>OZ010601.1:91570069-91577569 GCA_963932145.1 Acanthosepion lycidas
TAGGGATACTTGTAATGTGGGGCTGAAATAATGTTATGTTTGTTGGAATTTGTTCCTGTAGCGATACTCGTAATGTGGGGTTGACATAATTATATGTTAGTTGGAATTTGTTCCTGTAGCTATACTTGGAATGTGGGGTTGACATAATGCTATTTTTGTTGGAAATTGTTCCCGTAGGGATACTTGGAATGTCGGGTGAAATAATGTTATGTTATTTGAAATTTCTTCCTGTAGCTATACTTGGAATGTGGGGTTGACATAATATTATGTTAGTTGGAATTTCTTCCTATAGCGACACTTGGAATGTGCGGTGAAAAAATGTTACGTTAGTTGAAATTTGTTCCTGTAGCGATACTTGTAATGTGGGGCTGAAATAATGTTATGTTAGTTGGAAATTGTTCCTGTAGCGATTCTTGGAATATGGGGTGAAATAATGTTATGTTAGTTGGAAATTGTTACTGTAAAGATACTTGGAATGTGGGACTGAAATAATGTTATTTTAGTTGGAATTTGTTCGTGTAGGGATACTTGGAATATGCGGTAAAATAATGTTATGTTAGTTGGAATTTGATCCTGTAGCTCTACTTGGAATGTGGGATGAAATAATGTTATGTTAGTTGGAATTTGTTCCTGTAGCTCTACTTGGAATGTGTGGTGAAATAATGTTATGTTAGTTGAAATTTGTTCCTGTAGCGAATCTTGGAATGTGGACTGAAATAATTTTATGTTAATTGGAACTTGTTCCTGTAGCGATACTTGTAATGTGGGGTTGATATAATGTTATGTTAGTTGGAATTTGTTCCTGTAGGGTTACTTGGAATGTGGACTTGAAATAATGTTATGTTCGTTGGAATTTGTTCCTGTAGCTCTACTTGGAATGTGCGGTTGACATAATGTTATGTTTCTTGGAAATTGTTCCCGTAGGGATACTTGTAATGTGGGGTGAAATAATATTATGTTAGTTGGAATTTCTTACTGTAGAGATTCTTGGAATGTGAGGTGAAATAATTTTATGTTAGTTGGAATTTGTTCCTGTAGCGATACTTGGAATGTGGGGCTGAAATAATGTTATGTTAGATGGAATTTTTTCCTGTAGGGATACTTGGAATGTGGGGTGAAATAATGTTATGTTAGTTGGAATTTGTTCCTGTAGCGATACTTGGAATGTGGGGCTGAAATAATGTTATTTATTTGGAATTTGTTCCTGTAGCGATACTTGGAATGTGGGGTGAAATAATGTTATGTTAGTTGGAATTTGTTACTGTAGCTCTACTTGGAATGTGGGGTGATATAATGTTACCTTAGTTGAAATTTGTTCCTGTAGCGATTCTTTGAATGTGGGGTTGAAATAATGTTATGTTAGTTGGAAAATGTTCCTGTAGCGATTCTTGGAATGTTGGGTGAAATAATGTTATGTTAGTTTGAAGTTGTTCCTGCAGCTATACTTGGAATTTAGGGTTGACATAATGTTATGTTTCTTGGAAATTGTTCCCGTAGGGATACTTGGAATGTGGGGTGAAATAATGTTATGTTAGTTGGAATTTGTTCCCGTAGCGATACTTGTAATGTGGGGCTGAAATAATGTTATGTTAGTTGGAATTTGTTCCTGTAGCGATACTTGGAATGTGGGGTGAAATAATGTTACGTTAGTTGAAATTTGTTCCTGTAGCGATAATTGTAATGTGGGGCTTAAATAATGTTATTTTAGTTGGAATTTGTTCCTGTAGGGATACTTGTAAAGTGGGGTTGACATAATATTATCTTTGTTGGAAATTGTTCCCGTAGGGATACTTGGAATGTGGGGGGAAATAATGTTATGTTAGTTGGAATTTGTTCCTGTAGGGATACTCGTAATGTGGGGTGAAATAATGTTATGTTAGTTGGAATTTCTTCCTCTAGCGATACTTGGAATGTGGGGTGAAATAATGTTATGTTAGTTGAAATTTGTTCCTGTAGGGATACTCGTAATGTGGGGTTGACATAATTATATGTTAGTTGGAATTTGTTCCTGTAGCTATACTTGGAATGTGGGGTTGACATAATGCTATTTTTGTTGGAAATTGTTCCCGTAGGGATACTTGGAATGTCGGGTGAAATAATGTTATGTTATTTGAAATTTCTTCCTGTAGCTATACTTGGAATGTGGGGTTGACATAATATTATGTTTGTTGGAAATTTTTCCCGTAGTGATACTTGGAATGTGGTGTGAAATAATGTTACGTTAGTTGAAATTTGTTCCTGTAGCGATACATGTAATGTGGGGCTGAAATAATGTTACTTTAGATGGAATTTGTTCCTGTAGCAATACTTGGAATGTGGGGTGATATAATGTTACCTTAGTTGAAATTTGTTCCTGTATCGATTCTTGGAATGTGGGGTTGAAATAATGTTATGTTCATTGGAAATTGTTCCTGTAGCGATTCTTGGAATGTGGGGTGAAATAATGTTATGTTAGTTGGAATTTGTTCCTGCAGCTATACCTGGAATGTGGGGTTGACATAATGTTATGTTTGTTGGAAATTGTTCCCGTAGGGATACTTGGAATGTGGGGTTGACATAATGTTATGTTTGTTGGAATTTGTTCGTGTAGAGATACTTGGAATGTGGGGCTGAAATAATGTTATGTTAGTTGGAATTTGTTCCTGTAAGGATACTTGGAATGTCGGGTGAAATAATGATTTGTTAGTTGGAAATTTTTTCTGTAGCGATACTTGGAATGTGGGTTGAAATAATGTTATGTTAGTTGGAATTTCTTACTGTAGCGATTCTTGGAATGTGAGGTGAAATAATGTTATGTTAGTTGGAATTTGTTCCTTTAGCGATACTTGTAATGTTGGGCTGAAATAATGTTACGTTAGTTGAAATTTGTTCCTGTAGCGACACTTGTAATGTGGGGCTGAAATAATGTTATTTATTTGGAATTTGTTCCTGTAGGGATACTTGGAATGTGGGGTGAAATAATGTTATGTTAGTTGGAATTTGTTCCTGTAGCGATTCTTGGAATGTGGGGTTGAAATAATGTTATGGTAGTTGGAATTTGTTCCTGTAGCTATACTTGTAATTTGGGGTTGATATAATGTTATGTTAGTTGAAATTTGTTCCTGTAGCGATACTTGTAATGTGGGGCTGAAATAATGTTATTTATTTGGAATTTGTTCCTGTAGCTCTACTTGGAATGTGTGGTGAAATAATGTTATGTTAGTTGAAATTTGTTCCTGTAGCGATTCTTGGAATGTGGGGTTGAAATAATGTTATGTTAGTTGGAATTTGTTCCTGTAGCTATACTTGTAATGTGGGGTTGATATAATGTTATGTTAGTTGAAATTTGTTCCTGTAGCGATACTTGGAATGTGGGGTGAAATAATGTTATGTTAGTTGAAATTTGTTCCTGTAGCTCTACTTGGAATGTGGGGTTGAAATAATGTTATGTTAGTTGGAATTTGTTCCTGTAGCGATACTTGTAATGTGGGGTTGATATAATGTTATGTTAATTGAAATTTGTTCCTGTAGCGATTCTTGGAATGTGGGGTTGAAATAATGTTATGTTAGATGGAATTTGTTCCTGTAGCTATACTTGGAATGTTGGGCTGAAATAATGTTATGTTAGTTGGAATTTGTTCCTGTAGGGATACTTGGAATGTAGGGTGAAATAATGTTATGTTAGTTAGAATTTGTTCCTGTAGCTATACTTGGAATGTGGGTTGAGATAATGTTACGTTAGTTGAAATTTGTTCCTGTAGCGATACTTGTAATGTGGGGCTGAAATAATGTTATTTTAGTTGGAATTTGTTCCTGTAGCTCTACTTGGAATGTGGGGTTGACATAATGTTATGTTTGTTGGAATTTCTTCCTGTAGCGATACTTGTAATGTGGGGCTGAAATAATGTAATGTTAGTTGAAATTTCTTCCCGTCGGGATACTTGGAATGTGGGTTGAGATAATGTTACGTTAGTTGAAATTTGTTCCTCTAGCGATACTTGTAATGTGGGGCTGAAATAATGTTATTTTAGTTGGAATTTGTTCCTGTAGCTCTACTTGGAATGTGGGGTTGACGTAATGTTATGTTTTTTGGAAATTATTCCCGTAGGGATACTTTGAATGTGGGGTGAAATAATATTATGTTAGTTGGAAATTTTTCCTGTAGCGATACTTGGAATGTGGTGGGGTGGGAAATAATTTTATGTTAGTTGGAATTTGTTCCTGTAGCGATACTTGGAATGTGGGGTTGAAATAATGTTATGTTAGTTGGAATTTTTTCCTGTAGCGATACTTGGAATGTGGAGTGAAATAATGTTATGTTAGTTGGAAATTGTTCCTGTAGCGATACTTGGAATGTGGGGTTGAAATAATGTTATCTTAGTTGGAATTTGTTCCTGTAGCGATACTTGGAATGTGGGGTGAAATAATGTTATGTTAGTTGGAAATTGTTCCTGTAGCGATACTTGGAATGTGGGGTTGAAATAATGTTATGTTAGTTGGAATTTGTTCCTGTAGCGATACTTGGAATGTGGGGCTGAAATAATATTACGTTAGATGAAATTGGTTCCTGTTGCGATGCTTGGAATGTGGGGTTGAAATAATATTATGTCAGTTGCAATTTTTCCTGATGACGACCCTTGGATACCGATTCATTTATTTTGTTCCTTAGAATATATTGAGTCTTAAATTTAACGATTGTAATTCTTTCCTCTAAACATAAATTGCGTCTTCCCTTGAAACTAAATTTATAAATTCCCAGTCAATTTGATGGTTCAGGTCTTTTCCCCTCAATTCCCATAATTTTCACTCTTTTATATATATATATATATATATATATATATATATATAAGTGACATTGGTTTGTACAGAGACGATGGCGTCATGGATATTAGAAACTCAACCAACTTCAAAATAGATAGAATTAGAAAGTTTTATATAAAGAATTAAAAACATGTGCTTAAAAATTACGGTTAGCTCTAAATTAAAATATGTAAACTTCCTAGATATAACATTAGTTCTAAATAAAAATACATACACACCTTATAAAAACCAAACACCAATCCTTTATATATTCACCCTAAATCAAATCACCCCCCTCCCAACTATAATTAAACATATACCGTTATCTATCAGTAAACGAATAAGTACAAATTCTGCAAATGACAAGATTTTTGATGAGCATATTAATACCTATAATAAGTCTCTAAAAATGAGTGGCTACAAAAACCCCAAACTAACTTATATAAAAAATGAAAATAAAAAATATAGAAAAAACAGATGTAGAAAAATAATTTGGTATACGCCCCCATATAACCAAATGGTAAAGAACAAATTAGGACAAAAATTCCTCGCATTAATAGTCAAGCATTTTCCTAGTGAAAGTAAACTAAGTACTATTTTCAATAAAAACACAGTAAAATTGAGTTACAGCTGTACGGAAAACTTAGAAAAAATTATTAAGAATAATGATGCTAATATCTTAAATAAACACTTAGACCAAAACCCAAAAATTTTGGACAATGGAAAGATAAAAATAAAAATAAAAACTGGTGTAAATTATGTAACTGCAGAAACCGTAATAATTGCCCTCTACAATATAAATGTTGCACTGAATCATTAGTATACCAATGCAATATCTCTTCGATTGAAAGACCAGAAAACATAAAAATATATATAGGTTGCACTAGCCATGAGTTCAAAAAAAGATTCAACCAACATCAAAGCTCATTTAGGATAAATAAATATAAAAATCAGACATCTCTATCGAAATACTTCTGGCACCTAAAAGAATCAAATAAAACAACTACAGTATAATGGAAGTTAATAAGAAAAGCTAGAATATGTAGGTCATTAAATGACCCATGTCCTTTGTGCATACATGAGAAACTATATATTACTAAATTTATAAAAAATAAAAATTTACTGAATCAGAGAAATGAAATAGCTATTTTATGCCGTCATTGTCAAAAATGTTCCTTAAATAATATTTAAAAATAAAAATAAATTTATAAAATAGGATCAGGTAATATACATACTTATTTTTAGCATGAAAAATAAATTATATATACTGTAAGTAATTCTATTATATTTAATTGGCTTTCCTAAAAAATAGTCTATTAAAGAAATTGTGAAAATATTTTAAAGTTGTATTTAAAATTGTAGTTAGTACGAATTCTAAACTAAACATCTTTTAAAATTATACATAGTTAAATAAAACGTATTCTAACCTAAACATCCCTCCAAAAGAAATACCGACACTCAAATGATTCCTATAAAACATCTACAGAAAAATGAAATTATGACGAAAAGCTAGAGGATGTGGACCATTGAATGACCCATGACCTTACTAATATATAGTTTCACCTGTATGTACAAAGGTTATATTTAAAAAAAAAAAAAAAATATATTTAAATATAAAATTTTTAAAAATCGTAATATACTTATACTTGATATAGAAATTAAATGTAATATAGTCTATAAAAACTAACAATGAAAATACTTTAAATTTGTATTTATAATTGTAGTTAATTAAAATGAATCCTAACCTAAACTTCTTTTAAATTGAAATTAAATAAATAAATTAAGTTTACTAAATCAGTGAAATGAATTAGCTATTTTGGCCATTAAAAAAAAAAAAAAAATTACTTAAATAATATTTAAATATAAATTTTTTAAAAATCGTAATACAAACATACTTGATATAGAAAAATAATATTACTTATTGTAAGTAATTCAAATATTGGGTTGGTACAGAGATGGCGCAGTGATGTCGGTTTTTGACGTATTTTTTAACGTCAAAGAGCGGCGTTATTGCGTCTTTGTTTTCTGCCCCGGCCTAATACATTTACTTCAGTTAAGTAAAATATAGTCTAAAAAAACTAATAATGAAAATATTTTAAAGTTATAATTAAAATTGTAGTTAATTAAAATGAATTCTAACCTAAACTTCTTTTATATTGTAATTAAATAAATAACTAAAGTTTACGAAATGAATTAGCTATTTTTGCTATAAAAAAAAAAAAAAAATTAAGTTCGTAATATAATTGTAAAATAATTTTACTTACTGTAAGTAATCCCAATTCTTAAATACATTCAATTCTATTAAATGAAATTATAGTCTATAAAAACTAATGATGAAAATATTTTAAAGTTGTAATTAAAATTGTAGTTCATTAAAATAAATTCTAACCAAAACTTATTTTAAATTGTAATTAAATAAATAAATAAAGTTTACTAAATCAGAGAAATGGAAATTTTACTTAAATTTTACTTTATTCAAGTATAAAATCTTTAAAAAATAGTAATATACTTGATGTGATAATAATTCTACAAACTGTAAAGGATTCTGATTACTTTTAATTGTTCTTGAAAGAAATATAGTATATTAAAAATTAAAAGTAAAAATATTTCAAATCGTAGTTAAATAAAAAGTATTAATCTGACGTAGACACCTCCCAAAAATCCTTAAATATACGAACGAAAAAAATGCCGTAAGAATTTTAGCCGTTAAGAAAAAAAAAA
>OZ010601.1:91582569-91610069 GCA_963932145.1 Acanthosepion lycidas
ACTTGCTTAGGATGAAATGCTTAAAAAATAAATAAAAAAAACCCAAATCAGGACCCAAAGAAATGAGGAACAGGGATCAAGGCATCAGAAGATGACGATTGACGTTGCATTTAAATTATTGAAGTTTGTAGGTATCGAGGAAACAAATCAGAGGAAGGGAGTTCCACTGTTGAGAAGTGCCAGAGAAAAAGTTGCTGGAGTAGAAGAGACAGTTACATTTAACTGTTTCGACTTTAAAACAGTGGGACCCATATGCCAACCAAGTAGTACGCTTAAATTCATATAGCTGGGGCACCATGAATTTATGGCTTGTCAGAGCAAATACCATGGAAATATTTGCCGAAAAGACAGAAGGAAGCTATATCACGTCTGTGACTTGAGTCGAGATGCCAAGACCGACTACATTGTAGATCCTTTTTTAGACCTCTATATTCGAACTCACTGACCATAAGCTTTCAGGGCAAGATACAGCGGTGAAGCAATCGTGTTCACACGATAAGACCTTCAGAAACAAACTGCAGCTAGTACAACAAATTTTCTAGTCCTGCAGGAAATGATAACCAGTTTTTTTTTTTTTCACACGACAATATCAGTGCGCGCGTGGAATCTTCTACAACAGCCAGTCACCCCTGCTAGGAAATGCACTATTCCTGTTGTGATTTTTACCATCACAATCTTACAAAATATATAACAAGCATTCATTGGTTAATCACCTTCAATATAGCTTGCTGATTGGTCAGTTCCGACCAATCAAACCGCCTGCACGCGACAAATCTGTTTTCCCGCTCAATATGCTCGGAGAGTCCCACCTGATACACGATCTTACATAAACAAAACATGTGTAAGCTCCCGTGTCTTTCTTTTCATTCATCTTTCTCCTTGCTACCAACATGTAATCTTCAAGAACTCCCGTCTTAACTAATACAGTCAGATGTTAAAGACCATTACCAACATTCACGCAAGAACGAACTCTGAAATCTCTTCTGAACTTTTTACCCACATTACAACTCACAATTCCAAACATACTAAAAGAAACTTTATTCTTCTAAACTACAGTTTAATAATTACTTTCACTTTATGAGCTCAAATAAAAATATTTCCAAATCTAAGAGACATAACTCTATCACACCTTCAGCTTATATGCTTGTACATCAAATACTTAATAAATTCAATTGTTACGTTTTGAAACAATATGTTTATGAATCATTATTCTCTATCTTGTATTAATTGTTGTGGATGTCGATTATTGAACACACACAATTGTAAGCCTTCTGATAATTCAAACCTTCTATTCCTCTCCAACACACATCACACATCCCCAACACGCACACACCAGTGGTATTGCAGCTCTATGTGAGGAGTTTAAACCACACTTTCGGGATTTTGCAGTTATTGAAAAAAGAGATATGTTTTTCTCCTCTCTCTCGTTCTCTGACCCCAGATGATACTCCGGTTCAACTTCAGCTCATTGAGCTGCAATGTGACAGCGAGTGGCACAGTTGTCACCGGCAGCTCTCTCTTGTAAAATTATACCGTCATATGGATAAAAGTAGGTTTCAAGAGATTCGAACATCTGCTAAGAAAATGGCGAGCTAGTTTGGCTCGACATATTTGTGTGAGGTGATGAACTTTAACAAGAATCGCAAGAGGACAAAACTACGTGACTCTCTCCTGTGTGACATTTTGCGCATCAAAACCATTGCCTTTGAAGCAGACCTAGCCTACATACTTCAGCCCAGATCTCAGTATCAATCTTCAGATCAGTGCATTCAATTTTAATGTGTAAAAGAATGCCATGCAGAAGTATTAGCCCTCACGCATATTCACCTCATCAAATCTGGCCCTCTTTGAAAAAATTTGGAAACCCTGTTCTAGGGCTTTGATTATTTCTTTGCATTTGGGTGCCATAGACTATTTTGGTATTATCCACTAATATTTGTCGTATATTTATAGTTGTATTTTGGTCATTCAAGATGTGCTGGCCAATGTGTGCTCGGGTTGCACTGAGTTTCCACAGATGACAGTTCAATCTGAGTGATAGGGTTATGCATATCTATCTGATGAACGAATTTAATGCTATTTTTTATTATTAATATTGAAAATGGAATCTACCAGAGGGTATGTAAATTCATAAAAAAATATTATTTTTACATAGCGGTAAATTTTAAATCCCGTATTTTTGGTAATGATTAGAGTTTTATATTTTTTTCATAGTAGACGATAAATCTAAAACGTTTGTTAGGATCATTGAGAGATATGTATAGATTTGCTTTTTTTCCCACTATCAAGGATCATAGCAAAAGCAATAGTAACAGAAAGCGGTATACGAGCTATATGGAAAAGAAAAACTGCAGATGAGTTAATTTCAAATCCAACAGGAGTTTACGACTTCTATATCAATAAATAAATAAATCAATAAAATAAAACAACATATATTCTGCCGTTGGCATATTGGACCTCAAACAGATATTTAAGACAAGGGAAGACAAAAAAATCAATCTGAATGTTCATGTAGAAGGTGAGAGTCGTGGTTTATTGCATATCGTTCCTGTTGACGAGGGAGGATGTCTGGAGTTGGAGCATCGAGAGTTGGAGGCCTGATGGAGAAGGCTGGAGATGACTAGCTAGCTATCTGTTGCTGATGGCTGGAACCTTGGCCTTCTGCTGGAACAGTTACAAGTCATCCGGCTGCATAAGTCGACTTTTTCGTTGTTTTGAGGCCTTTTCATATACTGAATCAGTCTTACGACGATGACTGGTTAAACTTTTTCTTCCGGTCGTTTTTTTTAATGTGGCAGTGCCAAAGAATACGATATTATTATTATTATTATTATTATTATTATTATTATTATTATATCCTTAAACAGAGGTTTTGTCTCTCATTTCGATCGAAAGACACCTACCGCAAATATGTAAAAATGTCTATAACACTTTCGTCTCATTATCTCTCTATCGATCTATCAACAGTAATGTCAACAGTAATGATATTTAATAATACCTGATTGTTGTAACTGAGCAGGAAATCTTTCAGTAGCTCACCATTTTCTTCAGAGCAATCAGTGAGTAAAGCACAGACAACAAAGTTTTGGACACGTGTCATTTAGAATGATGAAGAATAGCTGCACGTCAATTGATACAGCTGTAATGGACTACAAAACTTTAATGAGATTCCCGTTTCTGAATGGCAACACCTTGTTTACCAATTTCGGAGATGTCAGTAATATATGGATCAGATAGTCAGATAAGTGCCATACGGTACACACGCTTGGGTGATCATTATCTTTCCACAACTTCCTCACCTAAATCACAGTTGACTCTTTCAGTTAAGTGCCATTCATGATACACTGTGTGGCGATCACGTCTCTTTTGATCCATGGCTGATTCGGCAGAAGTTTTTTTCACCAGGAGGTTGCCGTTTCATTTTGCGATAGCCTGGTTGCCAACCAAGGCTATAGAATCCACTCTGTTCTGTTATTCAACCAATAGCTGGAGGGAGAAGAGACCGATTCATACCTTTCCGAAAGGTATTTGTGCATGAGCCTGAATGCATGCACACATATATATATATATATATATATATATATATATATATATATATATATATATATATATATATATATATATATATAAGTGAACATTGAAATCAACACAGAGGTACAGGCTGTTTTATGTTAGATGCAATCGTCGATTGCGTCTAGCATGAAACAGTCTGTCGCCTCTAAGTGTTAACTACAATGTTCACTTTTATATTTACACACGCTCTATCTCTGATATTGAGCACTTTATCCCATAAATATAGCACAACTTAAGAGTGTATTTGTTTATATATATATATATATATATATATATATATGTGTGTGTGTGTGTGTGTGTGTGTGTGTGTGCGTGCGTGTGTGCGTGCGTGTGTGTACGTGCGTGTGTGTCTGTGTATTCAAATTCAGATATAAAATTATCTACGGTTTTAATGCACGTCATACGTGACTGACCAATGAGAATCCACCCAAACTGTCTGTTTTCCCTGAATCTTAAAAAGAAAAACAATATAATTTAATAATAAAAGGGAAATATTTTAGATTGATAAGCATTTCCTGTTTGTTCTTTATCTTATCCTATTTGATCTGTATTTGATCTCAATTTAAATTGATATGAAATAGTTCATCTGTATTTGATCTGTGTAAACTGAGATCAAATAGGATAAGATAAAGAACAAACAGGAAATGCTTATCAATCTAAAATATTTCCCTTTTATTATTAAATTATATTGTTTTTTTTTATTGAGAGAAAACTGGTTAAAAACAGAAATTTGACATTTTCTGTTTAGTTTGGGTCGATTCTCATTGGTCAGTCACGTATCATGTTCATTAAAACCGTAGATAATTCAATATGAATATAAGTTATGAAAAATTCTAGATTGTCTAAGCGGCCATCAAATGGTAATATGTATTCTTACTTGTCTATGTTTGTCTGTCTACTAGGACGAGATTTAATATTTTCACCTTTAGGTGGTCAATCGGTGCAGCTGGGTGACACTCCATTTAATCTAGGACAGTTTATATCTACGTAATCTGCCTATTAGATAGACAGATTCTTTAAGAATGGTTTCAAAGAAGGATGGCGATGTAATGTAATGTTTCAGGTGTGTGTTTATAGTTGTTAATAATGTTATTAAGCTTTCAAAGTATTTTCTCATGAAAGAATTTTGTTCTTTTTTAATTAAGGTAACATTGACGAAGCTGTAATAAAAGTGTAACATGTTAGACTGATATACGTTTTCCTATTTGTTATTTATCTTATCATTTTATCGAATTCTGATCCATATTTGATCTGCATTTGATCTTAAACCCATATATATATATATATATATATATATATATATATATATATATATATATATATATGTGTGTGTGTGTGTGTGTGTATGTTAGTGTGTGTGTGTGTATGTTAGTGTGTGTGTGTTTATTGATGTAATAGGAGAGAACAGTTGGATTAATGATCCAAAGTTCTTTAGTATTTATATTTTAATTTTTAGAAAACAGTGCTCGATGCACAAGTAAAGCTTAAATAATAATTATTTTTTAAAAATATGATTCCATCGCGACATAGAAATTACTCTGTTTCGAAACTTGACTCAAGTCCTAAAGTTTGATTTTAATATTGAACTTAAAATTTAGAGTACAGATTCATTCTGAAGCGATGCTTTGAATAACTCGCTGAAGCAATACTTTACTCATTTATAGGTTGGAAATGGAGGTGTAATCTGTGTTTTTTTCATTCGTTATCAAGGGGTCAATACGGTGATGAAAGTATGGATGTTTATTATATGTCAATTTTTTTTACTAAAATAATCAGGTTTATTGAATGAGATGTGTAATATGATTGTAAGAAGAAGTGATAGGAAATAAAGATTATGAGGATAAGTAGGATAGATAATGATTGACACTTGACTTAAAATGGTTAAGAGATTAGTGTCCAGTGAAATATCTATACGAGTTTCTTTTCAGAAAAATAGCAGTTTTTTGAAAAGATTAATACTTTGGAAAACATCTATCTATCTAGCTAGCTGTCTTTATGTATAGATAGATAGATAGATAGATAGATAGATAGATAGATAGATAGATAGATATGAACAGAATTAGATAGATAGATAGATAGACAGATAGATAGATAGATAGATAGATAGATATGAACAGAAGTAGGGATATAGATACAAACGCAATTAGATAGATAGATAGATAGATAGATAGATAGATGGCGACAGTGTAGACAAAGAATTCTGTTTGCATGTCTCACACCTCAAGCGATCTGCAGAACATCTGTTGGTAGCCATTTGTTCCATTTGTGACCTTCAGAATAAGTTCTGACTAAAGGTCAGTGTCTAAAAAACACAACACTTTGTGGATTTCTCATAAAATAATCCAAACATTTATGATTTACGAAAACGTAGTCTATTTTGGATAATGGTGCTCCATCCCCCGCCATCCCGCTTCAAAATGCTACCATTGGAATCTCTCACTGCATCACTTTTACCTTTCAATGTCTCCTTTCGGGTTCGCCATTAGATGCTGCGGCGTCGTTCTTAATGTCGTTCGTGATTGAAAATTTCTTTATCAACGACGATTTAACCGGATGTTAGTGAGGATTGATCTCATAACAAAGTGATGCGATGCTTTGATTTCAGAAAAACAAAACAAAAGAAACAAACAAAAAAGAAAAAAAAGAAGCACACAACAGCATAACACTGGAATTATGGGAATTTAAGATGCTTTTTGATGCTTGGATTCTTTCCGGTCTGTCCGTGGAACATGAAGAATTTCTTAACATTAACAATCGCAATCTGGGATTGTTTGGATTGCCAACTTTCAACAATTGCTCAAATGCTCAAAAACAAGCAGGAGCCAATATGAGGAAATAAAATGGTAGCCGGAAAGATTCATCTACAGTGAATCTTGTAATAAAAAAAAGGATCAATAACAAGTCAGGCCAATAAAATGTAAGAAGAATAATGAAAAACATTAAAAGAAAAGCTCTTCGAGTGACAGCCTTAAATTTAAGCTAGATTCAGTTTTTATCTTCCATATTTCATGCTTCTTTTTCTTTTTATGTACCGTGTCCTTTCAGGATGTAGGCGATCATGGCTCTCCACCTCCTTCTATCCCTTGCAGCTCTCAGAAAGTTCCTTCCCTCTGCTTCTTCCTCCCCCAGACAACGACCACCGGATCAAACTCGTCAGGTAACTGGCTCTTTTTTAAAACCGGAAGTCAATATCATCCGGGTTCTATATTTGAAAGGAAAATTATGCTCATATATGAGTAGACGCTCCGTTTATTTTTTTAAGCAGTATATTTATTTATTTTAGTCTACCAGCCTGACTATTCGAAGAATCTTATTAAAAAAAATATGTGCTTTACGGTAGGATTCGAACCTACGATCCCTTAACGACGGTTCTTTCTACCCAGCAAGATGTAGGTTGGATTTCTTTCGGAGTGCGCATATTAATCGTTCTCGATTATACAGGCTGGTAAACAAAAATAAATAAATATACTGCGTGATAAATAAACGAAACGTCTAATCAAATAGGAGCAGTAAAAACGACAGACAAGGTACTACGATTAAGCATTTTTATTTAATTTTTCTTGTGTTCGAATAAGATTTTTCTTTTCTGGACACAGTGTTTAGAAACTGTCCAAATGTTCTATAATTCCAAGCGCTTTCGGCTATTTCGTTTACTCTTTATCAAGGATGATTTTATTTTTGATTTTAAGTGGGCGTATAGGTTGTGTGTATCTTTATAGAGTTATAGTGATGTTTTATTTTCCGAACACAGCACATTGTGGCCGTGTACATAGTTACTATTATTAAGGGTTGGTTTTTCTGTTTTATTATTAAGGCTTCCATTATTTTCAATCTTTTTTTAATGGTGGATGAGGTTTATATTTTTCTGTTAGTATCGGATGGAGTCTGGTAAGTTTGTGTTTGTGTTTAAATGAGTTCTAATGGAGCTGTGGTCGGATTGGTGTAACGTAAGTCGTCTAGACAGCCATGTAGTAGTGTGACCAAAGTAATTATTTATGAATTCGGTTTGATCAAGAACACAGTTCCTTAAGGGGCATTTGAACTCATAGATAATGTTCGTTCGTTGTAATTTTGAATTTGCTGGTGTGTTGTTATTTTTGAGGATAAGGTTAGCTGTTTTTAATTTTTTGTAGTAGAAAATTTGATTTTTTATTCGGGTCAATTGGGGTAGAGTATTTCTTTATAATATTTCTAAGTGAAAAATTAAAACTGAAAAAAATAAAATCATCCTTGATACTGACTAAAAGTATAGCCAAAAGCGCTCGGAATTATAGAACATTTGTACAGTTTCTACACACACTGTGTCCAAAAAAGAAAACACTGGTTCGAACACAAGTAAAATTAAATAAAAAGCTATAATATATATATATATATATATATATATATATATGTGTGTGAGTGTCTGTTAGTTATGCTATTTTTTTATATTATGAAAAATATTGTCGCATAAAAAATATTCCTTACAGAACATAAAAATATTTTATCTATTAAGGTTAACGTATTTATATTTCGATTGTGTCACAATGTAAGAACATTCAGTGAATTTATACCTTTTATTTAAATGAACACTTTAAAGTGATAAAAAGATATTCCGTGAGGTAAAATTCGATTTGCATTAACCTATTTCACGAAAAGAAAGATCCAGAAAAAAATACAACTTATTTGAGGAAAGTTGTAGAAAGATTAATGTCAGGCAGTACGTTGAGCCTTTACTAAAGCTGTTCTAGATTCAATAAAAGTGAAGTCGAAGAGAGTGATTTTTAAAATGTTCGGATAATATTTTATATTATTTACATTTATTCATTTTTGTCCCAGATCGTCCCTGTTTTATTTACTTAACCAAGCATATTTTACTGAATATGCCACTAATATATATATATATATATATATATATATATATATATATATATATATATATATATTAGATTGGTGCAAAAAGAATGACGTAATAATGTCGTTTTTTGACGTTTTTTTAACGTCAAAAAACGACATTATTACGTCATTATTTTTGCACCAACCTTATATATATACATATTATCTTTATATATTGGTTTGTTGTTTATATATCTACCTTTAGATATAAGAGTATAAGATGCATTTGCAAAGAGATGCAATTCATTTCTAGATAATGAAACTTGCTTACGCTCTCGGCAAAATACTTATTTACCCACAGACATGATTTTCCTTTTCAACCATCATTGAAAAGTCAAGTTCCGTTTGTCTGCTAATATACAGAATGGACAGTAGACAATCTACTGTTTAGATTTAGGTCAAACACCAGCTCTTGCACACACACACACACACACACACACATATATATATATATATATATATATATATATATATATATATATATATATATATATATAAATGTGTGTGTGTATTTAGGCAGTAAGAATTCTTTCAAGCAAGTTTTGTTGAACAAGACCAACTAAATCCATTAACTTCAGACTAAGTTGTTTTATACAATTGGTCAACTTTCTAAAGTTTATTTATTTTTATTTTTTTTGTTGATCCAAGTATTTCAGCTGTGACTGCAGTCATTAGCAAGACTAACGTGTTTTGTCTTTCTCTGAAACTATGTATGGCCAATTCCAGGATTCCCTCCTTTGCTGGAGCCAATTTCAAGACGTCTCGTGAAGGTTAATATTTCCAAGACCTTCTTCCTTATTATGTTTCCCAAGGAATTTCAGCTGGCTCTTCCTGAGCATAAGTGTATTTTTTTCTTGCCATATTTTATTCAGACTTCCACGTTGCTTACTCGCTCCGTCCATAGAATTCTCAGTATCCTTCTGTAGAACCATATATCTGGTGTCTACATTTTTCTTCTCACCCGCAGAGAAATCGTCCAGCATTCACGACTATATGAGATGATGGATATCTCAAAGCAATCCAGCCCTTGTAAAATGTAAGAACATATATATGTGTGCGTGTGTTTTTGTATATATATATATATATATATATATATATATATATATATATATATATATATATATATATATAGTTAGTTAATTCTTCCCTGATGATCCGCTTGGTAGGTTTGTCTGGCTCTCTAGGTTTAACTAGGTCTGCTTTACTCATTGTATTGAGCACTTTATTTAGTTGTTTTGGGTACTCGCATCGGGTTTTTTTTCTTTAGGTCTTGAACTCGTATGCTGGACGATTATTTTCGGTTAAAGTACATGTTCTTGATTCTTTCTTTTCTGTACCTTTTTTCCCCTTTGGTATTGGCGTGATTATTTGCAAATCAGTACACCAAAGGTTTTCCGATCGAATATAGTTTCTTATACTTATAAGATTTCTATTAATAATATATATATATATATATATATATATATATATATATATATATATATATATATATATAAAAGCATATTAAAACTTGTTAAAAATCGCTACATAATAGCAATTATGTTTCGACACCATAAGTATGTCTCCTCGGGCGATGTTAAACTGCTGGCAAGTGAAAGATTAATTTAATTTCAAAAGCAGGATACTTCTTTTTTAAAAAAAATAGGCTTGTCCGCTTTGCCGTGATTAACCAATTGAATGTGACTTACGCTAAATTCAAATTCACAGGAGAAAAAAAAATTATAGGTCGTGATACGAAGTTGTCTGCATATAAAACCTAGACAATTTCCTTATGTGCAGATGCAGGTTGGTATATTATTTCGTTAGATGTATCGAAGTCTGACTTTCAACTTTCCTAAGTAAAAACGAAAGACGTAGGCGAGGTAATTTTAAAATAATATTAAACCGACTTCACAACAATCTCGTTCATTAGGTTTGCCCTTTTTAATAGAACTCAAACAAGAAATAGTCATTACTTTAATTGGTTCAATTATTAATTGCACGATTTTATGAGTGTTTGTAGAAGTTTTTTAATCGGTATCGCCCGATTCTTCTTCTTCTTTTACGTACCATGTCTTCAGGATCATGGCCCTCCACATCCTCTTGTCTCTTGTAGCTCTTAATAAATTTTGTCTTTTTGTTATTTCTCCAGACAAAGTTTTGCCATCCATTTTGCTCAAACCCATTAAATATGCCACGCGCTTCTTCTCCCTGTCCCATTTTAACTCTGTCACCTGAGTATCGGATTTTTCAAGCCTACCTTCCTCATTACCTGTCCTCTTCTTTCTTTCAATTCTCTTCAATATCTCGTCGTTGTTTACAGGCTAGGTCCATGTTATCCTCAGCATCTTTCTGTAGAACCACATTACTGTTGCTTCGACCCCTCTACTTCATCTTTGTGGAGATTGTCCAGCATTCGCTGCTATACAGGAGGACAGATATCACGCAACGGTACAATACGCTTTTTATGTTTCCAACGATTTTTTCCTGTCTCTTAATACACTGCTTAACATATGAAAAACGTCTTTACACATCCAAAATGTCGCACTTTCCGTCCCCTGTTAGAACACTTCCAAGATATTTGAATTTCTGTACCTGCTAGATTTTCGTATTCCCAAACGGTAAAGTGCATGTTGGGCTCGTCTTTTTGCTGAGGGACATGCATTCTGTCTTCTTGTAGTTTATGCTTAGTTCCTTCTTTTCTTTCATCTTTGCTACATTCTGCGGGATGTTTTGTAGCTTCTTTACCTTGTCTGATAAGAAGCACTGTGTATTCTGCATATCTTATGTTGTTAAGACTGTGGCCACCAATGATGAATCCTGATAGGATTTCTAGTTCTCTCAGAACTGCATCGCTGTATAGATTGAATAAGTCCGGTGAGAACACACATCCTTGTCTTACACCCCTTTCTATTTTTTCATATTTGCTGAACTCATTTCTATCTTTATTTTTGATTATTCTAATGTCTTCCCCGAATATGTCAAGGTTCCTGAGCTGCGCTAACCGATTTTTGTGGAGTACTTTGTAGAACACCTTTGTGTATTCTATAAAACACAGGTACGCGTTCTGCATTTGTATTGCTCTTTCTGCTAGAAATCTGATCAGTGTTCCGGTCTCTTTAACGAATCCGTACTGTTCTTATCCTATCTATGGCCTGATTCTGCTGCACGCTCTATTCATCAGAATTCGGATGATGAGTTTTCTTATGTGGCTCATTAGGCTGATCGTTCGATGGAGTTTTCCCTCTCAAGACCAAATCTCTACCACTTCAGAGTGGGAGGTGCCAGCTCGGGCCTTCTTTCCCTTTCTTCTTTTTTTTTCCACAAGCAATAAAAGAAACTGTTAGCATAGAACTTACGGCTACATCTACTCAGCTCAACTGTTTCGCTTTGACAGTTACCTCATACGCTGGGTTTTTTGAGCTTTTTAATAAGATGACAGCTTACAAATGTACTTTCGATTTTTTGTGAGTTTATGCGAATCGATATTTGATTTATACAAACTTTTTCGCATTCTAATTACTGTCAGTGCTTCTTTAGCTTGCTACTTTCGTACCAGAAAATGGAAGAAGTCCTGGTAACGAGGTTGAATGTTACACTAGTGGTTCTGAAAAAAGTGTCTTTGATAAAATTATATTTTTAACCATTTAAATGATTTTCTGAACTTCCTTTTTATTCGGAACTTTCCGTTTATCACATATTTGATAAAGAACTCGTATTCCTAATTATAGAAACCATTTCTTGTTTCCAGCACACAATATAAATGAAACTACTTTTGATTCACTTCTCCGTCTTTGATATTATGAGATTGCTTTTCTTAAAAATGAAAGATTTATTAAGAAAATAAGCAACATATTATAACAAATTATTTTTCCATATTTTTTTCAGCTTTTATTATTTTTTAAAATCATCTCACCCCGAGCAAGGGAATAGAGCCACTAAGACGCAAAGTGTTACTGACTGTTAGAGTATATATAAAAACAAAACAAAAAAGACACAGTCTTAAGGAGTGAAGATAAGAAAAGAATAGGATTTAAGAAGGCAAAATATAACGATTGGAATATCATTTAAATTTTTAAAGATAAAAGTTGACAGGGTGTCAAGATGTCGGAAAACATTTCTCCAAGCGAGAAATGCGAGAGAACCCCCCCCCCAAAAAAAAAAACTGTTAGCATAAAACTTACGGTTACGTCTAACCATTTCAAATGTAAAATGATGAGACCTTTCTGCCAATCTGCGCTTAAATTCATAAAATCTACGTACTATAGAAGAAAATTTACCAGAACAATTACCATGAAAGTTTTTATAGAAAAGGCAGAGGGAAGCTATGTTACGGTGGTGGGAAAAGAAACTGATGTCGAGATGCCAGGTCATGACGAATAATATTGCAGATTCTTTGGATTTTATCAAGAATCACGAAATATATCACACGAACACCGGACCAGATATAGCAGCAAAATTCAATGTTTGGACGAATGACAGACTTATATGTATTCAGGTGAGAAAAATTGACTTTCACGAAACAAACCTTCCTAGTAAGAAACCTAGAAATTGACGGAGCATAATCTTTCCACTTCATGTCAGAAACTGGAATCAATCCGTCTCCAAGAGGTTAGCATCAGTTATGAACGATGGAAAGCAGAAAGGGTTCTTTCTGAGGATTAAAAGAGAGCAGTTTTCGTTTTCGAGATGTTAAACTTAACAAGCCATTTCTTGCCCCAGTTAATAACAGATTGCGGGTTATTTTTTTAGATCATCTGCCAATTTGATGTTATCGAACTAATTAGACTTACTATTATCAAAGGAGTAAATAATTATGTCATCAGCATAGATACCGAGTTGAGAACTGATGCCATCAGGAAGGTCATTGATGAAAATTAGGAAAAATATAGGTTCAAGGATAGAACCCTGGTGAACACCTGCATTAATGCAAAAAGATCTAGAAGAATGGCCATTTGAGACAACTTTCATTTCGCAATTTGATAAGAAAGTCTGAACCAGTTAAAAATTCGTCCAAATTTAAATTTTTATAATGTATATTTTTACCTATTTTAAACACAAAAACTGGTTCCAGCGAAAATAAAGTACCTGTGATTTTGTGAATGTGGCTTTCTTTCTTAAATGAATGGACAGTCAAAGAAAGAACTAATGGATAGGGGCTCAGATTGAGAAATCGGAGAGCCGAGTTCGAATTCCAGTCGAATCCATTACATTCACTTACGTGCTAATACCCTTGGGAAAGGTATGGATCTTCTTCTTCTCCCTTATAGGTAAACAGGACAGACCGGGTTCTATAGCCTTGGATGGCAACTTGTCTACCGCAGAAATCTACCTCGTCAGTCATGTATCGAAAGATACATGGTTACCTAAGCGTGTATCACGCATGGCACATAACTCAAATTAAATCAAAAAATGTTGTAACAGATATCTGGGCCATTCTTCACTGTTCAAATCCTTTCCTCACGTTTCTGAGGTTGTTTATAATCCAGATGAACTCTTAATATCTCTTTGGCTGCCTGGTGTTTCACCGCACACTAAAAACGGGGTTACCTATCTTAGTTCTCAGAGATTTTGACCTCCTAAAAACTATGCAGTTAAAAATTGCATAGAAACTTGCCATCAACGTAAATGATCCAAATCTAATAGACATAAAAGATAAAACTAAAATTCCAATGATCTAATCAGTTTCGACCTTTGAATTAAAGTGATTTCAATTCTTATCTATGAACCATAACAAGACACAGACACTCTCAAGATTTCAGGTCCTCAACCTGGCTTCTATATTCTTTTTCAAATGAACAAATCTATGTTGGTTCTTCAAGTGTTTCTGTCCTAAACATTTATTTCAATTTAGCAGCTAATGTGAGAAGCAATGATATTGTGTACCCATAAAACTGTCTAAGTTCATCATAAGTTTTGCTTAGTTCATCAGACTTTTTTCTCTGTCAGTAAATGAAAACGAATGAGATATTAATTTTCTTTTCATATCGTATTGTAAGCGATCATGGCTCTCCACTTCTTTATTTTCTGTGAACTGTCATGTCTTCAAAGGAAATATAAGGGAGTAGTTTTCTGTTGCTTTTCTCAAGGTTAGGAATTCAAAGTTTTTTCTTATGTTAGATTAATTGCAAACCAAGGCTAGAGAACTCAGTCTACCCTGATACGTGGATAAGACATGAATCAAGTTTCTTCTCCGTTAAGCTATTGTTTGAGATGGATTCAAGTATTTTCTAAGGTCGTTTTTGCGAAAGTGAACGCAACAAACTAGTACGGAATTTGAACTCAGCTCGCCGATTTCGCTTTCCGTGTCGATATCCATTACTTAATCGTACAAACCGAGAAAGGTTTTGTTGATGTAGCGAGGTGAAGAAGTGACAGGAGCCATCGTTATTTGTTATGACACGTTCCAGATCGTTAAATTACGACATAGGATCTGCTTGAGGTAACGGATATTTTTATATTATTATTATTATTCTACTTTGTGTCCGATCGATAAAAAATGGGAAAAATGCTTCGAAATGTGGACGGTCCATCGATTAACCATAAAACTCACAAATGTAAGTAAAAAAAGTTTTCATAAATATTGAATTGCATAGTGCATAAATTCCATATTGACGTCATGGTAACGTCACACAATTAAATGAAAATGATTGGCTATCATCTACAATGCTTTCTGGTTTCTTTTGATGCATAATGCTTGGCAATGCGTCAGCCAAGGATCAATAAATAGAATAATGACTACTTCCAGAAGATCCTTTCTCCCAGAAATTAGTTCCTAATTGCACTTAATAATGTCCATACTATACCCTAATAACTGCAGCATTCGTAAAGGCAAGCCTGAAGAAATTGAATTGCAGTCTTTTCTTCCCCAACTTTCACTGGGGTGCCAATATGCAAAAATTCCCTGTACCACATATCATCAACATGAAATGATTTTTTTTTTTTAACTATCTACAACTTTTGATGTTATCGAATTTTTCGAATTAAGTTTTTTTTAAGCATCAAATTTTATTAGATTTTCTTCTTTTTTGTTTCATTTATGCGGTCGGCCGATACAAATTTCGATCGTTAAAGCAAGAAACGGAAATAGGTAATAAATTTAAACTTGCAACTCATATCTTGAGAGTCTGTCTTACATGGATGTTGCTTTAAACTCCTGAGTTACACACACAAACACACACACATATACATATATTGTCTGTATTTAGGCAGAATTTTTTCATTGGTGCCTGTTTCATTAGATAATATAGACAATTTTTTCCTATTTATTTTATGTAAATTCTTTTCATATCCTCTGATAAGCTTGATAACATTATCATTAAAAGAAGAAATAAAATGACAATATTGACACATATTTTTTTATCCTATCTAAGCTTTCGGCTTGCATAAGCCATAATCAAAGATGACAATTTCATTACAATATATTAAACAATATACGGACAAAACAATAATTTGTTTACATGGAAGATTTCCAAGCGCTGACAAACTCATGCATACGAGACGCTGGAAGCGAAAATCGCACCGCAGCTCATGACATCACATATGACCACGCGATATATATATATATATATATATATATATATATATAGCGAGGGCTGTTTGATTGATTTGAATCTTTTAACATCCTTTATTCTACATTCAATACCATCACTAGATAAGATACCGGAAGTGTTGAAACAAAATGGCTATTTTTGTAGTCATTTTATAACATATTTATGTTATAATTTTTGAATAAATTATATATATATATATATATATATATATATATATATATATATAAAATTTTTGAATAAATTATATATATATATATATATATATATATATATGCCCGCGAAAAATTTATTCGGTTGAGCACTTTCGAGAGAAATCGCGAATTTGTAAACAGTGACTACTACTGCTGATAATGCAAGACTCCGGATTTAATCCTCTCTGCCACTGGCGGGTTTATTTAAAAATAAATACGCAAAAATTCACCTGGTTCTTTACCGGGCGCCAATGGCTGAGGGTTAGAATACCCGAGTGATGCCATATCGGACGGGTTTCTATCCTGGCTTAAAGCGATAAGATGTATAGTCACACTGATGAGCTATGAAACAGTCTGTCTGTGGATGACGATATATATATATATATATATATATATATATATATATGTGTGTGTGTTTGTGTGTGTGTGCAGTCATGTAGAAAAATAGGAAAGAACACGTTAGGTAAATAATCCGGAGTTCTTTAGTATTTTTGTTTTTATCTTTAAAAAAAAGTGCTCCATTCAAAAGTAGAGTTTAAGTTATAACTATTTTTTAATAAATGTGATTCCGTCGCCCCATAAGAGTTCTCATGTTTCAAAAACGAGAGCCGAAAACGTCAATATAATTATTAAAATTAAATTGAGTTAAATTATCAAGCCCTGTTTCATCCTCAAGCGAAAATTTAGGAATCTAAAATCCTAAATTTTCGCTTGAGAATGAAACAGGGATTGATACTTTAACTCAATTTAATTTTAACAATTATATTGAGGTTTTCGGCTATCGTTTTTGAAACATGAGAACTCTTATGTAGCGAAGGAATCATATTTTTTTAAAGATAATTATATATATATATATATATATATATATATATATATATATATATATATATATATATATATAAAATGTTCTCTCAGATGATCAATAGGGAACAGTTTCGCTTTTTTGGGGCGTTAAAATGAACTAGCCATTCTTTGTCCTATTTAACAACAGATTGTAGGTTATTTTTGAGATCAGCCGGCCTATTTGACATTGTCGAATCAATTAGACTTAATATTAAGACAGGAGTAAATAGGTGTGTCATCAGCACAGATGCCAAGTTGAGAAATGATGACATCAGGAAGGTCGGTGATGAAAATTAGGAACAACTTATAATATATATTCGAATCTTTATATATATATATATATATATATATATATATGATTTGTACATTCCGTTTATTTATAATACAGTGCTATCCCCAGAATCAAGGCTGCCAGCCTTCAACATTGCCTCCGCTGAGCGAGTCTTGTTTCCAGAATGTGTCCTACTCGACTCACAAGTATCATCTTGTTTGGAGAACTCGCCTACGGCAAGATGCTACGCCCAAGCCCAAAATGACGCTTTAAGGATCATCTGAAGACATCCTTAACACATACCAATATCGATTCTGATACCGTTGGAGTAAATTGACCTTCCTGGCATAGAACTATACGAGGGTCCCGTGTCATTCGAGTCCAACCATCAACATGAAGAGGATCTTTCAGTTTGGCCAGACTCGCCCAGCCACGTCCAAAACCCACTATCCTCTGTAAATGCTGCTCACGGCTATCCAGGAGTAGGCCGGGGCTCCACAGCCATTTCTGCCATCAGAAGAGAGAAAGGGAATAAAGAGTGGTGAGAGTGATTCCGATGCTTGGATGCGAGCGGGTGCCGGCTACGACTACAATGTTCTATTTGATATGCTTTAAAATTAGCTTTTTTACCGCGTAAAATAACATCCTTTGATTATAGCTTGTTTCACGCTATGCACTTTTTAAAATAGACGTTTTTTTAATTTTTTTTTTTTGTGGGACGATCAATACTTTGAATGAATTAATAAGAAAAAGGAATGAAAGTATTTCGAACTGTCGTCACGCTGACGCATTCTTTTAGAAAAAATCTGAAAAATAAATTTTGAGTTCGGGAGTGTCCATAAGAATCAAACGCCTTAATTTGAAAATCTCTCTGCGTCGAACTGGCTTTTAATTGGTAAATGATCAGCATTGGACATTTGGATATATGTCATAGCCGTGCTATTTGTGATATTTGCATATTTTTTGCCGATCATTTTAAATACCGATTTTCAAGCCAACAGCTCCTCCTCATTATTTAGAAAATGGCGTCGTAAAATTTCCCTACTTGTCACTTTTCCCTGTTTAATCTTAAGTCAAATTTATTTGAGCTTGCATATTTATACCATTAACAGATTAAAAAGTTGACATCATAATCTAGCTAGTAAGTGCACCCTTTTCCTCTAGCTACGAATGTACCTCATCCCCCGTAGATATTATAGGATACGCATTAAACAGAAAACTCTGTTCGTTATATTTATATTTGATATGTCCCGAAAAAGGATATATTTGTTCGAGGTAGCAAAGTGTTTGTTGACTACTGTAACCAAGTAGGACAATCTAGCAGGTAACCGTAATGGACTGGTCCTCATCGTAGTGGTAGACAATAGGCGTAGGCAAATACATCAGTCTGTATTTATGGCTGACACCAGTCAATCATATTATAGTGAGAGGGAACTCAGGTGTATATATATCCATTACATCATATATATATATATATATATATATATATATATATATATATATATATATATATATATATCAACGTCCTGAAAAGGGATATATTTGTTCGAGGTAGCAAAGTGTTTGTTGACTACTGTAACCAAGTAGGACAATCTAGCCGGTAACCGTAATGGACTGGTCCTCATCGTAGTGGTAGACAATAGGCGTAGGCAATACGCGTCCACATCAGTCTGTATTTATGGCTGACACCAGTCAATCATATTATAGTGAGAGGGAACTCAGGTGTATATATATCCATTACATCATATATATATATATATATATATATATATATATATATATATATATATATATATATCAACGTCCTGAAAAGGGATATATTTGTTCGAAGTAGCAAAGTGGTTTTGGACTACTGTAATCGAGTAGGACAATCTAGCAGGTAACCGTAAAGGACTGGTCCTCGTCGTAGTGGTAGACAATAGGCGTTCACATCAGTCTGTATTTATGGCTGACACCAGCCAATCATATTATTGTGAGAGGGAACTCAGGTGTATATATATCCATTACATCATATATATATATATATATATATATATATGATACGTCCCTAAAAGGGATATATTTGTTCGAAGTAGCAAAGTGGTTTTGGACTACTGTAATCGAGTAGGACAATCTAGCAGGTAACCGTAATGGACTGGTCCTCGTCGTAGTGGTAGACAATAGGCGTCCACATCAGTCTGTATTTATGGCTGACACCAGCCAATCATATTATTGTGAGAGGGAACTCAGGTGTATATATATCCATTACATCATATATATATATATATATGATACGTCCCTAAAAGGGATATATTTGTTCGAAGTAGCAAAGTGGTTTTGGACTACTGTAATCGAGTAGGACAATCTAGCAGGTAACCGTAATGGACTGGTCCTCGTCGTAGTGATAGGCAACAGGATTAGCCAATAGGTGAAGACAATAGGCGTAGCCAATAGGCGTCGTCAATAGGCATCGTCGCCTGTACTTCCACATCAGTCTGAATTTATGGCTGAAACCAGCCAATCATATTACTGTGATGGGGAACCCAAGTATTCATTACATCACCTCCCCCTGAGCTAAATTTTCCCGTGAAATTTAGCTTCAATATTTTCTCTTTTTAGTGTCTGGACTTAATCGATTCATTTTTTTCCTAAGTCTTTTTTGCCTCAATCCTCTTTGCAGTAGTGATGTTTGTCACACTGGTACCTTTGGCCTTGAGGTCGGGGATACCTCCATTTGCGAAGGTTGACTGGAACGGGAGTTCCATTTGAGTCATACAGCACTTCCATTGGAATCTCTTCGGTATTTTCCGTAACCTCTCTAGTGTGTCTGTGTCTCAATTGATTCCAATGTCTTTTGCACCGACATTTTTACACTTTTATGTCATATATGACCTGTTCAATTTTTTTTGTTATCATTCCTTCTTCCCAATACATTTTCCAACCCTAAAGTTCTTGAAAAAACTTTGTCACCCGGCTTATACGCTTTAGTCATCTGGTTTTCTTTTTTAGCAGTTTTCTTCGCTGGACTCGTATTTTTCTCGCAAACATTAACTCTGCTGGCGATAACCGTGACGTCGTATTCGGGTTTTGCCGTGATTCTATATACTGCCAAAAAAATTCTGAATACTTCTTTCATTCGTGTTCACGCCTTGGTTTTTCTTCAACGCTCGTTTTCCGCCTGTCCATTTGATCTTGGATGATATACTGGCGTTGTCACGTGATCAATGAACAATGATCTACAGAATTCCGTGAATTCTCTTCCCGTAAACTGCATTCCGTTGTCTCTGACTAAAGTTTTAGGGAGTCCAAAGTGACTAAAAATTTCATTAAGCGCATTTATTGTATTTGTTGCAGTCGGATGTCTGCACTTAACAACTTCTGGCCACTTAGTGAAACTGTCCACAATGATCAGGTAATAAGATCCATTTATCGGCCCTGCATAGTCGATATGCAATGGAGTCCATAGGACATCTATCTTTGGCCATGGTTGAATCTTTACCGGTGGATCCCTTGCTGCCAGTTGACATCCTCTGCACTGTTTAACCAAATTTTCGATGTCTTGGTCCATCCTCGGCCAATATGTATAGCCTCTTATTAGAGATTTCATTCTCGAAATCCCTGGATGGCGAGTGCGGAATTCTTTCAGCATTTTCTTTTGCAGAGTAACCGGCATTACAACTCTATCTGCGTATAGTAATACCTGTTTGCAGATTGAAAAAGGTGACACCCTTATTTCTCTTTCAGTTTTCTCGTTCAACCAAACTTGCTTTTTCATTTTTTAATGAAATCATCGTTCACCGCTGCTTTTTTCACGTCTTCTAGCGTAACCGGTAGTTCTCTAATAGTGTTGCATAACAGACCCGACAATTCACTTTTGTCTCTTAGCGCCGCTATTACTGTTTCTTCCAGTGGTGCCATATATCTAGTTATCAATCTTGATAACCCATCGGCGTGACCTAGCTTTTTTGAAGGCACATATGCTTTTTTGAAATTATAATTCAATAGAATTACACTCCAATGCTGTAGTGGATTTGCCGTGCAAGTTGGTATACCTTTTTTTGAACCAAATATTGTTAACAGCAGCTTGTGGTCTGTTTGCAGAATAAATTCTCTTCCGTATAGAAATCTGTGAAATATTTTTACAGCGTAAATTATCGCTAAACTCTCTTTATCGATTTGACTGTAACTTCGTTCCGCGAGCAGTAACGTTCTCGAGGCATGTGCTATTGGCTTCGTAGATCCGTCCTCGAATTTATGAAGTAATACCGCACCTAATCCCTCATTACTGGCATCTGCTGCTACAATGATTTTCCTCTTCGGGTCAAAATGCACTAACGATAGGTCTGCTAATAGTGACTTTTTTATTTTTTTTGAAAAGCCTGTTTGTGTTCATTCGACCATATCCACTTTGCGCCCGTTTTCACCAAATTATTTAAAGGAGCTCTCATATCATACATTTTTGGGATATAAATGCTATAGTAACTTACTAATCCCAAGAAGGCCTGAAGTTTAGCCACAATATCAGGTGCTGGCATATTTTTTTATAGCCTCAGCCATTTCTTGGTCCGGTTTTCTTCCTTTACTGTCAATGATCTGCCCTAAATATTTTATCTTCTTTAAGAACTCGAAATTTTCAGCACTCAGCTTGAACCCGTATTCCCCAATTCTCTGAAATACTTATCTAATATGCATTTTGTGTTGGGCCTCGTTTTCACTTTTAATCAAAATATCATCTAAGTATGCGATCGCATAATCGATACCAGCCAACATTGTGTCCATTATTTGCTGGAATAGGCTTGGAGCTACCTTCAATCTAAAAGGAAGACGATTTAGTTTAAAAATCCCTTTATGCGTGTTTATTGTCAGGTACTTCGAACATTCTTCACTGAATTTAACCTGAAGGTAAGCCTCCTTTGAAAACACTCTACCTCCGTTTAATTTAGTGAATATATCCTCCGGAGACGGTAGAGGGTACGCATGGTCTTTCACACAATCATTTAAGTCTGTCAAAAAGTCAGCACACACTCTCATTTTTCGGTTTTTCTTTTTTTTATATACGGTTGGAGACGCCCAATCCGAGTAATCGACTTTTTAAATCACGCCAATTTTCTCCAACCTTTCTAATTCCTCATTTATTGTGTCTAGTGCCGAAAATGGTACCTTTCTCTTTGGTTTAAAGGTTGGTTTAACATTTTCTTTCAGTTCGAAGTTGACTTCTGTTTTTGTGCAGAGACTTAGTCCTTCTGAAAAGACGCGAGGGAATTCGCCTTTCAAATCCGTAATAAATCTTTCTGTTTTCTTCGTCTTATAGTTCTCTATGACGTTAACTTTGTTACAGAAAGAATTTTCCGGTAATTCCCACAAATTAAACAATATAGTCTAACCCAAAGATGTTTACTGAACCGGGGAGCACATATACTTTCGATTTGTGAATTTTTCCCATGAACGAAATATTACATTTTAATTCACCTCTAAACTTAAGTCTTTTTCCTGACACTCCCCTGGCAATTTTGTTTGTGTTAGTCAACGGCGGGTAACCGATTTTTTTTCCATGTTTGCTCGTTTATTACCGAGATATCACTTCCTGAATCGAGTAATAATTTTACGATCTGCCCATGTATTTCTACAATGAGGTATTTTCTTTGGCCCTCCTCAATTGCGTTTTTAGACAAAACAACGTCCACCTTTGTTTAAGACTTTGATTTTACTTTTATCCGTTTTGCTCGACAATGGGAACATCTATGGTCTACACGCCCACAATTAAAACATATTTTATACCTAAAGAAAAAAAATCCTTCTTTATATGCTGTCCTACACACGAACAGCATATAATTTTTGTTTATTATTTTTGTATCTGTTGTCTTACAGTTTGTACTCGCAAAATGCTCTTCTCCTCAATCCGAGGATTACTTTTTTTATGTTTATAAGTCGCTGACATTCTTCTGTTATTTTTTGTAGCGTAATCTTCGTATTCTGTTCCATAATAGAGAGGATTCTTGATCTAATTTCTTTGTCCTTCGGTGTCGTTAGACCCTGTACAAAATTAGAAACTTAAACATGTCGCTTGACAATTCCTTTAATTTAAACGCCTCACACTGTGCATTAACCATACCTGTATACGTGACAAAATCGTCATCCTCTTGTTTTACGATATTTAGACACTTGTATCGTGTATGAATCTCTTTTATCGAAAATTTTCGACAAAATTTCTACTGTTTTGCTGAATGTAATTTCTGACTTCTTTGGGAGGATTAATTTCGCGTATTTTGTATTTTCTGTCCCCAAATTCTGCAACAATAGAGGGATTTTTTCCTCGTCGGGCCATTGTTCGCATCTTTTCGTAAATATTGTTTCAAACCTATGAAAATAAGCCGGAAACGTTGAACCACTGTCAGGGTCGTATTTAAATTCAGAGAATGAAATTGAAATTCCTTCAGCAGAAAAAAATCTAAAAACCGGTTCTTTTGTTGTCCTAGATAATACGTCTTCCCAAAGTGCTTTATTGTCTTTTGCCTGTTGTTTAAATAACTTTTAGAACCTTTCTTGTTGCTGAATAAATTGTTGTTGTTGGAATTGTTGCTGTAAAGTGACTTATAGCATCTTAGTTAATTCCGCAATTTGTTCTATTCTGCCAACTTATCCACAAGAAAAACTTTTGCTGCAATTCATGTAGACAATAAATTTTTCTAAGTCCAAACAAGAGAGGGGGCAATTTCTTACTTTCTGTAAGTATTGCACAAGTTTTTCCTTTTCTAACGTTCCTAGTTAATAAGCGTTAAAACAAAAATGAGGGAAAAGTGACTTTCTGTAATCGTCGAACAAGTCTTTCTAAAGTTCTTCGTTAGTAAGTGTTTTCAACTGTATTTTTTTTCTGTTGTTTTAACTTGTAAGGTAATTTCGAATCTCGTCGCCAACTGATATGTCCCGGAAAGGGATATATTTTTTTGAAGTAGCAAAGTGGTTTTGGACTACTGTAACCGAGTAGGACAATCTAGCAGGTAACCGTAATGGACTGGTCCTCGTCATAGTCGTAGGCAATAGGCGTCGACCATGTACCTCCAGATCAGTCTGTATTTATGGCTGACACCGTCATTACTGTGATGGGGAACCCAGATGTATGCATATTCATTACATCAATATTATAAATATATGCTGTGATAGCCAACGTTCGCAAAAACCTGTTTTATACATTGTCAATTATGGTATTTCATTTAAAAAGTCTTAATTCTGATTGGTTACGCGAAAATGAGGCTGAAAAGGTGTTGAGATAAAATTTGATTGGCTAAATGAAGCATTGCTTTCTCAGACAAACTCCATTACCAGATGAGTAGACGTTAGGAAAAAGCCAAAATCCGAAGATGTAATCTTGTACATTCTCCCTCTTGTTAATTATTTGCAAAAATCACTGACATGTCGTCTGTATCTTTGACTCCATCTTTCCTGTCTGCTTAATTTTTTTCTTCGTATAATGTGATTTTTTTTACTGGAATGTTTTTTTTTGTTTTTGTTTTTTTGCTGACGAATACTTCATATTTATTTTCAGTGTGTATTTCCTGTTAATATTTATTTTATTTTTTCTAACTTTTGTTTCTGTTTTTATTTTTTTTTCTCTTAGTCGCCTCCGTGTTCCTTTTTTTTTCATCTTTGACTTGGTTGTTCATTCGTTTGATTATATTTTATTGTTTCCTTGATTCTTAAGTCAAATTTCTCTTTAAAGTGTTCATGTTTTTTTTTTCAGTTGACTTTGATTTTTTTCTTTTTCTTCCCATTCACTTAATTTTCTTTTTTGCCTTTCCTGCTTCATTTTTCATTTCTTTTTTAATTTTTATTTTCTCTTTCTTTTTCTCTTTCTTTTTTCTTTCCCTCTCTTTTGCCTCCCTTTTCTCTATTTCTTTCATTTCTTTTACTTTTCACTCTTATTTCTTCAATTCATTTTTCGATTGATTCTTTCCCATTTTTTCTTCATTTCTTCTTCCTTTATTCCTTTTCATTCTTTTTTTCATCTGTACTTTTTTGTTTCTTTCTTCGTTTCTTACCCTCTTGCTTTCTTTCTTTCTTTCTTTCTTTCTTTTTTTTGGCTCTGTTTCCATTTGTTCCTTCTTTTTTTCTTTTCCTTTTCTTTACTTCTTTTATTTACCATCAATTCTGATTATTTCTTCTCTTTCCTGTTTCCATTTCTTCTTTCTTTTCTTTAATTTTCCCTCTTTTTCTTTCTCCATTCTTTTTCCCCTTCTTTTTCCTTCCTTTATTTTCCTTTCTCTTCCTTCTTTTTTTTTCCTTAATTTTTACTTTCTCTTCTGTTTCCTTTTTTTCTTCTTTCTTTTCATTACTTTCCTTTCTTTTTCATTCTCCATCCTTTTCTTTTCCTTTTTGTCCTTTTCCTGTTTTTGTTTTTCGTTTTTCTTCTGTATTTTCCGTTCTTTCTCCTTTTCCCCCATTCTCTTTCTTTCTTTCTGACTTCATTCCATTCTTTTCGCTTCATTCTTTCTCTTTCCTTTTCTTCCTTCTTACATTTTTCTTCACCTTTTCTTTTAGATTCATTTTCTTTCTTCCATTCTTTCTTAAGACTGTTATTTTCTTTTATTTTATATTTCTTTTCATTTTTCTAATCAATTGTTTTTTTTTTAATTTTCTTTCTCTGTTCAAATTGTTAATGTTTCTTTTATCAAATCGAATTTTATGTTGACACCTTTTCAGCCTCGTTTTCACGCAACCAATCAACATTAAAACACAGAGACAGTCTCATTTTTGAGTAGTTACTAGGTGTAAGCCTGTATTTCAAAAGTACAAATCAATTTCAAGTGACGTTATGGATTTGAAAAAAGCGTTTCTATGGACTGGTTGGCGTGATATTTGATCTTTCCTTGGTGACTTGTCAAATGCAAATATCTATCAATTTACTAACAGTTCTTTTGTTTTTGTTTTCATTGTAAACAAATCTCGTGATGTCTTAAGTTTCAACTGTACTGATTCAAGGCTACGATAAGTCGAGCATTCTTAAAAAACTGAGCAAGCTAGTAACCGTAACTAGCTTGTAATAATAATAATAATAATAATAATAATAATAATAACAATAATCCTTTTCTAACTGTTATCATAATGGCTGGGGTTAAACTCCAGGTGAGCAACACTAATCTTGGAGTAATGTTTTACGTGCCGTCGCCTCCCTCTGTCTTTTCTACAAATACTTTCACGGCAACTGCTCCGACGAGCTACTTTCGCTGGTTCCCAAACTGCATGAATATAAACGTGCTATTAGGTTGGCATCTCAGTCCCACCCTTTCACTTTCGAAACGGTTAAATATAACCGTCTCTTCTACTCCAATAGCTTCATGTCTCGCACTTCCCGTCTGTGAAACTCCCTTCCTCTTATATGCTTCCCTGATAGCTATAATCTCCAGCTGTTCAAATGCAATGTCAGTCGACATCTCCAGATGCCTTGACCTATTCCCAGTCCTTCTCTTCATCCTTTCCTCTATCACACCTATTTACTCTTGCGCCGACTCTCTGTAACCTCTTGCGTGCTAGTGGCACTCCCGCCTTGCTTGGGGTGAAAAGCTTTAAAAAAATCAGTGGCTAGATCTACTGCTAGGAAAATTGTTTCACTGTATTGTGTCAGATATTTTTTCTCCTCAGAATTCATCTTGCACATTTATAAATTTGCCATTCGTCCGTCCATTGAATACTGCTGTCATGTCTGGTCTGCTGTATATATTAGTATTCTTGACAACATTCAAAGAAGAGTCTGTAGTTAAAACGGTTACTGATGACATTAGTTTTATAATACCCAGAAATTCACGCAGAGAACGCCTTTATTCACTGTGCCATGTGTCCTCAAAGAAACATGGCACAGTGGATGAAGGCGTTAGTTAAATCCAGTAACAGGAGTGTGAGTTCAATACCCAGTTAAGGCAGTAGAGAACTTGGAGAGAGATAACTGATAACTGACATTAAATCATGGCCCGTGGAACTAGAACAGTCTAACCCAGTGAGCGAAATAAAGGGTTCAGTTCGACATTCCAAGGCCGGAGCGTACAATGGTCGAAACGCTGTAATACATATGGCAAGAAAGATGAGGACAATAGTTTGAATAATGTAAATAGTGAACTCAATGACCTTGACTGCTTAGTAGGTGGTAATTTCTGGTTGCCTCTTCTCTTTAGCCTTGTGTCTTACTAATCAGGTACTTTTCATAATAGGCACCTTGTCGTGAGTGCCTGAAAGCCGGAGTTACATACG
>OZ010601.1:91612569-91615069 GCA_963932145.1 Acanthosepion lycidas
TACTTTGCTTGTTTCGTTTGAGTATAAAGGTAAATTTTACATGAAATGCAACATCTTTTTCTTCCTGCCTGCATTTTTCTTCTTTTCATCTTCTTCTTCATCTTATATCTTTACATCAACTTCTCATTGATCATCTTTATTTATTATCATTTGATTTCTTTTCTTATTTCTTTCTTTCTTTCTTTCTTTCTTTCTTTCTTTCTTATACTCATCATTTGATTGTTTGTTTTCTTCTTTCTTTCTTCTCATGTCAATATTTTTTCTTCCTTTTGCTTTCTTTTTTTTTTTTTTTTTTTACTAATCATTGTTTATTGTTTTCTTTCTTTATGCCAGTGTTTTACTATTTCTTCCTTATAGCAATATTTATATCTTTCTTTTTAGTCTTCGTTCTTTCTTCCTTTCTGCTTTGCTTTCTTTCATTTATTCTTTCTTTCTTTGTGTCTTTCTTTCTTTCTTTCTTTCTTTGATCGTTCTTTCTTTCCTCCTTGTTCTGTCTTTTCCTTCCTTCCTTCCTTCCTTCTTTCTTTCTTTCTTTCTTTCTTATACCACTATTCATATCCATATTTCTTTCTATTATTCTCTTTATCACCATCACAAGCACCTCCACACCACAACATTCACAACCATATTTTCACATTTACCTTCATTCATTTTCTTCAGTTTTTCTTTTCCTCTTTTTCTCATTTTTTAAATGCACCGTATCTGTCAGTTTTCCCGCCAAATTCTCACACACCTCCCCGTGCCACCCACCACCGGTCATAGTCTTTGTCAATACCTATCGATTTCATTTCAGCAGAAGCCTTACATCTACTGAGATTACGGCTAGACATTAAGAGTGCGTATGCGCACCGGAAACTTAGCACACAGTAAAGAACAAGCGACCATCTTTCGTCAATGTCCTTAACAGCTATTAATTCTTAAGCGTGATTACACCAGGATATTCAGATGGGCGAATATTTAGAAATTTTAATTACGTTTTTTCGTAACTGGTTACAATTTAGGAACATACATTTATTTTTAATTAAATTACTAAATGCGCGGTATTAAGAATTGAGACTTTTCACTTAGAAGCGATTGTTTAGGAATGTTTCCACAAACAGAAGTATATACATGCGTCATTTGAAACGTCAATCAAAACAATATCTCTATACATTTTGTTAATACCTCCCCCCCACCTAAGCAAGGCAATAAAGTCATTAAGACGCAAGGGGTTACTGAGTGTGAAAGAATAGGTTAGAGAAAACACTATTAAGAAGAGAGAAAAGTAAAAGAATTAAGAATACAGAAGATAAAGATTGACATTGAATTTCAATTTTCAAAGATCAAAATTGACTTGAAAGCAAGAACCCGGAAGAACGTTCCGCAAGCGAGAAGTGGGAAAGAAGAAAATGTTAGCATAGAAAGTATGGTTACATCTGGCCATTTCAACTGTAAAATCATCATTTTACAGTTGAAATGGCCACCAATCTAGTACTGCGTTTAAATTTATAAAGTCTATATACCATAGCAGAAAGTAATATTTATTTATTTTTGTTTTAATAAAAAAAAAATGGCACAAAGCCAAACGCAGGAATAAGGGAGGGCCGCTCTTCAATTTGTCTTATCTTCAACTTAGTTAGCCACAAACATACTACAGTATTCCTTAGACCAAAACAACAGATTCTTACTTACAATTTTACTACAGTCTCCATAATACCTCCAAGTCTCTATATAGTCTTATCTAGTTCCCATATATACAATTTTTCTGTGGAGAAAATCAAATAAAAAAATAAAAAACAACAATAAATACGATTTATATACAAGAAACTAAACAGTATTAGTAATAAAAAACATTCCTTAATTGTGGTAGAAAAAAAAACAGTTAAGTAAGTACAAAAAATCATTCGACCAAACACACACTCAAACACACACTCATCCAAACACAAAAACAAATATGAAATACACACTCAAAAAGCATTCAGCATCTACCATAATGAAATAGGTAAGTTAAAAGTTTTGTTGATGCTTTTCGTTTCTGAACCCAAGGAACATTTCCAGACACTGACCAAGAAAAGAAGTGGGCTGAAGAAAAAGGCACCAGCGATCACCGGCCAAATGAGATGAGAAAATGATGGATATACAACCGTAGTTTATACGGATAGGAGGAGAAGATAACGGTTAATTCTAGATATGAACAGGTTAAGAGTATGGTGATCTGGGAAACATCCTCTTAGGAGTCCGTTCCACCGAGCAATGAGTAGCGAGAAGAAGCTGTTCGAGTGGAACTTCTCACCGATTGATAACGGAGCGAATGTAGGTGTAAGTGGTATGACGGGTCCTAGCCGAGAAAGTTATGTCTGGCAGAACCAAGGAATGTAGTTCGCCCGAGCACTTTCCATGGAAGTAGCGATAGCGTAGCGAGAAACTCGCCACATCCTGCCTGTAACAGATAGGTTGGAGAGTCGAAATTAATTCGGCGCCCAAAAGAACTCGGAGAACCCTTTTCAACTCTATGAAGTAT
>OZ010601.1:91620069-91667569 GCA_963932145.1 Acanthosepion lycidas
GAATGAAAATCAGTTTATTTACTTGGCTAACACAATTTCTGTCAGTTATACGCTAGTAATATATTTCTTTGTGGAAATATTTAACTGCGTAGGAATCACAAGATTAGACATAGAAAACCAACAATACTTGTCTATTATAGTAAGTGAGCTTTGATTTGATGTTGTAATTATATTTGCACTTTTATGTAGATACGCATAGAGAATCCATATTCTGTTTGTAAATCCAGACCAATAATAATACCTTCCTTTCTCTTCAATGTTAACATACAGACATAAATTTGCCGTCGTAAGGCTAATACATTCATTTCTTTGTTTGGTTTGGTTTCTTTTATGGTATATTAACCTCAATGGGTTATTTAATGCCGAAAAGATTTTTATTGCTGGTAATATTTTTTCTTCAAAAAATGTATGGTTGGTAAAATTATTTCCTTCAAAAATGTATTGCTGGTAATATTATTTTCTTCAAAAATGTATTACTCGTAATAGTTTTTCCTTCAAAAATGTATTGCTCGTAATAGTTTTTTCCATCAAAAATGTATTGCTTGTAATAGTTTTTCCTTCAAAAATGTGTTGCTGGCAATATTTTTTTTTCTTCAAAAATGTAATGCGGGTAATATTTTATCCTTCAAAAATGTATGGCTGGTAAAATTATTTCCTTCAAAAATGTATTGCTAGTAATATTTTTTTCTTTCAAAAATGTATGGCTGGTAATATTTTTTCTTTAAAAAATGTATGGCTGGTGAAATTATTTCCTTCAAAAATGTATTGCTGGTAATATTTTTTCCTTCAAAAATATATTGCTGGTAATATTTTTACCGCGCTCCTCAAAACCTCCTGATCAGAGGTCTTGCTATGGGACATAGATTATCGTTGTACCCAGGACGCTGATATAGTTTATCGTCTTACTCAGGACGGTCGTTTCTTGGTTTTCAATGTCAATTTGCAACTGTAACGTTTTCGAAATACACGCTAATAATGAGGCCAAACTAAATTTCTCATTTATGATTTTATTGTTCATAGAAATCTGAATTTCCTCCTTTAATAACGACTAGTAAGGATGGTGGAGAGATCATGGATCGAGCGTGTGAGCAACGATGGGGGTCTTGGAGAGATTGAAAACAAGGATGAGACTTATACTTAACATCAGGAAGAAGAGGCTGAACTTTCTGGGACACGTGGTGAGAAAGGAGGGCCTGGAGAATCTGATACTCACAGGTCGAATAGAAGGAAAGAGAGACAAGGGAAAGCAACTCATGACAGACCTAAGCAGGTATATGACAGAACGTGGTCTGGAGGATGTGGCAGAGCGAAGAAACTTTGTGAGTGCTACAAGGGACAGGGGAAGTGGAGAGCCATGATCGCCTACGTCCTGAAAAGACACGGCACATAAAAAGAAAAGTGGGTATTTGTTTTTTTTTCTTCGAGCGTAGTTTTTAAATTCTCTAGAGGACATAAGAGACTTTATTTCCCTGTCCCCTCTCAGGTGTTTGCTTATATATCTGTCATCCCAAGCACAACTGTGTCGATCACCAGTTCAGATGTCGATGGCAGTCACTGATATACATCGAGGCCCGGATTTGCATCTTTTGTGTTAGGAGGTTATCTTTCAGGACAATCTGATGAGGCACCCAGCCTCTCTGGTGGATTGGTGTAAAGTCTACTCCAGTTACATGTGCTTTAATATAAATAAATAACTGGGGATATTCTCAGCAGCTTGAAAGATGAGAAGAATGATTCTTCTTTTTTAAAGTGTTATATCCCTTTAAGATATGGGTGGGCATTAAGCTCTAAGCAATCTTTGTCTATCCTTCCCATTTGATGTTTAGACAGTTTTTACAAACTGGTTATGTACGTTACCCGCTCATTCCATCTCCTCTTTCTTTTTTAATCATTTCATCTCAAGCAAGCCAATAAAGCCACTAAGACGTAAGGGGTTGTTGAGAGTGAATGAAACGGTGTAGACCTTCTTCTTCTTCTAGGTTCCTTGATCCTTCACGACGTAGGCGATCATGGCCCAACAAAATTTCTTGTCTTTTGTAGCCCTTTATTTTTTTTTATTTCTCTTAATCCTTGTTCCGCCAGCCATTTACTCTAGCTCATTAAATAGGTTATACGTTGTTTTCCTTCTTGCCTTCAATTTGTCTTGGGAGTATCAGATTTTTCCAAGAGTTCTGTACACATTAGGTGTAGTAGAAATTTCAGCTGTCACTTCTTGATGTTAAGTATACGTTACCTTCTTGCTTTCATTTTTTATAAAACTTAGCTGTTGCTCACAAGATCAGTCGTTATATCTTCAGCTTCCTTCTGTAGAACAACGAGCTGGTCAAAGCCAGCCAAACTAGTCGTAGACGTGATACCACCGACACAGGGACGGAGCCTTGGGACAGGGAAGTATCCGAATATGTATACCCCTCAAAAGAGGGGTTTACACAGTGTTTACTCGTTCCTCCACCAAAACGAGATGTGACACAAGGTCGTTTTAAAGTGGGGACCCGAGCGCGTACACTCTGGCAAGGTACCAATCCCTCCGCAACCGTCGGTTGCGCTAGATTTGGTGCAAGCACCGATCCCTCCCTCTCGTACAAGGGAGGGCAAGGCCTCTGGCAGCTCTTCCCTTGGGCTGGGCACCTCTCAGTATAATTTTCTCAGTTGCCCCTCTGTCTTTTGACAGAGAAGCCCCTGAGCACACTCTGCCCAAAGACAGAGACGCAACTGAAAGATGATAAGCCTGAGTTAAAATCATTTCAAAGTAGGATTTACACACTAAATGCTCAATATCTGTATTATATATTATCTACTTCTAGGCATTATTACTCTTAATTAGGTTTAACTAATTTACATATTGATTTCAATTATTAACTGTCCTTCATTAGTCTTTTTTGTTTATTCAAGATCTTTTGATTTTCATATCCAAAATAGTTCTCTTTAGAAATATCATCTTATATAGGACACAAAAGTGGTTGAAATTTGCATTTTACTTAGCCGGGAGATGATGTCCAAAAATTAATTCCTTTAGACCTTATTTCATGATACCATTATTGTCTCATGCTGAAAACCTACAGAAACCATCTTCTTTTTTACACTCCTGTTGGAGGAACCACAGTAATTGACCATGTCTTAAAGGGCGTAGCTGTATTTACTACCGTTGGCCAATTGCAGGTTGACAAATTTATTTCACGCATAGTTGGGGGTGAATAACCATTGCCTCTGAGTTTTTCCTCCATACTTTAAAATCTCTTGTTTTTTATTATTATTTTTTTTTTTGAAAAATAAAGAAAGAGCTTTTGGGGGAGCCGATTTGGCTATCACAGTTGTCTTTCTCCGAGATAGTTAGTATTCAGTCTGCACTGCTATTTCACACATAGCTGGGAGAGAAGAGATGGATTCATATTTATCTCAAGGGTATTTTCACGTAAGTAAATATAAAACACACACCTGACTCGGCTCTCCGATTCCTCAATCCGAATCGCTACCCTTTACTCCACCGTTCCTTCCAAATCTGCGCGACTGACCTTTCCTCCTCTATCATCATCCAAAGAGCTAAAATAAGTTTGTTCTAGAATATTATATCTAAATATTTTGAATGGTTAATTAACTTTACATATCAGGTCATCCCATAAGTTATGTCCGAATTTTAACATTTTGTTAAAATGAACGAAATTTAAAAAGTATTTTATAATATCTAATGGAGCATTATTTTTATGTTTAGATGCATTTAAACGTAAATTAAATTTTGTTTGATTAAAACCCTGCTAACATGGAAGTACCCAAGAATCATTTGAGACACATAATGCTTTATGAGTTCAAGAAAGGAAACTCAGCAGCCGAAGCTGCTAGAAACTTTTAAATCAGTTTATGGAGAGGAATGTGTGAATAAAAGAACTTGCAGAAGATGGTTTGCAAAATTCAGAGGTGGAGATTTCCCACTTGAAGATGAAGATCGAACCGGACGTCCAGTTGAGTATGATGAAAAGCTTCTTGAAGCAACCCTTGAAGAAAATCCTGTTTATCAGTTGAGGAATTGGTAGTGGTTCTCAGTTCAAACCATACAACTGTTCATCGTCAGCTTCAACAATTTGAAAAAGTTCCTAAACTTGGAAAATAGGTGCCGCATGAATTATCTGAAAACAACCTCAAATCCCGAGTTGACATCTGCTCTCCTCTCCATTCTCGCCAACTTGTTTAACCTTTTTTCGATAGACTTGAGGCTGGCGACGAAAAATGGATCTTTTATCGAAATGTTAAGCGTCGTAGACAGTGGCTTGGTAAAGGGGAAGGACGCCACCCTAAGCCGAGAAGGGAACTTCATGGGCAAAAGATTCTTCTTTCAATCTGGTGGGATCGCCAAGGAATAATCCACTTTGAATTCTTACCACCTAATGCAACAATTAATGCTCAAATATACTGTCAGCAATTAGAGTGCTTGAACCAAGCTTTGAAGGAAAAGATCTGCTCTAGTGTATCGAAAAGAGGTGACGTTTCACCAGGACAATGCGCGACCCCACACAGCAAGAATCACATCACAAAAGATCGAAGAACTTGGTTGGGAGAAAATTCCTCATCCACCTTATTCTCCCGATCTTGCTCCTTCAGACTACCATTTGTTTCGTAGCTTACAGAATCATTTGGAAGAAACAGTTTTTATAACACAGGAAGGGGTTAAAACTGACATTTGTGAGTTCTTCGAGTCAAAGTCAAAATAATTTTACAGTAATGGAATTAGTAAGCTTGTTAATAGATGGAAGGAAGTCATAGATAATCAGGGAAAATACATTGTTGATTGAATCTGTAATTAAATGTAACATTTGGTCACTTGTTTTCTTTATTCAAAATTCGGACAGAACTTATGGGATCACCTGATAGTAAGTTTGTTAATAGATGGAAGGATGGGATGACTTGATATTTATCTTTGTGCATTCAGTCAGCTTGGATTTCATATTTTTGACCATGTTTCTCAAGATCTCGTGTTTATGTAGAGCATGTATTTTATCGACTCTTAAAGCCTTCATCTTGCTTGTTCCTTTCTTGAGTTGAATATAAAACGGATCTGGTATCTCTGTTTGGCATTAAAGGAACTTGACTGTTCGTTTTATTTTCTCGTGTTCTTTTTACTAAGCGTACACTTTCGGGTCAACACTTTAGGTACCATTTCTGACAATACTAGCGAATTGTCCATCAATCAGCACAAATTATTTATAAAAAACTGTCATTTCTAATACATCTTCTTTCAGCACCCCGTATTTTGCACGGCCTGGATTCGCTCTTTGAGCAGAACTGCTGTACTCTTTCGCAAAAATACTTCCAGATATCTTTATAAGATTTTCACATTGCCTTTACAGTGCGGTAAGAGGAAGCCATATGACAGAGTGTTGATAGCAGACACAGAAAGGAAAATACACCCTTGTGCAATTTAATTGAAACTATCGCTTTAGTTTCTTTTATTTCGTCGTACGGTCAGTTTTAGACCCACAGGAGGGACTATTTCTATTTTTTTCTCAGATTATTGTGGTGTGAAGTAATATGAATCTATTTTCGGGGTGTATGATGAAATTTAAATTGACCTTGAAAAATATTCTGTCATCCATGATTACATCAGATTTCCATCACACCCAGACACTATTGTCTCGACTGTTGATCAGTTGTCCTACAGCTATTGTCTGTGATCAGCGTTACTCCAAAGAAGTGTACGAAAATAGAAACGCTGCTGGAGCACACTGGCAAGCCTTGCCAGTGAGCAAATAAAAGTACTATTGACTGGCCGGGAAACTCATGATTTAAACCCAATCGAGAATCTGTGGTCAATCTGCAAGGAACGACTTCGTGGAATTAACATACGAAGTACTAACATGGGTCATGTTTCATTAGAAAAATTCGAAGAACTGTAAATAATAACGGAATTATTCCTTTTGTTTCAATTAGTTTGCGTAATGGTGTACAAAGCTCTTACCGAAGGTTGCGAAGGAAAGCGAGAAGGACTAAATATAAACTACAAGAAGACAGATTGGGATGGATGAAGATACCTTTCAAAAACTAAGCAGAGTATTAAGGGACAGAAAAATTTCGTTAGACACAAATAAAGTGTATTGGACTCTTACATGGTATCTGTCCTCCTGTATGGAAGCGAATACTGGACAATCTCCTCAAAGATATATAATGGACAAATGAATGCGAGGAAAGAGAAAAGAAAAAGATGCATGAAAAAGGCTGCCTGGACTTTGTGAGAAAAACATACTGTATGTAATAAGCAGAAAGAAAGAAAGAAAAAAGCAGACGATAATGCTATCATTTCCTTCAGTGAAATGAAAAATCTCGTCTTTTTAATTTTTTTTTCATCTGCTAGATGGTGTTTGCTTTTATCAAGTAAAAGAACAAATAAATTTAGGTATTCTAGGTGCAAATGATTTATCTCCAAGATAATATATTTCCAAAATTATAAGGAAGATTAATCAAAGAATAGGCATGATTAAACATTGCTTTATAAAACTTATTCCCAAAATGGTGAAAAACATTTCTACTGGATTTATTCAACTCGCGCCCAAACTAGGAAAAACAAATCGACTTAGCGCAATCTGACCAGGACATACGAAATGAAGCTACCATACCTTCAATCAAGGTACCAGTTCGCTGATCTGTGTACACAAAATACTGAATAACCATTAAAAAAAAGAAAAGAGATTGAACTGTTATGGGATATTTGTCCTTCTGTATGGCAGTCAGTCCTGGTTAATATCTTTAAAAATGAAAAAGAGACGAAGCAAAAGAAATTTGGCCCTACAGAAGGAAGTTGGGGATACTATAAACATGTGAGCAACTACGAGTTTTGGAGAAAATGCAAACAAAAAGGAAACTTATAATTAACATCAAGAAGAGGCAGTTGGAATTTTTGTGACACATAATGTGGAAAGAGGGCATGGAAAATTTGATACTCATAGGACAAAGTGAGGGAAAGAGGGACTGAGGAAAGCAGTGTGTAACGTACTTGATGAATTTGAGTAAATAACAAAAAAAAGAAAACTTATTAAGAGCTACAAGAGTCAGGAAGACGTGGGGGGCATGATCGCCTACATCCTGAAGGGTCACTGCATACAAAAGAAAAGGAACCAGCCCATCACAAACAGGACGCGACCAGTTTTCATCAGCTGACAGTAAAGAGCTTCGGTTAATTCGTCTCGTGTCTTAGAAGATCTAAGATATAAAGAATACAGTTTATCACAAAATATCTGACAATAATTGGAACCTGCCATCATCAATTATCGCATACTTACACTATGCTTAAGCCTATTTGATTTGATGGCTTTTGTTTACCGATATATCAACACCTTCATGGGTCATTTAATCCCGAAATGTAATTTTCTTGGAAGCTTTGAAGTAATAAAACTATCTATGTTATTCTACTTTCACAATTGAATACATGGTAGATGATACTCAGCTTTTTTGCATATACATGTTTGCATCGACATAATTACTAGAGGCGGTGATATGTGTGCTTTATGTTGTATTTTTGTTCAAGTTATATTTTATTTATATTTAAGAAATTGTACGATATTATATGGATTAATATCATGAAAGGATTCTTTCATGTTGGTTGTTTGGTTTGGTTTGGTTTGGTTTAGCGGCATATCAACACCTCTATGGGTTATTTAATGCCAAATTCTAAATATTTTGAACAATATTATAGGTTCTACTACATATTTTGAAAGCAATTGTATGCCTTCAACTACAGATAAAATATGTCGTTGGTCATTTTGCTATAAAAATATATTGTTGGTCATTTTGCTATAAACTGTTTTAATTGTCATTTTACTATAAAAAGGCATTGTTGGTCATTTTTTATATAAAAATGTATTGATGGTATTTTTATACATATTGTTTTTGTTTGGGGATTCACTATTTGCTCATAGCTTGGTCCTTAAAGATGCTACCACCTCGGATCATCGTGGACCTGGGAACAACGGCAGTTAAGATGTGGTTCGAAGGCCCTCAAACCCACCAATCTTCCGATGAGTGGCCTTGCTGCCGGGTGTAGTTTATCGTCATACCCAGGACTATGTTTAAAACTGATCGTCTGTGTGTTAAACACTTACCTTAAGGAAATCAAGAAACGGTTTTCCTCCTGACATTACTTATACACCATCAATTACACAGTGATATCACATTTTCTTTTAGTTATTCAGCGATCATGACCCTTCACAACTTCCTATCATTTGTAGCTTAGTATCTGTTCTGCTATCCATTTACTCAAACTCGGTTGGAAGGTTGTCCGCTGTTTCCTTTTCTCAATCTTGTCTTCAGTATGTACTGTGCGTGTCAAAATATCCGAGCCTTTTTTTCTTGGACCCTAGAAATTTCAACTGTTCCGTATTGTTTCTCAGTACGTGTCCTTTTGGGTTGCATTTTGCTTAAAACTTCCGTATAGCTCACATATTCCGTCCATGGTATTCTCTATATCCTTCTGTAGAACCAGTCTTCTCTTTATCTGTGAGGAAAATTTACATCATGATATATATATATAAAGATTGGTATTAGTAATCAGTTTAGCACTCTTTTTTTTCTCGTTTTAATGAAATTTTCCTGTTTATTAATATTTCTTCAGATTTTGGAAAAGATCTGCAATACCAATTCCCCCTTTCTGATTTTGGTGACACATTTTCCGTTATGTGTTAAAACATTTTCTAAAATATTTTGGACTATTGTCCTCACCTTTGTCGCCATATTTATTACAACGTTGTACGCTCCGGACGTCTTCAGGTGGTTGGAATGTCGAACTGAATCCTTTATTTCGCTCAGTGGGGGGGACTGCTCTAGTTCGACATACCATGTGGATGTCAGTTATCAGTTATCTCCAGTTAATTCCCCTCTGAAAGTTCTCCACTGCCATAACCGGGTATTGAACACACTTTTTGGGTCCTGTAACTGGATCTAACATACGCCATTATCCACTGTGCCATGTGTCCTTGAGGACATCTGAGGACATCTTGAGGACATCTGTGTATGAATTTCTGGGTATTATAAGCCTAATGTCTTCAGCTTCATTTTTTATCAGTGCTCATATTGCAATAACTGACATCCATTAAACATGGCACGTGGAACTAGAACAGTCTACCCTCAGTGAACGAAATAAAGGGTTCAGTTCGACATTCCAAACAGCGGAAGAAGGCCGGAGCATATAACGGCCGAAACGTTGTAATAAATATGGCGCCAAAGATGAGGACAATAGTCCGAATAATGTAAATAGTGTACATAATACGCCATCTCAGAAATATAGACAGATACTGAAAGGTCGAAACGTTGTAATAAATATGGCGCCAAAGATGAGGACAACAGTCGGAATAATGTAAATAGTGTACATAATACGTCATCTCAGAAATATAGACACATTTTCTAAATGTTTAAATGTCTGCAGTTTGTTTTTGGTCTAGGTTCGATATTTAAAAGCAACCTTTTCCAAGAAACCAATATGTATGGTTCTAAGTTACGATATCTGTTGGCTTCAATGACACGAAATTGTATAAATTATAATCGACATTTTCGCCCTGGTTTGGAATGATTTTATTTTGCTATCTTTTGCATCTAGTTTTCCAAGAAGTAAGAAATGTTTGCACATGAGATTATAGAGAGAACCCAAATTCTATGCCGTAATTTTCCTCCGCCTCAGCATCAGAAAAAAATATCTTTGTATAGCGTCATTATGGACAGTTTCAAAATCCAAGCCTTTTTTGCATCGTCGCTTTTTCCAGTGACATAGACACAGCATTTTTATTTCATTTTCAGCTCTTCTACTGATATATGCTTTGTTATTTTTGAGTTGAATGAGGTGTTTTGTACTGTCATGAATAACGACTACTAAATTACGAAATGACTAAATTAACACTGCGCCATCTACGGGCCCCCATGGAATCACTGTCTTCGTTTGAATTTAAAGACTCTTGATAAAATTCACAGAATAATCTACATTGTTATTGGTATGTCCTGGCATCTAGACTTCAGTCATTTTCCTACCGCCGTAATTTAGTTTCTTTGTGCTTTTCTATAAATACTTTCTTGGTAATTGTTTTAATGGACTTTCCACTATGTAATCACTGTAAATATTCATTAGGGTTTCATTTTTAAAAGATGTAACTTTTATTCCCTTCCTCACACAGACAAATTGTAGATATAGGAACTAGTTAGGACTTCATAGAGAACATGAGGTATTATGGTAGCTGTAGTAAGTATGGTAAATAAGAATGTATTGTTTTGGTGTAAGGAATAATGTGTTATGTTTGGGTCAGTAATCATGCTTAGCTAAATTTAAGATAAGAAAGATTGGAGATCAGCCTTCCCCTTACCCTGCTTTTGGTCTTGTGCACACATTTTTGTGTTTGCAAAATAAATATTACTTTCCTCTATGGTAACTAGACGTTATGAACCTGAGCGCCATACTAGACCGGTGGAAAGGTCACATCATTTTACCGTTGAAATGGCTAGATGTAACCGTAAGTTCTATGCTAACAGGTTCTTCTCTCTCACGTCTCGCCTCTGGAACTCTCTTCCGGCTTCTAACTTCCCAGTTAAATTTGATCAAAATTTTAAATGCAATGTCAGTCGTTTTTTTCTGTCTTCATAATTCTCGTTTTATTGTTCTCTCTCCTTAATAATGTGTTTTCTTTTCTCATTCTCTAATACTCAGGAATCTCCTGAGTCTTAATGGCTTTATTGCCTTGCTTGGGGTGAAATGATTCAAAGAAAGCATCCAATATCGCAATATTGCTGCATACACTACATTTTCATGTCCTTCTAGCAAGGTGTATTTTTGTTGGTTTCTTTTAAAGTACATTTCTTGCTTCTAATTACTTGGAAGACATCGTTTTAAAATATCTTTTTAAATGTCTTCACATGCAATATCAGTCAAAATAACGGCCTCAGTTGAATTATCCTTTTGAAATAATTTAGCGTTATCGATTGGTTGAATGATTGCATTAAACTTCTAATTTCTCATCGATCTGAATACACCATATTTTTACATTTTGATGTACAACTGTTATGCCTATTCTCGGAAGCGCATACCAATCTGAAATTTACGGATATTTAATAGAGAGGTTATTTTCTAAGCGTACCTTAGATGTGGTACAAGTCCGAAAATACGGGGTACCTAGTGAGGATCGAACTCACTTTTCAGTCTTAACTGATCTAGTGAAACAAGCTTGATACAATATTGAGATACAATAGAATATTTCCACATGCACTATTGCTTTCATAAATAAAACTGCATAAAATAAAATATTCATTACTAATGATTTAGTCTGAATAAGTTTGTTACCGCTGATCGACCCGACGCCGCTGACGACGACAACACCCCCGAGACCCCTGAACCTCCGCAGCAAAAGCAGCGGGCACCTACTATTTTCTTGCGTAACTTCGCCGGCAGGACCGCGTCGTGGATGTACAAGCGGTTAACACCGGCGGAAAGGGCCGGGAATGCGCACGGATGACCAAAGTCAACGACGGATGATGGCGCCGCCGCCCCGGGGCCGCGAATGCGACTACGAACCCGAGTTCAGACTATGAGATTTTTAACCGCAACAACTTTAAATATAAGCTACCGGGGCTGGAATTACCGCGGTTGCTGGCACCAGACTTGCCCTCCGGTTGATCCTCGTTAACGGATTTGAAATGTACTCATTCCGATCGCGGGGCCTCGACAGAGTTCCGCGTCGTTATTTTTCGTCACTACCTCCCCGTGCTGGGAGTCGGTAATTTGCGCGTCTGCTGCCTTCCTTGGCTGTGGTAGCCGTTTCGCATGCTCCCTCGAACCCCGATTCCCCGTTATCTCAACTCTCCAAGTTTTTGAATCCTCTGCCGTGGCCAGGTATTGAACTCACAATTCTTTGGGTCAAGTCACTTTTTAGATTACTCATCCAACGCTTTTATCCGGAGGACCATGACACCTGAAATTATGTTATCTGATGGGTCCGACAAAGTAAATCTGGCATATGCTCTACAAAATGACCTCCACTCAGTTATTAACTGGGACAAGGTATGACATGTAAATTTGAACACCACCAAAACGACTCTTAATAATTATAGCAAACTATTTTTACCTTCTATCATCATGGCTGATGCTAAACTCCAGGAGAGCGTTTCATTGTGCCTTTTTGTTCTCACATTTGCCACTGGCATGAAGTGGATTGATTATATTGAATCAATTATTAGATATGTTGCTAAATAAATTGTTCTCGTTAGAATGTCTCCCTTCATTTATAAATCTACCGTTGAATATTGCTGCAATACCTAGTCTGGTATCCCCTTTATATCTCGAAAAAAATCTAAAGATGGTTCTGTTATGTTATCAGTCAAGACCTGGCATCTCGACTTCCCCACCGCTGTGACGTGGCTTCTGACTTTACTATAAATATTTTTATGGTGGTAGTTCGAATGAGATCTCTTTGATAACTTGAACGTATGAATTTAAGCGTAATACTAAATTGGCAATTAGGTCTCATAGTTTTACTGTTTAATTAGCTAGATGTAATTCTATTCGAATAGTATGTTTTATCGCAGTTCTGTCTTCTTCAGGTTTTTTGCTTCTCCGGAACATAAAACCTTCAAAAATATAAACAGTATCTGTCTATATTTCTGAAATGAGGTATTATGTACACTGTTTACATCATTCGGACTATTGTCATCATCTTTGTCGCCATATTTATTACAACGTTTCGTCCATTGTACGCTCCGGCCTTTTTCAGGTGGTTGGAATTTCGAAATGAACCCTTTATTTCGCTCACTGAGATAGACTGTTCTAGTTTCACGTGCCAAATGGATGTCGGCTATTAGTTATCTCCTGTTAATTCCCCTCTGTTATTTCTCCACTACCATAACCGAATATTGAACTCACACTCTTTGGGTCCTGTCACAGGATCAAACCAACGCCTTTATCCACTGTGCCATGTGTCCTTGAGGACATCTGTGTATGAATTTCTGGGTATTATAAACCAAATGTCTTCAGCAACCATTTTTTTTTACCAGAGATCATATTGCAATTTTTGCTCTTATCGCTTTCTCTGGCACTCCTTATTACTGGTTCCCATATTGTATTCATTTCTATGCTTGGTCGGCTCAGGTGATTTTTGTGGCCCAGCATATGTGCTGATTCCTTAAGTTTACGAATTTTCCAATGGTGTTCTTTGTCTATGATCTCAACCTGATCCCACAGAGGGCGGTGAGCTTCCTTTTCTCTCCATATGTGGTCAGCCACGCTTGATTTTTCCACTTCCACTCGTGTTACAGTTTTCTGCGATTCTTGAAGCCTTACCGAGTAAGACCCCCTCTATAGAGAAGAACATGACTAAAGACTGCATGTACGCTATCCCGTGCAGCTGTGGAAAGAAATATAAAGAAGAGACAGACCGCCCCCTTATGGTAAGACGTTAATCACTATGTTCTGTTCTTTTATTATCCTTTCTCTTCAATAAAGACTTCTCACTTTTAACTCCTTGCGTCTTAGTGACATTATTGCCTTGCTTGAAGTTAAATGATTAAAAGGACTATTCCAATTCAAATCTAATTTCAATTTAAAGATTCTGTAAAAATGATTCTAAATCTTAAGAAAGGTGAGTCGACTTTACTCGCGGTGATATTATTACACAGCAGAGACTGCGCACTAGGCAAACTATTCAAGCTACTGTAGTATGTACGCAATGTTCTCCTCGCACTGAAAGACAATTAGATCAACTCAGCTGAAACATTGTCTGTGCAAATGCATCAGAATCTGTGCAGACAAAAAATGCTTGTAATGTAATCACGAGTACGTAGCACACTTCTATGGCGAGTTAAATCATTTATCAACGCAACACCGAATTGCCAGATACGTAACGCTGTTTGATTTTTTTCCGGAGAAATACAGATTCTTGAGCTTTTAATTCATCCTTAAATATGCAGATTTCTTTTTTGCTTTTTGCTTTTCTACGACCCACTTATGGTTTTTCGGAGTTCATACACTTCTTGATATTTTGATACAAAACAATCTGAATTTTTTTTCCATAATATTATATAAGTTTTATATAAGCAAAACAAAAAGACCCAAATAGCACATACCTGCAGATATATTTTTATTAATATAATCTTTATATTGCGGCCCGAAGATGACAATTTGAAATTGTCGAAAGTACTAGGCTCGTCAATTCCATCTGAAAACAACTCAGATATGCAAAAAAAGAAATATAAGGATCTTATTATTCAAGGAATCGATTGTACGTTAATGTCTCATTAAGTCCTGTTAGTGAAGTGATTTCATCATTAATCTGATTATCATTGCTAATTAATTCATGTATAAATTACTTTTTATGATATATATATATATATATATATATATATATATATATATATATATATGTATATACATCTGTGCATATATGCGTGTATATATATATATATATATATATATATATATATATATATATATATATATACATACATATATAAATGCACAGACACACACACACACTATATATATATATATATATATATATATATATATATATTATATATATATATATATATATATATATATATATATATATATATATATATATATATATATATATATATATATATAGATACACCTAGTGAGCCAGACAAACCTACCTAGGTTTCATCTAAACATATCGTCATTGTCAATAAAAAAAGTCTAGGTTAAAAGCATCGACGAAGAGTCAGTAGATGCTTTTATCGAGCTTGTCGCACCAAGGAAAATTCTCTTACTTAAGCTTAAACACCAAAAATGCCGATTAGCTTATGCTATAAGCTATCTAGAATATGGAAGTATATATAGGAACTTTGTTAGCTATATATATAATTGTGGACAGAATTATTCGCTTCCACTGAATATTTGCATATTTTCTAAGGAAATCCGAATATTTCCAAGTACTTAGTGAATTTAATATAAATAGTTGATTCCGTATTTAGTTTTGAATTTTCGATCTATTACATTCATAGTTAGAGATTTTTCTAAAAATTGGTGGTGTCTAAAATTATTCGAATATGGAAATTATAAAATAATATTACTGTATGACAATTGCAATGTTTTTTTTGTCTTAATTTGACATTTAATAGAAAAACCCTTTGAAAATGAAATAGTATTGACCTGACACTATAGTATTTTAAAAGTTAATGAAAAAGGCAATATGTGAGTACCACGGACGGCAATATCTCATTCGTTCTGCAACCGTGGCAAAAATGGCTGAACTTGACAAGAAGCTTCAAATGGAGATAGCTGGTGCCTACAAAGAAAATGATAGATATGCAACACTTTCCAAATTTTAGATGTTCCTATTATCAAGAAATACGAGACTCATTGTGTTGAGAATAAATTAAGGACTGGACGAAAATTGTCAATCTCTGAAAGAATGTTAGAGGTGTCTTGAAGAATCTTCACTTAACGACAAAAGACATTGTCAATAAAAAAAAGTCTAGGTTAAAAGCATCGACGAAGAGTCAGTAGATGCTTTTATCGAGCTTGTCGCACCAAGGAAAATTCTCTTACTTAAAGTTAAACACCAAAAATGCCGATTAGCTTATGCTATAAGCTATCTAGAATATGGAAGTATATATAGGAACTTTGTTTTATGGTCAGTTGAAACCAAACTAGAATCATTTGATCATATGAAGAGACTTTATGCATGGAAGAAATTGAATGAAGCTCACAAACCAAGAAATACCCCCCTACAATAAGCACAGTATTAGATTCATTCTGCCCTGGAGATGTTTTGCGGCTTCTGGACCAGAATAAATAGTGAGAGTACAGGGTATCACGGATAAAGGGCGGTATTTGACTAGTCTTAAAAATAATAGAAAACAAAGTGCATAAAAGCAGTCCTTGGGGCGTCAATGGAGGTTCCAACTTAAAAATTACCCGAAAGACACGACACGAATTGTTTCAAAATACTTAGATGACAGCAAAATTAAGGCATTGGCGTACATAGCACAAAATCCAGAATTAATCGCCATTATTTGAAGAAAAAAAATAAGAGAACGAAATTCTTGAAGAATTTGGAGGAACTAGAAGTTATTGCCAACGAAGAATGGAGTAAAATAATTATCAATGTCTGTGATTTTGTAAAGAACTATCACAGATGGTTAAAGGCAATAATCAAGAAAAAGCGTTAAGAGGTCATTTGATAAACATCGCCTGAGGATATCGTAAAGTTGAAACCAAGGTAGCGGATCCAACTTATCTCCTGATATTTAAAGTTAAAAGCTCTACATGTTGTTTTTACTTTATTTTTTTCACGCGTGTATTTAGCACTTTTTAATACTGCTGTTTCTTGGACTGATTCAACTCTGACCATTAAATTAAAGTATGTATTATATATATATATATATATATATATATATATATATATATATATATATATATATATATATTCATACACGTTTCATTAAATAATATAGACAAGTGTTGTCTATTTATTTTATGTAAATTTTTTTCGTAACTTCTGATAAGTTTAATAACATTATCGTTGAAAGAAGAAAGAAATTCACAGTAGTGATCATATTTTTTTAATACAATCTAAGCTTTCGGCTTACTTAAGCCATTATCAAAGATGTCAATCACAACATATTAAACAATATACGGACACGACAGTGATGATAGTCTGTCAGTGTTTACATAGAAGATTTCTAAGCAACGATAAACACGCGCATATAAGACGCTAGAAGCGAAAATCGCACCGGATCTCATTACGTCACACATGACCACACGAGAGTGAATTGTAGAAGTATGAATCAAAAGCCATTGGTATAAACCAATGGCTTCTGTTACCAATTATGGACATTTAAGAATATTTGTAGAGATGTTTTAAATGCCTAAAAATGTTAGAGTTTTCATTCAAATGTAGTGTCAAGCGTTGTGAAAGCGATTTTGTGGTGTGGCCAACATAAATATTATTTAATTCGTTGGAAATACACTCTCCCAAAGGGCACTTGTATTTATAAACTATGTTGGTTTTTTTGCAAATTGCTAACCGGGGGAGAAGAATTATTGCGAAGAATTAAGTTGGATATACTAGATGTGTGTAGTATATGATTAATTTAATTTTTTGCTAGGATCTGTAGTTGTTATATTAGAATTTACTAAATTTTTTAGTATATTTTCATCTTGTTTATAATTAGTATGCATTTGATTACGATATAGGAGATTAATGTGTTTGAGATCAGTAGAAGCAGTATTATGTACAATTTTCTTAGTATTGAGATTTCTAAGAAAGCATCTTTTTTGTTCATCAACTATATAGTTTGGAAAGCTATTATTAATAAGTGTCTGTTTTATATTCTTTAGTTCACTGTAAAAAATATTTTTTGTTGGGGAATTAGTTTCTGCACGATTTTATATATATCGATAAAGACAACGTGTCGGTAAAGAAAAGTTTTATTTTTACATTTATTACTATATAATAATAATAATAATAATAATAATAATAATAATAATAATAATAATAATACATTCTCTCTCTCTCTGTATATATATATATATATATATATATATATATATATATATATATATATATATATATATAATTGAAAATATAAAGCGTTATGTGATCATTTGAAAAACATCGCCTGAGGATATCGTAAAGCTGAAACCAAGGTATGGATTCAACTGATTTCCAGATTTTTAAAGTGAAAAGCTCTACATGTTATTTTTACTTTTATTTTATTTTTCACACGTGTATTGAGCACTTTTTAAGACTACAGGTCTCATTCAACTCTGACCATTAATCATATATATATGCATACATATATATATATATATATATATATATATATATATATATATATATACAAGGTAACTAAAAAAAAATGGGAATTTTCGAAGTGCGTATTGCCTGACATGAACAAGTGGCAACACTACGAGACAGTGGCCTTGAGCAAGTAAACATTTCGCCATTTAGAATTCAAGATGAAATTCACAGTATTCCAGCTGAGATGTTGCAGCAGTCAATGAGGAATCTCAACAGCAGATTTCAAGAATGCATACCTACAGGAGGACGCCATCTACAGGACGTAATTTTTAAAAAATGAAAATTCCTCATTGTTTCTTAAATGGCATGTTTTAAGGTTTCAATTACTATGAATAAAATATTTTTCTTCCATCACTTTTTATTATTGGATTGTTAAATAGTTCCCGTTTTTTTGAAAAGTCCAAATTTGTTCTATTTTGTTTATTTGGGCCGTCTAATTAATTACCACGAACAGAATATTCTCAATGCGATGGACAAGATTTTGTTGGCTGTATCCTGGCAATTTCTTTGGAACGTTGACTAATCAAAAGTGAAGGAAAGTGTAAAACATTTACAGGGAACTAGAATACAACAGAAAATTTTATTTTTTCGCATTCAGGTTACATATTTTATGTCCTCTTTAAATTAAAGACGCCTCAAGAAATTTCATAGTGCCATACCAAGCATAGCTTACATTTAGCACAAGGCTGAAAGAAAGGGGCACCCAGCAAGAATCGAACTTACTACTCAGTCGTAATTGTTATAGCAAGACAAGTTTGCTAACCATTACATCGCGAGGTGCCCTCCTCAAGAATGTTTATATGTTAATCATACTATTTAACACAGCGGATCTCGGTTCGAGAATTTTCTAGACGGGCACTCAGGCAATCTGTTCCTCCATTCTTCAGGAGATATCATCAATTCGCTTGATATTTATACAAGTTTCAATAAAGAAGACCGATAAGGTACAGCGATAAAATACCATGTTTTATAGAACCAGGGGTAGAGAGTGTTTCCTGTACTAACGCCCATAGTCTGAGTATAAATATTGCCATCATTGTTGTCCGTAATACTTATGACAATATATATATATATATATATATATATATATATATATATATATATATATATATATATATATATATATATATATATATATATATATATATATATATATCTGATAATGAGGTATTATGTACACTATTTACATTATTCGGACTATTGTCCTCATCTTTGTCACCATATTTATTATAACGTTTCGGCCGTTGTACGCTCCGGCCTTCTTCAGGTGGTTGGAATGTCGAACTGAACCCTTTATTTTGCTCACTGGGGTAGACTGTTCTAGTTCCACGTGCCATGTTTAATGTATGTCAACTGTCAGTTATCTCCTGATAATTCCCCTCTCCAAGTTCTCCACTGCCTTAACTTGGTATTGAACTCACACTTTTTGAGTCCTGTCACTGGATCTAACCTCAAGGACACATGGCACAGTGGATAAAGGTGAAACGTTGTAATAAATATGGCGACAAAGATGAGGACAATAGTCCGAATAATGTAAACAGTATATATATATATATATATATATATATATATATATATATATATATATATATATATATATATTCAGCAGACATATGCATACATTAAAGAAATTAACTTACGCGGAATGAACAAATCATAATTCGACTCAATATTTAAAAAAATAATTATATTCTAAGGGTTGACAGCCCCTGAAAATCGGAATGATAATCTATGATAGACTGATTGCAAAATGATTGCCAAATTCCATTTGCAAAAAATTGGTAGAAAGAAAAAAATAGGGGTGGGAATTGCAAAATCGTATGTTCAAATGCTAGAATAATTACCCAGATATCTGGAATGTTGGGAAGAGTGGATAACCTTTATTCTTATTAATGACAGGATTGCAGTATAATTGCATGGCAAATTCCAGCGTTCCTCAGTAGTTTTAAGAGGGGATCTAATTTTGGTGCAAAACGTTGACGCATCAATTCTTATTGGTCAGGGAAATCTAATCACAGCTGCTGAAGTAGTGTTTGAATTTATCCGTTCAAAAATGTGTAAATTTCGATTTTAGGAACATCGCAATCTCTTTCGGTATATATTTTCATTTGATTATTGCTATTAAAATCATCAAATCAGTTTTTGAAAACGGCGTATTCGGGAACAGTAGAGTTATTGCACTAGTTTTAAAAAGTCCAACACCGAAGTCCGAAGGGGATAGCTAAATATGCCACCCAAAAGCTGAGCAAAGTATTAAGAAACACGAAAATTGACTTAGAAAAGATTGATTGTTTTTCTACGGTTTATCAACCCATTGGATGTCATTTAAAGCCAGAAAATATTTTTAGATTGTAAGAATTTAATTGGGGGACGGGGTGGGAATAATAATGGTTTAGTGATACAAGTCTTGAGGAATACTAACAGGTACTGTAAGCTTGGATGTGCGGGTGGTGCAATGGATATTGGCTTGGAAGATTCACGTTATATTTACTTACGCGCAAATACCCATCGGAAAAATATAAATCCACTTTTTCCTCCAACTATGTGTTATTTTGAAGGACTTGTATCAGTGAATTATTATTATTTTCAAAAATACTTCTAAGCTAAAAACATTTTTTGGCTTTAAATAACTTGTAAAAGCTCTAATAAGCCGTAAAAGCAAAATCAATCCATCAATCATTTTATATGAATGTAGGTACCCCCGGGCTCTATACATAGTTCTACTTTGTTCTTAATTTTCACCAATGACCTTCCTGATGGCATCAGCTCTCAACTTGGTATACATGCTGATGGCATATCCGTTTACTCCTGTTGCCATACTAAATCTGATCGTTTCGATATGGTTAAATTGATGTCACAAATAATCCATAGTCTGCTAGCCAACGTTCTCGGCTGACATAAAAGTGGAAAGCCTTGTATCCATTGCTAGGTCAGCTGTTAAGAAGATTTGGTTATTTAAGTCCCGAGAAAGTAACCAAGAACAATCACGATAACTTCGAGAAGTTAACGAAGAACTACGAAGAAATTCCGAGAAGATAAGCAAGAACTACGACAAGCACCTTGCGATGACAGGAGTGTAGAACGGTTGAAATATTTGGCAGTTTAAATATCAAGATGAATATGATAGTCTCAATAATAATGGTATATGGTAAATATTTCTTAATACTTAGGTTTTGGATAAGAATTGGAAAAATGTTTGCAGTCTAAGTTGGTTGTCGTCCTCTTTTCAAGAGCTTTTTATTGATTAATAAGTTTTCTAAAACTCAAAACACACACACAGAGTGTGGCGAAGATAAATCCGGAATTTTTAGCACATCGTAGCTGGGTTTCGAGAGCACAATCAAAAAGTACTTCACCAAAGTAAGTGTCTGGATATTGACAACTGATATGCTTAGTAATCAACATGTCTTCAGAATAACATCGCCAAACTGCTGTAGTGGAGAAACCTCTCGCCGGCGACAAAGCTAAGGTATTCATTGAATATTTTCAACCTCCCCCCCAAATCAAGGTTTACAATCATACAAGTGCATATGGGGCCTGAGAGAACAAGACCAGAACGCAAGACTCGTAAGATGCACTTTGATACCTCTAGGCGGTCCAAGTTTATCGCTGACGTTGCCGGGTGAACCTCAGCAAAAGCATGAGGAAAATCGCCATTGAAATGGACGAAAAATCGTGCGGGCTTTCAATGTAAACGTACCACTAGCCGACTGAATTATGGCACCCCTCATCGCCAGACTGCAATCCTCTCGAATATTTTGTGTGAGATATTTTTAAAAGGGAAGTGAATAGCAGACCGTACAACACCGAGGAGACTCCTAAGGCAACTATCAGGAACGACATGGCCAACAGGGCCTGTTCAAGCTTTTGTTCCCGCCTCAATAATATGGTCTCCGCCGATGGTAGCCAGTGATATTTTTACCTTATATATGTGCCTAAATGTGTACAAATTTCATTGAAATATATTAAATTGTTATAGAAAAACGCTGTTCTTATTTTCTATTAATTTTGTCTGGATTTATCTGCGCCTCATTGTATATTGTGGCTGAGTGGCGTTAAAATTGCATCCATTTCTGCCAAAAACGTAGTTAACACATACACACACACACCTACAAATATATATATGTATATATATATATATATATATATATATATATATATATATATATATATATATATATGTTTATATATTAGATTGGTGCAAAAATAATGACGTAATAATGTCGGTTTTTGACGTATTTTTTAACGTCAAAAAACGACATTATTACATCATTATTTTTGCACCAACCTAATATATAGAAAAGCGAAAATTGAAGTCAACACTCAGAGGCGACAGACTGTTTTATGGTAAACGCAATCGTCAGGCCACACGCGTTGTCTTTTTTCTCGACTACTTATATATACGTGACAGTGAAACTTTGTGCGTAGACTTTTGCATTGTGTGTAGTCTATTCTAACGGTTATTTTGGCGGGTGTAGTTTGTTAATTTATTTATTATTTACTGTAATTTGCATTAATTTATTTTACTTGTTTTTGCTAATTTACTTTTATTCTATTTTTTTTATTCATTCTTTTGGTTTCGAGTCTGCATTTTAAGATGAATTCTGATCGTTTATTTACTAGTTTTTGTTTTGGTTTGGTAAAAGGTAATTATATCCATTTTTATCTCCAAGCAGAGTTTGTAATTTTTGGACTGATTTGTGTAGGCTGATGTTTTTTTCGTTATTTTCCCTGATATTTTTGGTGTGATTGGCATTTTGTTTTCAATTTCTCAGATATACATAGAAAGGATTGTACTATACGTGTATTTTCTATTTGTGAAATATATTTTGTGTGTGTAGCTTCTTTGGTTCCAGTATGTATATTTTTTCTATGTATATTTTTCTTCGTTATCTGATGATTTTACCGTGGATTGGTAAAAATTGTTTTGTAAGCAATTACCGTTTAAGTCTGTCACGTCTGAATGTTGACTTCAATGCTTACTTTTATATTTACATACGCTGTCTCTGATATTGAGCACTTTATCCCCAAAATATAGCATACCTTAAAACTATATATATATATATATATATATATATATATATATATATATATATATATATATATATATATATTAGTTGGATTCATGTGATTTAGTGACCCTGGGTTTGACGTCCAATGCTGATCACAAAGGACGTGAAACCCAGGATCACAAACTCACATCAATCCAACTAAATATTATTTCTATCACTGATATTGAGTGCTTTCCAATAAGCGAAGCGCATATATAATATATAAATAATATATATATATAAACTGCATATATATATATATATATATATATATATATATATATATATATATATATATATATACGCAGTATACACACACACACATATATATATATTAGGTTGGTGCAAAAATAATGACGTAAAAATGTCTTTTTTTACGTCAAAAAACGACATTATTACGTCATTATTTTTGCACCAACCTAGTATATATATATATATAAAAGCGAACATAGAAGTCAACACTCAGAGGAGACAGGCTGTTTCATGCTGGACGCAATCGTCAGACCACTGTTCGCTTTTATATTTATATTTACATAGGCTCTATCTTTGATATTGAGCACTTTATCATACAAATATTACACACCTTAAGACTGTATTTATTCATATATATATATATATATATATATATATATATATATATATATATATTAGGGTAGGTAGGTTTTTGAACCAGACTCTTGAACAGCTCTAGATAGCTGGGAAATGATTTCATAAAACGACACACAAAATATTTTACGTTAAAATTTCCATTCCATTTGAGGAAATGTAATTAAAATCGCTTAATATCTCGGTGATTTTTACGGTGTGAACCGAAATAAATAAGCAAGCCAGGTTATTCCAAGCTAAGAAAAAATTGAATTTAAATCATTTTATAACTGAGTTTTAATATTTCTTTAATATACCGAAAAAGATAAACATATAAAATAATGGACATATAATTGTTATAAAAAATATAAAAAAAAAACACGCTTTATAAATTTTAATTTAAAATAAATTATTTCTGTGTATTAAAGCAATATTGATGCATACAGATCGCAGATTAAGATCAGTTAAAATTAGTTACCAACATGAAATCGCTGGAAAATTAGAATAGCAGGATAATAACGGCCTTAAACTTGATGAAAATAATTTTTATCGTCTAAATGTTTATGTTATTATTAAGAGGAAAGATAAAAGTATTTTTTGATTATTTCTTTATATTTTTTAATAATTTCTTGCACGTCCAAAATTTTCGTTAAAAATCTTGTATTTTTTTTATCAGCAAAATTGACAGTAAATCGATCGTCAGCCATGTTTTTAAGTTTTGTTTACAAAAGTGAAAGTTTCCGTTTAAAATTCGTTGAAAATATCAATTATGATTTAAAAAAAAAATAATTTAAGAAAATTAGATATTATAAAGTTTATTTAATGTATTTTGAACAAACATTACTTACTTTATGCGCTGAAAAAAATATACTTTAAAATGATAGAAAGCCGGTCTTAACAGAGGTGTTGATTGACAAGTGACATGTGCGTGATTTCTTCTTACGGGAGGAAAAGTTATAATACGGAAGGTCCCAAGTAACAGTTTAGCTTTATGTGAACAACTTATTTACCTCATTATTTTTAAGTAGGCATAGTAGGCATAGCATGATAAAAATGGCCTTAAACTTGACGAAAGCAGAATTTTATCGTCAAAATGTTTATGTTACCACCAACGCAAACCACGTGACGGACCATTGTTTTCATGATGATTCTGGTCTTCCGTATATTTGAATTTAAGCCATTTTTGGTCACAAAAACATGTTATATTAGATTTGTAGTTATTGACAACTTGCTGATTGTAACCAGCTTTATTTTATAATCTGTAAATGATATTTATCGACTTAATAACACAATTGAATAAGCTGAACAAGATTTTGGAATATTTAAAAACTTTAATGTAAAAAAAATAAAATAACTTAAGAAATAACAAATAATTGTTGTAAAAATTTATTTTCCATCGAAAACCTTTTTTGATTTCAGAAAATATTATCCATATTCATACAAACAAGTAAAAGCAAATAAAAGCATTTGAAATTAAATAATATCTTTGTTTTATTGAGTTTTGTATGTTACAATTCAGAGCTGATTTTAATATAGAAGGGAGTCAACTAAAAAAAAAACGATCTGCTTTCCTCAAAGCCTTGTGCTTTTAACTAATTAATCACTAAAACTGTACAAATTCGAATTTCATGAGTTTTCATAAAATTAATTATGGTGGGGTGTAATGAATATAAAAAAAATTACCATGACTTTAAAACAAATAAACATATTTATAATAATTTCCATAATTTGTGAATGGTTTCTGAAAGTCTTATTTAGTAGGACATTTGCTGATGATGAGAAACGATATTTTTCAATCAAAAGTTAGAATGCTCTAATAAAGACAGAAAAATTTTGAAAAATAATTAAAATTACTTTGTTTCTTTCTCTTAATAAAAACATAAGCATTTTGACGATAAGATTTTGTCTTCGTCAAATTTAAGGCCATTATAATCCTGCTATGCTCATTTTCCACCGATCTCATGTTGGTACCTAATTAAAAAACTATTTTTTTTATTTTACTATTTCTTTCCGAATTAATTTTTCATAGTTAATTCAGTAAAACCATTCATAAATCAGAAATACTTTTAAGAAATATAAAATAAAAAAAGATATTATTTCCAAATTTTTTTAAGCAAAATATAAACTGACAGTGCACTGTAGTTTAATTTATTTCCTAGGGTAATATTTTTTCAAATGTTTTATTAAGATGTCTGAAGAAAAAACAAATATTGGGGAGATGTTTCCTCTAATCTTGGAGCATCTCTTACTAATTTCTCTTGAATTTACAAGCTATGGCCATTTTAAACCCAGGATTTGATTTTCAAACCATTATAATTGTTAAGTAAAAAAGTAGACATCGATAAGGCTATAATAAAAGTGTTGACACATGAGACACATACTGAAGTTATTAAAAAGCTAGTTGGTTCAGAGGAGTTTATGGCAAAATTAATAAAGGAAGTCTGTTGTCTAAAGAAGTTATAGGGGAAAATGGTGATATTAAATCAAAAGGGGAAAGCGTCCCAGAATACGATTTAACATTTACTCAAGAGACAGGAAATGAGATTGGAAAAATATTTGAGTCATAGAGTAGTTCCAACTAAAGGTGCCAATGATGTTGTTCTAACAGAAGTGAGGTGACTTATTTACATAGGAAGTCACAAAAACTATAAATATCTACGGCTAGTACCCATGAGGCAGTTGAGTGCATACTACTTTTCGCGAGTCAGTAACATTACACTACAATTTCGTCAACGGTTTCTAAAGAACCGACTGAACAATTATCACTTGATAATTATAAATACGCACAGGTGTCGCTTAGGATTCTAGCAGCTAAAGCTAGAACAAAAAACCTGAAGGGTTTAAAATCAGTTTGGGGATAAAACTGAATAACTGGTCTATACTTGGCAAATGCTAGTTGTGAGGTTATAAAATTATCAGCAGTTTCACACCCAAGACAGCTTGTGGTAAAACATAACACCCAAGAAAAAGCTAGTGAATACAAAGAGAGCTAAGTTCATGAAAATTTCTCAAAAAGGGAATCAATTAGTTATTGAATAAGTTCGTCTGAAATAGGCCGCTAAATACTGTGCATTTGAGAAACTGGGATCGGAAAAAACAGTCAATTAAAGAGGTTTTGTTTCAAATGAAATTGGTAAATAGCCTTCAAAATGAGGAGTATCGGCAAATATTTTTAATGCATTTACACCTAGGTAAGTTGTCATTAAAACAGAGTGTCAAACTTGTTCAGCAACAAGAATTGATTTTCAAATTTAATTCAACAAAAGTTACGAATTTGATAGAGGAATTAGACACATATGCGATAAAGAAAAAAGACATAATAATGTGTAAATTTTTTGGTTATCAACATCAAAGAGAAAAACAAAAATGTCTGGTACATAGAAAAGATGTGAAAAATGTTTCAAAATGAATCATTTTAAACTTATGTGTAAATCCAAAAAGAGAAACATAGAGATGGTCCAACCAAATGATAAGGAAATAAGAATGGATATCTTTTCATTGAAAAAAAAAAGAAATCAAAAAGGCTTATTAAAAATTCGAATCAATAATGTTTTATTGGTCATGGAACTAGATACGGAAAGTTATGTGATGTTGATAACCTGAAATTAGGAAAAACCAAGATTAAAGAAAAGCCATATCTCACGGAATCAGTTCCAAGGATCCGTGCTATAAACGTTAGGCTATTTTGAACCATATGTAGAACTAAAAAAATAAGTTTGACGTAATACCAATTATCGTGGGAAACCATGAAAAGAATAACAGACTAATAGGAAATGAGCTGCTTAAATTCCATTTGTTATTTCTCCAATCATCAGTTTTTTAGTTACCCTCGTGGAGGGGTAACTAAATACTAGTCGATGTCGGACGACAGTTAGTCGAATACGAAAGTAGTCAGCGACCACAACAAGATTACTCTGCGTAATACCTATTATATCAAGTTCCTAACGTTTTGTTCGTCGAACATATTTTAGGACCTATTTAGTACAATTACAAGCCTCCACTGCGAAATCACTCCACAACATATATATATATATATATATATATATATATATATATATATATATATATATATATATGTATATATAGTGCTGTGAAAAAATAAGTTACACAGTCAAAGATTTTGGGAAAAACAATCTAAAAAAACAATATTTTAAATAAAAAATAGAGTATTAAAAAATTGTGTATAGGTACTTAATAAAAATGATACATTGTTATACAATTGTCCGAATGACTAATATAAGTTGGTATACGGATTTGTATAAAATATTATATATTCTTATCTAGCGCTCTGTATCACAGATTCCCATATTGTATTCGTGTCTATAGACAAGAACTGTCTTCTAACATTCAAAGCCAAACTAGTAACCTCCACTTATCATCAAAAAGGAAGTAGTTTTGCTTATCATGATGAACGATTGTTCTTTGAAGGAGGCTCCTTTCTTTGAACGCCTTTTGGAACACAAGCTCAAGCCAGACCTGAAATAAAAATCGTATATACGATTCATTGTTAAAATACTTTAAACAGGGTCAGTTTCCTTTCACACTCCATAAAGTATCCGATTTCTCATGCTATGCCACATCTTTGCAAGAGTCAGATCAGACACAAAATGGCCATATCTGGGCTTGAGCTGCCCAATCCTCCTAATGGAGTTCTTCTCATAGGCGAAACGTAGCAGGCCTGTCGCTAATGTATTGCTATTTCCATGACAAAGCTACATTCCTTAGTTCCACAAGTTCAGACTTTCACGGCTAAAGGCCGCAAAGTCATGCACATTTATTCCATTAGCCAGAAGAAAGTTTCACTTGGATTGCTTCTTCTTAAGATCAGCTACTACACCCTTGGTTGAATTAATTGAAACAAAAAGGAATAATTCCATTATTATTTACTTTTTTTTGCATTTTCCAAATAAAACATGACCCTGTGCACATGTCAGTCCTTCGTATGTCCATTCAATGAAGTCGTTCCTTGTAGACTGATCACAGATTCTCGATTGGATTTAAATCAGGAGAGTTTTCAGGCCAGTCTATACTACATTTATTTGCTCACAGGTATGGCTTGCTGTGTGTTTGTGCAGCGTTACGATTTTCTTACGCTTCCTTGGAGTAACGTCCATCGCAGACAATGGCCGTAGGACAACTAATCGACAGTCGAGATAATAGTGTCTGTGTGTGATGAAAATTTGACGCAGTCACGGATGAAGCAATATTTTTCAAGGACAAACAATTTTCATCATACACCCCGAAAATAGATTCATATTATTACAAAAAACTGAAAATGGCCTCATCTGAAGAAAAAATAGAGATTACACCCTATTACTCCAGTGGATTGCAAACTGAACGTATGGTTAAAATAAAAGAAACTAAAGCGATTGTTTCAAATATTTTGCACAAGGATGTTGGTAAAACAAAACCTCTGAGATGATGACCACAAGCTTAATTTCTTCAAATCTAGGGTCAGCCGTTCTCTTTCGTAGATAGCCTCATAAACTTCACTTCTGTTTTCATTCGCTCAGACAAGAACCTCATTCCGTAACACTTTAATTTGAGTGTTTCTATCGGGTTAGTTAAAAAAATCCCGCGTAGTTGCTTTCCTGGATACTTCGATATTAACTTCTTAAATCTTTATATATTTCTCTTTATCTTGGGAGTCTTCACTTACTTCCTTTCATAACAAATACCTTAGTCATAATTTGGAGAAATTTTAGTATTAAAATATGTTGTTTGCCGTAAAATATATGTAAACCTTGTTTGCAAAATCAGCAATTACTGAGATTCTGAGAATTTGTGAACGTCAATCGTTCCGCTTCGTTTTTCAGTCGCGTTTGTTTATCAGCGAAATTCATGCTCCTGCCCCCGCCCAATAAATTTTGTCTTCGTACAAATTTGTGTGGCGACACTATTAATCAAATACGAAACACATGATGCCAGGTTCCAGAAGTTCAATATTCATGAAGATATTTTCAAATGCCGAAATGAGACAAGAGTGATTTCATTCTTACCGCTCCCTCGCTCCTTCTGTCGCGACATCAAAACATTAAGATTAACGACAATCCTTTGATGTTAATTTTTAAAAGATTGTGGATAAGATATTTTTCATCTGACCCTCCCGAAAAAATTAAAAAAATAAGTAATAAAATGTTTATTTCGTTCGGCATCTGTCTATATTTCTGAGATGAGGTATTATGTACACTATTTATATTATTCGGACTATTGTCCTCATCTTTGTTGGCATATTTATTACAACGTTTTGGCCCTTCAGTATCTGTCTATATTTCTGAGATGAGGTATTATGTACACTATTTACATTATTCGGACTATTGTCCTCATCTTTGTTGCCATATTTATTACAACGTTTCGGCCCTTCAGTATCCGTCTATATTTCTGAGATGAGGTATTATGTACACTATTTACATTATTCGGACTATTGTCCTCATCTTTGTTGTCATATTTATTAAAACGTTTCGGCCCTTCAGTATCTGTCTATATTTCTGAGATGAGGTATTATGTACACTATTTACATTATTCGGACTATTATCCTCATCTTTGTTGCCATATTTATTACAACGTTTCGGCCCTTCAGTATCCGTCTATATTTCTGAGATGAGGTATTATGTACACTATTTACATTATTCGGACTATTGTCCTCATCTTTGGTGCCATATTTATTACAACGTTTCGGCCTTTCAGTATCTGTCTATATTTCTGAGATGAGGTATTATGTACACTATTTACATTATTCGGACTATTATCCTCATCTTTGTTGCCATATTTATTACAACGTTTCGGCCCTTCAGTATCTGTCTATATTTCTGAGATGAGGTATTATGTACACTATTTACATTATTCGGACTATTATCCTCATCTTTGTTGCCATATTTATTACAACGTTTCGGCCCTTCAGTATCTGTCTATATTTCTGAGATGAGGTATTATGTGCCCTATTTACAGAGAATTCAACCGTTCAGCCGGTCGTCCGACATCGACTAGTATTTAGTCACCCACCTCACGTGGGCATCATGTGGCACAAGGCCGGTTTAACGTGGGATCATTAAATAATATAGACAGATTTTGTCTATTTATTTGAAGCAAATTCCTTTCATATTGTCTGATAAGTTTAATAACATTATCATTGAAAGAAGAAAGAATATCACCATATTGATACATATTTTTTAATCTTATCTAAGCTTTCGGCTTATATAAGCCATCATCTAAGATGACAATAACATTACAATATATAAAACAATACACGGGCATAACAATAATGATAGTCTGTTTTTTTTTGCATGGAAGATTTCTAAGCAACGACAAACTCGTGCATATAAGACGCTGGAAGCGAAAATCGCACCGCAGCTCATGACGTCACACATGACCACGCGGGAGTGAAAACGAGAAGTATTAAGTATAAACCAATGGCTTCTGTTATAAATTATAGGCATTTAAGTATATTTGTGGAGATTAGATAGTTTATTTTGTTCAGGTAAGGTTTCAACAGTTTTATATATATAGCTTCAAGAATTTTTATTTTTTATTTATTGTTTTCTTGTTTAAGTATAGTTGTGTTTTAAACAAGGATATTCAGGAACGGTGTATGCGGCCAGGTATGTTGTTTTAAATTCCTAAAAATGTTATCATTCAAATGTAGAGACAAGTGTCATGAAAGCGAGTTTGTGGTGTGACCAACATAAATATTATTTAATCTGTTGGAGAAACAATCTCCCAGAGGGCACTTGAATTTGTAAACTATGTTGTTTTTTTTGAAAATCGCTAACCGGCTTAGAAAAATCATTGCGAATAATTAAGTTGGATATACTAGATTTAGTGTAGTATATGATTAACTTAATTTTTTTCTAGGATCTGTTGTAGTTATATTAGTATATACCAATTTTTTTAGTATATTTTCATCTTGTTTATAATTAGTATGCATTTGATTACGATATAGGAGATTAATATGTTTGAGATTAGTAGAAGCAGTATTATGTACTATTTGCTTAGTATTGAGATTTCTAAGAAAGCATCTTATTTGTTCATCATTTGTAAAGCTATTATTAATAAGTGTTTGTTTTATATTTAGTTCACTGTAAAACAATCTGTTTTGTGGGTGAATTAGTTTCTGCACAATGTATTAGATTTTTTATAATTGCTATTTTGTAGTAATATGGGAATTCGCTCTTGTAGTCAAGTGTACATGAATTTATGCTGGTAGTTTTTTTATATGGCGAAACAGTAAGCTTGTTATTATACACACACAATATATATATATATATATATATATATATATATATATATATATATATATATATATGTGTGTGTGTGTGTGTGTGTGTGTGTGTTCGTGTGTGTGTGTCTGTGTGTGTCTGTATGTGAGATGCATGGAAATTATTTTCAGATAGTGTGTATCTGTAAAGGAACAAAATGAATAAAGAAAGACAAAAGGAAAAATTATACTTAGGCAACACGTTTCTTCCTCTGAGGGACTTCATCAAAGCAGTATAGGATTTATTTTATTGCACGCGCTTATATACAAAAGTACGGATATCATTGGTTTATAAAGCCTTTTCATTTCAAGAACGTTCCCGAATATTCATCAGATGGTTGATACGTCAGTCAGAAGATGTGGAGGGCACAGAATCAGGTAAAAAGTAAGCGAGTAATGTTTAATATTTTTTTAAATATATAAACACGTGCAACAAAATAAATCCTCCATTGCCTTGATAAATCCCTAAGAATAGTTTTTACTATTGTCTCTTTATATATATATATATATATATATATATATATATATATATATATATAAGAGAAAGAACAGATGGCGTAAAAATCCACGGTTCGTAACTTTTATGTTTTTAAAAAAGTGCTCAATACAAAATAGGGCAAAGTATTGTTATAATATTTTTATTATAATCTATTATAATAAAAACATTTTACAACGCTACACAAAAGCTTTCATGTTTCATTACTATGATTGTACTTCCTCAGGCGATGGTAGATAACGTGATAAAAATGATTTATTAAGGCAATTTAAAAAGAAAATGGCATAAAGTCAGAATTAAAAATATACTATGGGTATGTCTAGATTAACCAATTAAAAGTCAAGCCTCCATTAGTAGACAAATAAGGTCAGAGGGTAGTGGTGGATAGGTTATTTTTTAATGTCAAGATAAACTGACGCTTGGATATGTCACCCGACGTACCTAGGAAACATGACAGCAACAAATGTGTTCCGATTTGTGAAGTAGATATAAACTTAACAGAAACAAATTAAAAAAAAAATATATTCAGGAAGCTTCCTAAAAGTGCCAATAGGTAGAACTAAAAATGTGGAACGTCTGTGTACAATGCTAATTATACTGAATAGGCGGTAAATAAATGGCAATAAAAAATTTGAATAAACCAAAAAATATTGGGTGGACCAATAATAGCTATTCAAGTGTAATACGTAATTATTTATAAATTTAAAAAAATATATTTTAAGGTAAAAGATAGACATGCCAGCATAACACTGTTAATCCATTTCTTTGGTTTAACAGACCTTTTTTTGCCAGCAAACTTTATAATATGCAATTTTTCTTGTAAACACAGGGAACATAGATTATGTAAGGATTTACAGGTTCTAGTTTTTTTTTTTTTTTTAATATTTTTCATTTTACAGTAGGAGTTTTGTTAACTTCTTTTTAGTACCAAAAATATTTAGAAAGGAACGTTCTATTACGGTACGCATTGTTATTGAAAGATATGTGTTAAAACCACCGATATAAAATTTTTAACTGTTGATTTTCTCTAGATGAAATAGCAATTAAGTAAACAAGGGATTCAGTTTGACACCTATTTTGTAATAGACAGTCATTAGGGCTTCCACAGATACACAAGTTGGTATCATTATTGTTTGCTACTTTGGTATGGCGATTGTTACTTAGGTTTAAGTGTTGATTTAAAATTTCATTATTGTGTTTTTTAAAACTTTTTTACAACTATAGCTTAATTTAAGTGTATACATTACTTTTTAGAATACACACACACACACACACACACATACACACACACACACACACATATATATATATATATATATATATATATATATATATATATACATCGGCTTACCAATATACATTATAATCTCAATTCCATATAAACAAACTACAATAATGATACACTTACATCCATAATAATAAGTCATATTCCCGTTTTTCAGTTAGACGTGGAATCCGTTAATTTTTGCAGCTTTGAAAGGACGTTTTGTCTCTACTTAATTTCGCAATGCCATAAATTATATTAACGTTGCCTAACAAGTGAAACGCGCGTGAAACCTGATTAACCAATGAAAATCAAACAACACAAAAAAAAAACAAACAAAAAAAAACAGAATTTCTGCTTTTTTTCATCAAATCTCATTCTCTACTTTAACAAAAGCGAAATGTTAGATTGATATAAGTTTTCTATTTTTTCTTTATCTTTCATTCTGTTGAATTTCGACCTATATTTGATGTGCATTAAATTCGGATTCATATATATATATATATATATATATATATATATATATATATATATATATATATATATGTGTGTGTGTGTATGTGTGTATGTGTGTGTAAACAAACAAAAACGACACTAAGAGTAGACCCCCTCGATAAACCAAATTTTTGTCTATAAAATTTTAACTTTTAAATATATATATATATATATATATGGAGAGAGAGAGAGAGAGAGAGAGAGAGAGAGAGAGCGAGGAAGAGAGAGATAGTGATGTTTTTTATTTCCCCCTTTGTCCGTGCTAAATAGTATATCATTTCGAAGACAGTGTCCGTAAAACCTTTGGCATCTGAAAACTAAACAAACTGAATGTTTAGTAATAATCGCTTTCCGCTCTCTTCAGCACAAGCCGATTTTTTTTTATTCTTCTATTCAGTCGATTTTATTCTGGAATAACAGAATCCAAGACAAAGACGAAATATAGACAATACCATTGCGTTGTATGCGCAACTGAAAAACTCTTTTACCGACCCTGCCATTTTATTATTGTTGTTCCAAAGCCGGGTGTGGTTACCCGTATTTTTCGACAGTTGGTTGAGCCATTCCTTTGTGAAAAGGATAATAAAAGAATATGGATTTTTTATCCGGCTATCTGTTATTTAATGAGGCATAAGAATGGAGGACATTTGTTTCGTTATTGAAATTCCCTGGGCGTAAAAATCACTTGGCAGAGATTGGGTTTCTTTCATTATTTTTTTTTGATTCAAGTTACGGCGCCTCTTGCCTTTCTAGAATTTATTCCCTATATTTATTTATTTATTTTTATTTTTCAATTTGTTTACTTTCTTTTTCAGATCATCAGTAACTCTGTATTTTATTCATCAATGTTTTCTTTCATTCTTTCGTTCGTTCAACCTTTCCTTTTTTTTTTCTTTTTATTCATTTATTACAATTCCTTTACTTTTTCAATTTTTCTTTCTCCTATTTTTAATTTTACGACTTGTTTCATTTTTAAGTGAATTTTTCTTTCTTCCATTCTTTCTTTCTTTCTTTCTTTCTTTCTTTGTTTTTTATTTCATTTTTCACGTTTTACTATATTCATCTCTCATTAGGCTCCTTTCTTTCTTTCTCTCTCTCTCTTTCTTTCTTTCTTTCTTTCTTTCTTTCTTTCTTTCTTTGTTTTTTATTTCATTTTTCACGTTTTACTATATTCATCTCTCATTAGGCTCCTTTCTTTCTTTCTCTCTCTCTCTTTCTTTCTTTCTTTCTTTCTTAGTTTCTCTTTTCCCTTGTACACTTTTTCTTTGTTTTGTTTCCTTCCTTCATTTCTTTCTAGCCATCCAACTTCTTCCTTCCTTTCATTTATTTTTTTCATTAATTCATTCCTTCTTTTTTTTTTATTCATTCTTCATTCATTCTTTCCATCTTTCAAAATTAGTTTTTTTTTGTGGGGTGGTTTTAGGCTTGTTTCTTTCTCTTTGGTGATCCCTCAGATTTTCTTTCTCTTTCATTCAAGTTTCTAGACATTTAAATGCTATTTCTTTCTTTCTTTCTTTCTTTCTTTCTTTCTTTTCACATACTTTTCTTGCTTCCTTGATAAAATCCCAAGAAGAATCAGCAACATTATTGGTCCTAATCTGGCATCTCGGATTCGATCACTTTCCCACCGTCGTAAAGTTGCCTCTCTGTAACTTTTCTATAAATAATTCCATGGTAATTCTTCAGATGACCTCTACTCTACACTACTAGATTTCAGGAATTTAAGCCGACTAATTTACCAAACTGGCGATGCTGTCACAGCAATTTAAAATTCAGTTGACTTGTTAGATGTAGCCGTAAGTTCTATGCTAACAATTTCTTCTCTATCACTTATCCCACGTGAAACTCCCTTCCAGCTCCATGCTTTCTAGTCAACTTTAATCTTTAAAAATTTAAATGCAATGTTAATCGCTATCTGTTGTTCTCCTGATTACTTTTCTTTTATCCTCGTTCCTTAGTTAATGTTTCTGCTTGTAATTCTTCCACACCTAGTAACACGTTGCGTCTTAGTGGCTTTAATTTCTTTGCTTGGGGAGAGTCAATTGGAGATGTTTGGTAATGCTTGGTGATTCCCAGGGCCATCTCTTTGATTGTATTCCCCTAAACATCAAGTAGGGAGGGCTTAGGGACTATTACTGAGAAATGTGAGAAAGGAAAACATACTAAATATGTAAAAGCGGATGAAACATGAAATAAACACTTTATTGTAATTATATATAAATTAAATTTTTATTCCACTCTTTCGATGTCTATCGTAATCATTATGATTACCAAGTGAGGTCGTAGGGTCACTGCGCAGTAACTTGACACCTGCCCATTTCTCTCTATTATTTTGTAGGCTTAGCGTGTCTTGAGTAAGTAAAGCTAGCAGAGTCCATGTCTAATTCATGTCAAACTGTAAAAGATGTTATAAAAAATAGACAAATATCCAGCAATGTATAGCACGTATGCGAGGATACCCGTCTATGGCGGCAAACCAATCCCTATTGCAGACTTTCCTCAGACGCATTTGTGTTTATTCAACACAGAGCCCACATGTGGTTTATACTGCAACTATGCTAAGCAGACTTTAGTTTCTGGGAAAGAGCATGTTATCTAGCGTAATCAATAAGGCTAATACGCTCAGCACCTCGGCCACGATGACTTGTGACTTTTTGCGCTAGCTATTGATGGTTTCCGTCTACCCAATTTCACTCACTTGGCTTGGATCAAGCCCTGGTATGGTTTTCAAGCCCCTTTTCCAAAGGTAATCGATAACATCAGGAAATCTCGACCGTGGTGTGATTCGAACCCGGGTCCCATGGTCTTCCTCCGAACGTCTAACCACTCGGCCACGATCTAGCAATATTCACATGATAACAGCGTTTTATAATGTGAGAGACTGGATATGTTGTGCTTAAGTGATCAATTTGATTATCACTTAAGTTAGCATCGTTTCCCAAGTCTCGCCGGATATTTTCATCACACGTTTAAAAAGACTCAATCAGAAAGAAGGAAGTTAATTTCCATGTTTTCTTTATTTGTTTCTTTGAGAAAAAAAATTACGGTTTTAAATGCGAACATTATTTTTAGAGGAATAATAATGATTTACTTCTACAACTCCTACAAATTAATCTATAGCTGGGGGTAAATTAGGTGACTTCCCACCTTTCCCAAAGTACTTGTGCGTATGGAAATATAACGAACCCGATTGTAATTGGAACTCGGGTCCGGGATTAAAAATTCCGAGCCATGATCATTTTCACCACATGCACATCAAAACTTACAGCACCTGGTATTCCCAAGTAGTCACCCATCTGACCAGACTCGGCGTTTCTTAACTTCGGTAATCCTATGAGAACCGGCCATTCAACGTGATATGGCCGTAAACCTTACCTTTGGGCTAATATTTCATTTAATTTTATATTTTTTTCCTTTTATTGTTCTTTTCCAATATTTCAAAATTTAGGGCTGCTATCGTTTCTCAATATCATTAATCAGATTTTTTTTACAATGATCTTCACCCTGTACAAGGTACCAAGAGCCACTCGAGGTAGAGGGTTACAAAGTATGAGACACGATTTACTGGGATATATGGAGAAGAAAACGCTTAACTCTAGACGTGAACAAGTTAAGAGTGTTGTGATCGGGGAAGCACCCTCTTGGGTGTCGGTTCAACAGAGCAGCAGTTTGTGGAAAGAAGCTGCTAGAGTAGCGCTTACATCTTACCAGTGGAATATAAATTACAGGTAGACTAAACGTCAACCTAACGGTGTGGAGACCTTTTCATAGATTTTATCGTTTTTTTCCAACCATCTTGCCTATCCCATCGACCTCAGTCGATATCGAGTGCTCCACTTAATTAGAGAGAAAAAAAGAGAAGACGTTGGGTAGACAGAACTATGGTCGTCCACATCATGAGAGAACGTGACATATATATATATATATATATATATATATATATATATATATATATATATGTCTTTACTGTACGATGCACAAAAATATCTGCAACCAAACAAAGTCGATTTTTGCATTTTTAGTTAGTAATAGAATTCGTTTATTTATACAGGTGTACATTATACAGGTGTACATTATACAGGTGTACATTATACAGGTCAAAAAATGATTTAATATTTTGTTAGGTAAGCTTTTGCTTTGATAACCGCCTTAACCCATAAACTGCCAAATTTTTTTAATGCGCATTTTCGGCCCAGACAGGTGTCTTAGGAGTTTATTTATTCCTTATGTTTAATTTCAGAAGTTACCATTGTCGTTTTTATAGAAACTAGAACATCAAATATTTATGTGTATAAAACATTCAAAAAATAATATCGATTAGAAATAATAAAGAAATACTTTTCAAAGTCATTATTTTTCTACTCGTGAAATGTAAAATTACGACAGAAAGCGTCTTCTTACGGCTAATAATAAAAAACTTTAAACCTAAGTGTTGTAAAATATAACTTTGCAAATGCAATGTATGTAATCAATTCAATGTAAATACAAGGAATGACATGTAGTGAGTTTAATTTTAACAGATCCCCCAAATGGGGCTCATGGCAGGTAATGGGTTAATTCTTCATAGAATTCTATAGACTAAAGTAAGTCAACATTTTTCGCCAGATTTTTCCAGCATTTCTTTAATTCTCAAAAAAGCTCATCTTTGTTAAATTTCCTATTACAGACACGATCGTCGATTATCGTCCAAAGATTTTCAATTGGGTTCATTTTAGGACTCTGACTAAGCCATTGGAAGAGTTAGAATTTATCATCGTCGCACTTCCTCTCTAGATAATATCTATTCTTTATAACAGTTTGCTTATAATCGTTATCGTTACTGAATCATTTTTTACTTATATAATGTACATATATACACCTGTATTAATAAACGAATTTTATTACTCACCTGTCTTGGTAAAAATACAAAAATTGACTTTCTATGGGTGCGTCCATTTTTTGGTGCCTCGTATAGTATATATATATATATATATATATATATATATATATATATATATATATATATGTGTGTGTGTGTGTGTGTGTGTGTGTGTGTGTATCTTTACATGTGTATGCGTATTTTACCATTATTTAATGCCACTTTCTTTCAGGATGTAGCCGATCATGGCTCTCCACAGATTCCTCTTCTTTATTATCCGCGAATTGCCATGTTTTCTTTGAATTCATTTCCCGTCTGTCTCCTGGACTGTTTGCCATCCAAAACTAACTAATCTAATCTACACTGCATCTTACCCCTTAGCTGATGGCAGAATAGATAAAATTGTTGCCTTTTCCCAAGGTCCTGAGTGAATGCAGCAGACGAACACTTAATTCAATCGCGGCCACAGATTTCAATTTTCACGCCCGTATCTTTTATGCTACCCGCACCGATGTGTTTATTATAGCAACTGTTCTGTAGGCATTTCCTGTGACATGCCAGTGAGCAAGCATAATCTGTAGACCAATTCGTCAGGGTATAAAATTCACTGTGTGTACGCCAAATCATACTCCATTTGATTCTCTATGCTGTAGTTAAAAACAAACATCATGAGATGGAAACGATTATCACTACATAGTTTTTTCTAAGGAAAAAAAAAAAGAAAAAGAAGAAAAAAAAAGAAAAAGAAAAAAAAGAAGCAATATTCCAAAAACGTTATCATAAAATTTGTGAATCGTTGAATAATTATGGAAACTATGCTAATGAATAAATTCTAATTAAGCATGAATTTCAAAAGTTTTTCTTTTATTTGGACAATCATTTTTTTTTAACTCGTTGTAAATTCTGACTTTTCTTACCGGATGAACTGCAAGTTAGATAGATAGATAGATAGATAGATAGATAGATAGATAGATAGATATGAGCATGCTTATGTAGATAAATATACAGAGGGTTAAACTGATAGATATCTATCTAGCTAGCTAGCTAGATATGAGCAGACTGGTGTAGATAGATATGAAATGGCCTAGAGAGACAGACATATATATATATATATATATATATATGTGTGTGTGTGTGTGTGTGTGTATAGAGAGAGAAAGAGAGATAGATTCGATAGATAGATAGATAGATAGATAGATAGATAGATATGAACAGGTTGAGATATATAGAAAGACTGATATAAGAAGACTAATATAGATAGATATGAAGAGACTAAGTTATATATATATATATATATATATATATATATATATATATATATATATATATATATATATATTTATTTATATATATTATGAAATGGACAAAGTCCGACAATTATTTTAAGACATTATATATTTATACATTCTTTTCTATAGATACAAATATTTAAGTAAATGCTCTGTTTATAATAAACAGTATTAACAACATTTACCGGCCTGAATGTCCGAGAAATTGTCATAGAAAATATGCGTCCTCTGACGGGAAACGAACCTGTATCCTATACGGAACCGTCATATGGCCTGACTTGCTTTGACCGATTGAGCCACAGAGGAGCATTTCGGTTAGCAAGGTCGATTTTACTGTTTTTAACCTATAATTTTCTATGATTTTCTCACGTACATTCATATCTGCTCGATGCGTATCCAAATTTAAACAAATGACGTCACACATTATGAAATGTGCAAAAGTCCGACAATTATTTTAAGTCACTGTTATGTTTATACTTTCTTTTTTTTTATAGATAATCATGAGATATATTGAAAGATTGATATTAGAAGACTAATATAGATAGATATGAAGAGACTAAGATAGGTACATATACATACATATGCATACATATATACACCCACACACCCACACACACATATATATATATATATATATATATATATATATATACATAACGAAATATAGTCTTAAGGTGTGCTATATTTATGGAATAAAGTGCTCAATATCAGAGATAGAGCGTGTGTAAATATAAAAGTGGACATAAAAGTCAACATTTAAAGGCGACAGTCTGTTTCATGCTATATGCAATCGTCAGGCCACGTGTGCTGTTATTTTTCTCGGCTATTTATATATGTACGGGTTAGTGGTGCATTGTGGGTATTCTGTTATGGCGGTTATTTCACCGGAAGTCGTTTGTTTATCTATTTAGGTCAAATTATATTGCTTGTTTTTATTTTTGTTTCTTATTTTATTTATTTATTTATTTATTAACGTAGTAAAAATTTGTTTATATCACTTATTTAACAGTTTTGTTTTGGTTTGGGAATTTAATTAAAGCTGTTTGTTCAGTTTTGGGGTTGAATGTTGTAGTTCATTCTAAGTATTATTTTGGCGGGAAAAATAACAGCACACGTGGCCTGACGATTGCATATAGCATGAAACAGACTGTCGCCTCTAAGTGTTGACTTTTATGTTCACGTTTATATTTATATATATATATATATATATATATATATATATACATATATATATATATATATCATTGGCATTTTTCTCCACAAAGTTCATTACATATTTGTCAGCGTACTGTCAAGCAGTTCATTTTGTTACTTTTGACTCTATCTCATAAATTGTATCTTTTACAATGGAGGAATTATGTTTATTTGTTTCTTTTTCACATTTTCACAAATGCTATCATTCTAATAAGTCAATTTTGATACAAACAAATCTAACGTCTCCATTAATGTATACTATCTATATCTATAATTCTCCAAATGTCTGTATATGTGTCTGATCGGATGTTGTTTATGCGTTTCCACAGTTCCGATTTCGATGAATATTTTTTGTTTGATAGATAATTCTTCAGTGCCGGTTTTGAATACAAATTGTTGGCGACAATGTTCCTCCACTACTTCCTGTCCATTATAACTTTCAGCAACGTTATCCTATTTACTATCTGTTCTTGGATATATACAGTCGGGGAAATAAATATTCGTACACTTGAAAAATTGTATTTTTATAAATGTAAAAGCCTTAACTAAAACAAATTTTGGTACATTTTATGTGTAAAGATACATTTTATTAAAAAATAGTAATAAACTTAATTAATTCTTATTCTAACAGAAATTAATGCATTTTTTCATTTTAACTGATGAAAAAAGTATTCGTACAAAACAAAAAAAGCATATTAACTTAATTTAATACTTTGTGGAATATCCTTTATTGAATCCGACAGCTACCAGTCTATTCCTGTACGTCTCAATTAATGATTTGCACACATTGAGTGGTATTTTGTCCCATTCTTCTTGGCATATTGTCTTCAAATTCTTGATATTTGTTGGTGCTCTTTTCCCAATTTGAATTTTCAAATATCACCATAAATTCTCGATTAAGTTCAAGTCTGGGGACTGACTTGGCCATTGCAAGACATCAACGTTACTTTCAGCTAACCATTTCCTTGTAGTTCTAGCGGTATGCATGGGATCATTATCCAGTTGGAAAACCCAATCAGGAGGTAGCCGAAGTCTCACAACAGAACGCATTAAATTGTCTTGCATGATTTTCTGGTATCTTTCGGCATTCACCTTGTCATCTATTATTGATATTCTGCCAACACCTTTTGCCGAAAAACAGCCCCAGATCATGATACTGCCAGCACCAAACTTTACAGTTGGCAACGTGTTCTTTGGTAAGTAGGCTTCACCGTCCTTCCGCCACATATGATTTCGATAATTATGACCAAACAACTCTATTTTAGTTTCATCTGTCAATAGTAATTTTTCCCAAAACGAATATTCTTCATCATTATGCTCTCTAACGAATTTTAGCCTAGCATCTCTGTGTCGTTGCAAGAGGAGTGGAATCTTCCTTGGGATGCGTGATTTCAGACTGTTTTTGTGTATTTCATTACTTATTGTACGCTTGGTTACTCTAATCCCTAATGCACGCAGATGTTTCTGCAGCTCTTCTCAGGTAACCTGGGGATTTTGTTGGATCTGGCATCCTAATATCCTTGCTGATCTTAGAGAAATTTTCCTCGGAAAAACTGTTCGTCTTTGGTTTTCGACGCTGTTACTAGTTTTAAACCTTGCAATGAACGAAGCAATTGTAGTAGAAGGAAGATTCAGGTTGTTAGAAATCGTTCTGTAACTGTTCCCAACTTTACAAAGAGACAAAATGTGTTGTTTTTGTGAAATAGTCAATTCTTTACCTTTAGGCATTATTAGAACCTTCTCGTAAGACTAGAAATTGAAGAATGCTCTGATAATGGCTAATAGCGTTAACTATAATTACTGATAACATTACTGGAACATTCTAGAATATACTTTTTTCATAAATAATTGATTATTTTATTCTAATAATTGATTTGTATGAATGCTTTTTCACCATTTAGAATTAAAAAATGCATTAATTTCTGTTAGAATAAGAATTAATTAAGTTTATTATTATTTTTTAATGGTATGTGTCTTTATACATAAAATGTGCCGAGATTTGTTTTGTTTAAGGCTTTTACATTTATAAAAATACCATTTTTCAGGTGTACGAATATTTATTTCCCCCACTGTATCTTTCATAAAAACTATTAAAAATAAATACTTTAAATTATTACAATATTATCTATATCTATAATTCTCAAATTGTGTGTCTGTATGTATGTGTGTGCGTCTGTGTGTGTGTGCGTCTGTGTGTGTTTGCGTCTGTGTGTGTGTGATCGAATGTTGTTTAAACGTTTCCACAGTTTTCTTCCGATTTCGATGAATTTTTTTGTTTGATAGATATATCATCAGTACCGGTTTTGAAAGCAAATTTCATATTACCTTTCTCTTGGCCAAGCATTCAATCTCTCTCAAGTGAGGTTGCCTTTTCTGTTGCATAAATCCTACTACTACAGTTTTAAGGCATTGCTTTCATTGTCATTTATAGCCATTCCCAATTTAAATTTTTGTTATTGTTCTGCCAGTTTTTGCATTGCATTCACCGTAGTAATAAGTAAGCTTGCTTGTTTATTACTCAACATTTATTTTCCTAAACCTTTCCTAAAGTTATTCTAGCTTAGTGATCCATGTAGCTTTACAGCGTTCTCTTCTGGTATTTGTCCACGGATTCCATTTGGCAATTCATACTTGCCTATGACATGCCACCAAAGAAAAGAACTTTCCTAGGTCGCAAAACCGCTGTCGCCAGGTCCGCCATGCGAATAAGAGATAACGAATCGTTCATAGAACGTTCAGTTTGCCTGTCTCAAAATGCCTCTCGGAATGCTTCAACCAGAGTCACTGAGTCCGAAGATCAACGAAGCCATCAGCTTTCCAGAAGAGCATACCTGAACGCTTCTGCGCGTGAGGCTGAAAATGATGATCCAAGGATTCAACGGCTGAAGAGAAACGCCTCTTCAACTGCTGCTGTGCGTGAGGCTGAAACAAGATTGAGATTCAAACATTTTGTCACTTGGCTTTTATTTCAACCGTATCTACGTTAGCAAGACAGAATATGATTTTTGTTAATAATGTGAAAACCTGATTTCTTTTTACTTTAGACATCAGGACGCTTGATTTAAAATATTTAAAAAAAAATTCGCTAACTGAAATTAGGCAATGCTAATTCAAATTCTGTTAATACATATATATATATATATATATATATATATATATATATATATATATATATATATATATATATACACTACAGTTCGAAGTTTGAGGGGATCCTGGTAATTTTTAAAGTATCCCCAACAATAGATGTTTTTGTACTTTCAGTAAGAGGAAATTATCATACTTGGTTAAAAAAGTGAGACTTTTTTTATAAGAAATTTTATTCTGACAAAAAATAATTTTATGGGTGAATTTTTCTCTCGTCAAAATATCCCCCTTTAGATTTGATTACTGCACCAGTTTCTTGAAGTATAAATTTGAAAATTGCTTTCATTTTTTTAATATATACATACATAGTGGTACTCGCTTGGAAAAAAACTTGGGTATTTCGGCTTGTAGTTGAACAAACCAGTAAACCAAGGAAAAATGTGGAATAAAAAAATAGAAAGAACTAAAAACATGAAATTGAAGCGAAAACAATCATCAAGAATTCAAGAATTCGTCCAGAGTCCAAAGAAAAGAAACCTTCAAAGCGTGTACCCGCCACCCATAATTTAGAGGTGAAAACCAATATAGGCAATATATCTTTTAAACTAATTAAAAATAATTCCCTTCAAACAAATACGTTGCTCAAAATCTTTAATAAAAACTACGTCAAATTAAGCTATAGCTGTATTCCTAATATGACCAGTTTAATTAATGGATATAATAGGAGAAAAATTAAAGTAAATTAAACTACGCACCATCACCACTAAGTGTAATTGTAGGAATAAGGAAGCCTGCCCCCTCCAGGGCAACTACCAACATGAGTGCGTGGTTTAACAAGTAAAAATATAGAAGGATAAACCGAACAATACCAATAAAAACCCTAACGTTTACATAGGATCTACCAAGAATAATTTTAAGACACGATACTATAACCGCCTTAGTAGTTTCAATAGCGAAACTTACAAACACAGTACTACCTTGTCCTCTTATGTATGGAAGGTCAAACAAGAGAATAATAAAGCCACCATTTTGAAATGGGAAATATTTTACAAAAATGTCACAGGTATAAAGCAGGTGATAAATTTTATTGCCTATGAACGGAAGAAAACTTAGCTTTTGCTAGCTATAAAAACCCAATAATTTATTAAATCTAAAATCGGAAATTCTTAGTATGTGTAGACATAGGAAACACTGGCTATTACATTATTTTTTTTTCTTTGTTGAATAAAGAACGTAACTACTAACCCCCCGACCTCCGTTGTTGAGTGTTTACTGGTTTTACTTTATTCTTTTTCTCTCTCTTTTTTGTTTTGGTCACGTGGTCATGGTTGTTTTTGCTTTAAGCTATATATTCTGTTCCATTTTTACCTCTTTGGCTAGTTTTACCCCGACTATCCGTTTAGGTGAAACCTAGGTAGGTTTACCTGGCTCTTTAGGTTTATATATATATATATATATATATATATATATATATATATATGTATATATATATATATGTATATATATATATATGTATATATGTATATATATATATATATATATATATATATATATATATATATATATATATATATATATATATATATATACATTGGTTTTAAGCAGACTATTTCAGTTTATATCTGTTCTTAGTAAGATAAGATGAATTTAAAATAAATGAATCTATAAATAATTTCATGATCTGAAATAAAATCTTTTTCTCTATGACGTTGTTTCATAGCCGAAACATTATTTTAATTATTTCACCCCCAAGCAAGGCAATAATGTCAATAAGATGCTGGAGGTTACTGGGAGTGAAAGAGAATTAGAACACTTTAGTAGTATTGAGGAAAGGAAAAGAGGATTGAGGAAAGGAAAACAAAGGAAGAGGATTCAAGAAGACAGAAGGTTGCGATTGACGTTACATTTAAATTTGTGAAGAGTGTAGTTATCAAGGAATCAAGAAATCAGAAAGGAGTTACACAGGTGCGAAGTGCGAGAAAAAACTGTTAGACTAGAAGTGGCAGTGGCATCTAGCTCGTTCAACAGTAAAACAGAGAGACATTGTTGCCAGATTAAAAAGCTAATCAGAAGTGTTGCCATAAAAATATATATATATCGAAAAGAAAGAGGGAAAAGACGTCATGATCAGGATCGATTACACTACAAACACTTTGTGAATTCTGCTAAGAATCTTGAGATGTACAGTAGGAGCCCCAAACTAAATTCTTTAAGCATTTCACCCAAAGCAAGGCCTGTCCTGGGTATGACGATAAACTACATCCGAATCCTGGGTAAGACGAAAAACTACGCCCAACAGCAAGGCCTCTGATAAGGAGGTTCTGTGGAACGTGGAACCACCTCTTAATTGCTGGTGTTCCTATGTTCACCCTGACCAGGGGGGGGGGTAGCACTTGTTAGCTATAGGCAAATACTATGAAAGTGTAAAAATAGGTTTTAATACCAGAAATACTTTTATATATTTTGGAAAAAAAGATATTGCCAGCAATACATATTTTTGAAAAAAAAAATTTACCAGCAATAAAAATTTGTCGCCATTAAATAACCCATTGAGGTTGATATGCCGCAAAAGAAGCCAAAGGAAACCAAACCAAACTATCGCTATGAATCTATTTAAAAAAAATTGTTGTCATTAAATGACCCACTGAGGTTGATGTGCCATAAAACAAAACAACAATCAACCAACTCAAGCAAGGTGGGAATGCCACTAGTATGCAAGGAGTTACAGAGCAAGAGTAAAGAGCGTTGTTTGAGGACAGGATACAGAGAAGGACGGAGATCAGGATCAAGGCATCAGAAAATGTCGATTGACATTACATTTGAATATTTAAAGATTATAGCTATCAGGGAAGCTCTGATTTCAATGCCGAATATGAGAGATTTTTATAAAATATATAGAAAAACCTATTACAAATCTCAGGGTTAATTTTAGTTTATATGCTTCTTCTTTTTTACTTGTTTTCCTAAGTATTTTTTGGAGGGGGCAGTATTAAATACACGGACGAATGGTAGATTTATAAAGGTGTACGATGGATTCTGACGAAAAAGAAATTCTGGTTCGTCATAACTGACAAACTTTCCTTTCAATGGGCGTAGCAATTGATTTGATACAATGAGTCCACTTAATGTCTGTGGAAAACTTGAGGCCAA
>OZ010601.1:91677569-91752569 GCA_963932145.1 Acanthosepion lycidas
TACTTAGACACAACAATAATATACAGGGTGTTCCCACAAAATTGAGATAATTTAAAATGCGAATATTTCAGTAATTACATCTCCCGGCAAACGATATTAAATAGTCGTCATGTTGAACAATGAAATAGTTATTTACATGAATGTAGGTCTTATAACCGATTTCCCAAATCTTTACAAATGTTTAATATGCGCTCCACCTGTGACAGGACACGCGTCAAGTCGTTGGCCAGCTCCTGCCAAACACGCAGTAGCATGGCTTGAGTAACATTCACCATCGCTTCAGTTATTCTCAGCTTAGGTTCTTTTAGGCTTGTAGAAAGAAGGGGAAGTATACCTGTCCTTTCATATAGAGCCAAAGAAAAATATCCCGCGGTGTCAAGTCAGGTAAACGTGGTGGCCATTTAAACAGCACACTAACACTATCATTAGGACGCCCGATCAATATTCCTGGGAGATTCTCATTGAGATAAAGCCGCACCGAGGCGCTGGTGAAAGTTTTGCAAGACATGCTACAGTGTTTATGGCAGAATCTGGACTACCGACTTAACATGTATTGTCTCACAGTTAGTGCGCATATTAAACATTTAAGAAGCTTTTTGAAATCGCTCATAAAATCTACATCTTTTTGAATATCTTGTTCGAATTTTGGCAAAGAAATATGTTATTCAATCAACATGAAGCTTATTTAATTTCGCCTGCCTGGGTCATATAGTGACTCAGATATTCACATTTCAAATTATGTCAATTTGATGGACACACTATATATAAATTAAATATATATGATAAATATATTTATAATCTATGTAGATTAAATATATATCATGAATATATTATTTATGTGTGTATATTAATAACATTCTCATGTGTATTAAACGTATTTAAAATAGCTGCTAAACTGTCAGCAATAATATAACAAAACAAAATAGCATAAGTTGTTATCGTGAAGCGTTCCATATGTGTATCTCTTTGGTTATTCAATATATATATATATATATATATATATATATATATATATATATATATATATATATATATATATATATATATATATATATATATATATATATAAAGACATTTTTATGTTTATACATTTTTTTTATAGATAAAATATTTAATTAACTACTCTGTTTAGAATAAACAATATTAAATAAGATTTACCGGCATGAATGTCCGAGAAATTTTCATAGAAAATATCCGTCCTTTGACAGGATTCGAACCTGTATCCTATACGGAACCGTAATATAGCCTGACGTGCCTTAACCGTTAAGTTGTATGGATATGATTTTGTGCACCTGGGTTTCACTCTTTTGCGGTCATCAGGCAAACTTGTTCATTTTTTTTTTTAAATTGGATCTATTTATGCTTGTTTGACTATATTTCGTGGTTGGAGGGGGAATATACTTCTGTGTTTGTTTGGGGTGGTACGATCATACGCATATACACATACATACAGGTGTATGCATATAAGCAATTCAATGCTAGGCGCAGATACATGTCTGTGCGTTCTGGCATACATACATACATACGAAATTGTAATTCTATTTCGGTGTCGATACCTTAGCTTTTTACGTGTAGCGGTGTTCGGTTCAACAAGGAGCGGGTAGGGGTGTTCTTAACGCTTTCCAGATCTACCGCCGGAGAAACTTATACTTCCTCAAACACACACACACACCTGTGTAGACGCGCACATAATGATTTTCCAAGCGTAGCTTAGATGTGGCACAAGGCCGAAAGCAGGGGCACCCAGTAGCTTAGATATTGTACAAGGACAAATGTATGGAGAACCCAATGAGGACCCAGTAAGTAGCTTAGATAGCTTAGATGTGGCACAAGGCCGAAGATAGAAAGTACCCAGTGAGGCTAGAACTCACTATTCAGTCGTAATTGTTCTAGCGAGACAAGGTTGTTAACTATTACACCGCCTTGGAGTCCCCTGCAAACGCGCACATATGCATACAAAACGTTGTGAATATGACAATGAAGATGAGGATAACAGTCCGAATAATGTAAATAATGTAAGTAATCATAATACCTAATCTCAGAGATATAGACAGATATATAGAGAGACACAGACATAAAGGCCGGAGAGTAGAACGGCCTAAACGTTGTGAATATGACAATGAAGATGAGGGTAACAGTCTGAATAATGTAAATAATGCAAGTAATCATAATATTAGGTCGGTGCAAAAATAATGACGTAATAATGTCGTTTATTGACGTATTTTGTAACGTCAAAAAACGACATTATTACGTCATTATTTTTGCACCAACCTAATACCTCATCTGAGAGATATAGACATATATATAGAGAGAGATAGACATAAAGGCCTGAGCGTACAACGGCCGAAAAGTTGTGTATATGGCAATGAAGACGAGGATAACAGTAAATGAGTAATGTAAATAATGCAAGTAAAACAGGGACGATCTGGGACAAAAATGAATAAATGTAAATAATATAAAATATTATCCGAACATTTTGAAAATCACTCTCTTCGACTTCTCTTTTATTGAATCTAGAACATCTTTAGTAAAGGCTCAACGTACTGCCTGACATTAATCTTTCTACAACTTTCCTCAAATAAGTTGTATTTTTTCTGGATCTTTCTTTTCGTGAAATAGGTTAATGCAAATCGAATTTTACCTCACGGAATATCTTTTTATCACTTTAAAGTGTTCATTAAAAAAGATATAAATTCACTGAATTTCCTTAAATTGCTGTATGATACAATCGAAATAAAAATAAGTTAACCTTATTTTTTTTATACTCTTTAAAGTAAATATATAAGAAAACAATCCAATATATAAAGACATTGCCATATATATATATATATATATATATATATATATATATATATATATATATATATACGTACATAGGAACATACACGCGCATAGAAACATACACACACACACACACACACACACACACATATATATATATATATATATAGTTTATGCAAAACTAGGTAAGACCCAAGGAGGATGATATCCAGAGAGCTCAATGTAAGATTCAGAGCAAATATGTTTGAATAAAAACAGACCACTTTAAGGTTCCATATAATAAGTTATTTCACCATAACCCCTTTAACAGGGCTCTGGATCATCCGACTTTACTTCCAAAGATATCTTCTCTCTCCCACCTTACTTTCCCACTTCGTTAATTTTACATATGCTTGATGAGGTCCATCAAAAACGTGTGAATTTCTTTTCATTTTTCATTTCAACCTTTGGAAGTAAAGTCTGATGATCCAGAGCCCTGTTAAAGGGGTTGGGGTGAAATAACTTATTACATGGAACCTTAAAGTGGTCTGTTTTTATTCAAACAAATATATATATATATATATATATATATATATATATATATATATATATATATATATATATATATATAAAAGAAAGAGGTTGTAGTGGTTCCAACGAGAGAAAAGTATGTATATTAAAAAGAAGAGAAGAGACGTTTTTGGTTGTAATGTGGATTTATTTAGAATTTTATTTATTTATTTATGTGTAACATTATGTAAAACAAAGCATAATATTTTTTTCTAAATAAATCCACATTACAACCAAAAACGTTTACGGCACCTCTCTTCTCTTCTTTTTAATATATATATATATATATATATATATATATATATATATATATATATATATATATATATATATACATAGGAACATACACACGCATAGAAACATACATACACACACACACACATATATATATATATATATATATATATATATATATATTACATTGGATGTCGGAGTAAACAGTTTGTTATCAAATGTACGATTTATTGTTATTATGACTATAATTAGAATTTTTGTTTAAATGACACATAATAGAAACCAATAAAGAAATAAGAAAATAATAAAAGTATATAATTATCATTAAATATATTTGAAAAAATTATTATTGTTTTTGTAAAAATGGCTGGGAGATAAATAATATAAGAAGACATTGACTTTTCTGAATTAATAATTAAATTAGTAAACAAAAAAACAACGTTACGACTAGAAATGTTTTTCCTACAAATTTGAAAATACGTCCTCGGCTATAAAAAAAATGATATTTTACAATCAATAAATAAGCAAAGGATAAAAGAATAACATTAACGGAAAATCTTCTAACAGCTTTTTAAAATAATAATTGAGCCCAAATATAATCCTTGTAAAAGGCTCACAGTTTAGACGAAATCGCTCGGGATCAACAAGATTGATGACGATTTTTGCATACATTAAGTCCAGAAAATTATAAGAAAAAACATAACTAAAACTACAACAAATCTAACTTGTCAGGTTTGTTGAACAAAACATTTATTATAGATATTAAAGACTATATATATATATATATATATATATATATATATATATATATATATATATATATGAGTGTGAGTGTGTGTGTGTGTGTGTGTGTGTGTGTAGGGAAAATGATATAGTTGTTCCAAGGAGAGAAAAATGTATATTTTAAAAAGAGAGAAAGCACAAGCGTTTCTGTTGTAGTAAATATATTATATTTTATTCTTCATATTTCTGCTACACGCGTTTCCGGACTTGTGACTTTCTTCAGGCAGATAAAAAGAATAAATTTTTGAAAGGAATAAATTTTAATGTCTCATTGTTCCTTCTCTGTATTTGGTAGTTAGCCTTGAAGTTCTTTCTGGACTGATGGCAAAAGTGAATTTTTGCCTAAGTGTTAATAAAACCATTAGGTTTGTTATGAGAGGTGGTGATGATAGATGTGTTCATGAGAGGATGTCTTTCTAACATTGCATCAAAAAACATGTTAAAATCGTTACACAAGTGCAGTTATGTTTCGATGCGGTATCAACGCATCTCACAGGCGATTGTAAATTAATGCTGAGTGAAAGATTTATTTAGTTTTAGTGAAAGATTTATTTAGATTTCTTTTTTCTCTGTCTAAAATAGAGAATCCGACGGTTGAAAACTTCCATATTGGTATTCCTAAAAATTATTTCAAGACTACATGGTATATATATATATATATATATATATATATATATATATATATATATATATATATATATATATATATATATATTCTTACGACACTGAATACAGTACACTATTTGAGTTGAATAAGGCTAAAATATTCGACGTTTGTTGAAATAGTCTATACTCATGAGGTAATTTTGAATTTATCTGTTATGTGAATTAATATATATATATATATATATATATATATATATATATATAAATATGCAGTAGGGGAAACATATATATATATATATATATATATATATATATATATATATATATATATATATATATATATACAGTAGGGGAAACTAATATTCGTACACATACAAATTTTTGTATTTCCAACTAATGAATAAACATACTTTTTAAATAACTAACTGTACACAGATGCATGATAACTAAATATGCATAAAAAACAGAAAACATGATTTAATAGAAATAAATCCCATTTATCCATTTTAATGGTTGAAAAATGTATTCGTACAATGCAAATTCCAGATGTTAAGACGTTTAATTTGGTTTCATACTCTAGATTATTCAAGTGGAGTATTCTTGAATGTTCCAATAATGTTATCAGATATTTTACCCTAAAAAATATTAACAGAAAAATTCTGTCACTGATATTCGTGCAAGAAGGTTATCATCATGGAATGAGGTAAAGAACTGACAAATTCGCAAAAATAATTTATTGTTAAGCTCTGGAAAAAAGGGAAAAGTTACGGGAAAATCTTAGAAAATCTAAATATTCCATTTATTACAATTAGTTCATTCACTGCAAGATACAAAAAAAACTCAAAACTTTTGAAAAACAGAACAGGTGCTCCACGGAAGAATTCTTCAAGATATTTTTTCAAATAAAACAAAATTCACTGGTTACACGTCAAGAGTTGCAGGGTGACTTGCTTTCACCAGGAATCACTAATCGGACAATAAGCAATGAAATTCATAGGAAGAAAATCTAAAGTGACACTTCCCTCGTAAAATTCCATTGCTATTGAAAAGAGACAGAGATGTCAGGTTGTATATAAGGAGAAGCAAACATCGTATCTAGAAAGATTATTATGGAGAGACAAAACCAAAATCGAGGTGTTTGGATGTAATTCTAGAAATAATGTATGGAGTTAAGATGACGATGCCTTCAAACGAAAGAACACAGTTCCAACAGTGAACAGTGAAATTTGGTGGTGGCAGCATCAATAGTTTGGGGAGATTTCTCTGCAAAAGTTACTGACATCACATCAGTAATAGATGGTAGAATGAATGCCGTACCATATCAAAATATTTTGAAAGCAAATTTAATGATTTCGATTGAAAATCTTGAACTTCCACCGGACTGGATCTTCCAAGATAATAATCCTAAGCACATTGAAAAATCTAAAAAGAAATGAGTTGCTGAAAATAATGTAAATATCCTGAAATGGCCAAGTCAGTCCCCAGATTTAAACCCAAACGAGAATCTTTGGCGTTATTTAAAAATACAGCAAATATCCCAGATCTATTTGAAGACCATATGCAAAGGAGAATGGAAAAAAAAAATACCAATTAAATTTTGCAATTTAGAACTACAAGAGGTTGGTTGCTGTAGAAGTGAATAACGGCGATTCTACAAAGTGTTAAATGAAGATTGTGTATTCTTTTTTGTATTGTACAAATTTGCACCCATTAAAATGGATAAATGGGGTTTATTTCTACTAAATCAAAATGGTCTTGCTTTTCTATGCATATTTAGTTATTATGCCTCCGTGAACAGGTAATTATATGAAAAGTAGGTTTATTCATGAGTTGCAAATATAATAAATTAAGAATTTGTATGTTTACGAATATTTGTGTCACCCACTTTATATACAGTTTGCGATGGCTATATTGTCGCCCTTTTACATTTTTAATTTTGCGCATGCGATTTGTTTTGTTTTTTTGTCGACAGCACATTATAGCCAGGTCAGATAGGTACAAGCTGTGAGCAAAAGAACAACATGACACAACTCACCACGACTGAAATTTAGAAACGGCATTTTGTTCTCCTGCGCATCCATGAGTTGGATGAGTCTAATGGTGATTACGAATGTACAGTAGCTCGGAAAACGCCCCCTGATCGTTCTGCTAAGAAAGAAAAACTCACGAATTTGCGGGTGAGGGCCTCAGATTCAATATGGTGTCCTACATAAAGGGCCTTGAGGAAATAGTGTTGTCCTGGGTTAAGAGGATGGCTGCTGGAAGAATCTGTATTTTTCAACAGGATTCTGCACCATGCCACACAAGTAGGAGAACCCAGTCATGGCTGTCAGACAATTTCGGCGACCATATCACCCCTTACATCTGGCTACCTAACTCCCCCAGACTGCAAGCTCCATAATTATTATATGTCCGGTGCAGTTGAGTGAGAAACCAATGCAACTCCTTGTAGCAATAAAGATGAACTGAAGGAAAGGTTTATGGCAACATTCTTTGACTTTAGGACACCTTTCAGAAGAGCTGCAGGATATTCCGAATGTCGTCTGGAGGCCGTGTTTTGAGCTAATGGTGATTTCATTGAATAAATTTACTGTTTAATATTTCAAGATGTTTTTGTGTAATTTTGATAAATATAACTGTTAAAATAAGATGTCAGAGTTATTTTTATTTTTGCATCATTTAAACGATAAATTATTCATCACACCCTGTAATCTTATGTCTGTCTATCTATGTGTGTGTGTGTGTGTGTGTGTGTGTGTGAGAGAGAGAGAGAGAGAGAGAGAGAAAGAGAGAGAGAGAGAGAGAAAAATAAGGAAAAAAGAAAAACGTTTCTTTACCAAGGATTTTCGTTGCCCGAGGGTGTTTATCGAGGTAATTTATAAATTTTATTTAGAAACATATTTGGCTAAACAGAAGAAAAATCATTAAGCTTTTAAAAATTTAAAAATTTAAGAAAGCTCTACAAAAGGATTTTCTAACCTGGACGATTTCGGTCACCTGTGGCCGATTTTAAATGGCTGGGCGATGAGGAACTGTTAGGGTGGTCCAAAAATAATGTCGTTTTCTAACATAGTAACATATGTGAGAAAACGACATTATTTTTGCACAAACCTAATAAATAGAAAATGGTGAACGACTGTAAATTTTGAAGGGCGATATAGGATTTTGAGTATTAAAAATGTACTTAAATATATGATGCATACAGAAAATATTTAAAGGAGATATGCAAAGAAGCTGTATAAATACATAGGGTTAGGCTCAATAAGAATAAATTAATTACATTCTGAAATAAGTTATAAATATCCCTGAGAACAATGAATATTTTAGTATTTTCTATATATTTGAGAATATCAAATTCTGTTTTTCAGAATAAATAACGTTTTTTTTCGCATATAAATGGGAAAGAGGAAAAACAAAAATAAAATATATCTCCTGAATTTTGATTATTTGCTAGTAGTGTATATTCTTTTTAATTTTATAATTATGGAGAAAATTCGTTTAATTTTTCGTCGACACTTGCAATGCTAATCTTAACCATAATATTAAATTAGATACAGCATATAGTTTTCAATTTTACTTCCGGCGTTATTTGTTACCTCCCTTTACTATTTTTCACAACATCATAGAGTTTATGAACCGTTAATAAACTTTTATTAAACAATTTTTGTATGCTTTTCAATAACAAGTGGGCGGTGGAAAGTTTTTTTTCCATGTGAAAGTGGGCGAGGACGAAAAAAAAAAGATTAATAATTTCTGCTCCAGAATATACTCAAAGTTATATGTAAAAACAAAGGTAAGTGAGTGTCTAATAAATAAAAGTAGGTAATTGTTGTTAATGTTGTTGTTGAATATTTATATTCTTATATATATATATATATATATATATATATATATATATATATATATATATGTATAAAAATAAAATTTCAATAAAAATAAAATAAATAGAAAAACATATGTATTTTTTTCTTTCCTCAGTAATTTTATAATTTTAAACTAAATATAGATTAAATTTAAATTTTAAAATTGGTAATTTTTAATTTCAAATTTTATCGTATAATTTAATATTTATTAGTTAGAATAAATTCTACTTTAGTGTAACCTTAAAGTATTAAATAATTATTATAAGCTAAGTCTGTTGTCAAGTTTTTTGAATTCTCATATACTTGTATTTTGATTCAACATCATCACTTGATAGGACACGAGAAGTGTTGAAACAAAACGTAGTGATTTTACAACATATTTATGTTATAATTTTCGAATGAATAATTATGATTGCCCTACTCTGTATTGAGCACCGTTTTAAGAATAGTAATTGTCGGTTATTGGAATTTATTTCGATTATACCAATCCTCTACGTGGATATATATATATAAATAACGTCATCCACAGACAGACTGTTTCGCAGCTCATCAGTGTGGCTAGACAGCCGGTTGCCTCTAGCTCGGATCGAAACCCGACTGAAGTGGTATCAGCCGGAGATTCTACCACTAAGCCGTAGGGAAGCAGGTTGATTTTTAGCGTATTTATTTTTAGAAACACGCCCAGTGACTGACAGTGACTCAATTCGCTATGCGAAGAGTCTCGCTATATAAGCTATAATAGTCACTGTTTACAAACCCAAACCTACTCCCTATATATATATATATATATATATATATATATATATATATATATATATATATATATATATATATATATATATATATATATATATATATTTCTGTTTATGTTATTTTTATAGATACAAGCTTTTAATTAAATAGAATTATTATTAATTAGGAATACACGTTTGATTCCTGACGGCAAACGCATATTTTTCAGGCCACTAAATGTAATTAATATTGTTTAATTAAAAAAAGCACAGCATCTGATTAAATGAATTGTATCTATAAAATCAGCGTATCAACATAAAATAATTTAAATAATTGTCGAAATGAGTCCATTTCAGTATATGTTGTACGTTAAGATCGAAGACTGTATGTTTATAAACAGTAATTCGGACTTTGCTAACCAGACGCTTTTCTGCAACTGAATGGTATAGAACATCAGATCAAGTGCCTATTTTAGTTTAGGAATACAGGTTCGATTCCTGTCGGGAACTGCATATTTTCTACGAAATTTTTCTTAAATTCAGGTCGGTAATGTAATTAATAGCGTTTAATTAAAAAAGAAACAAAAAACCCCAAAAATAACAAAAAATTTACTTAAATAAATGTACCTAGAAAAATAACGTATAAACAGAAAATATATTAAATGATTGCCAGAATTAATGCATTTCAATATATATATATATATATATATATATAGATAGATAGATAGATAGATATATCTTGATATATATATATATATATATAGGGTTGGTGCAAAAATAATGACGTAATAATGTCGTTTTTTGACGTATTTTTTAACGTCAAAAAACGACATTATTACGTCATTATTTTTGCACCAACCTAATATATATATATATATATATTAGGGTTATGACGTTTTGAATTTTGTAAAATAATTGATTTCTTCTATCATAACTCGATGATCTTTTGTTAAAAAATAATGAACAGGAGCTTAATTCAGTTTATTTCTAAAAAATACCACTCCCAACACTAATTAGAATTAGATATATCTAAAATCCTATGTAAATATATTAGTATTATTAATTGCTAGAGGCTTCACGAATTTTCTAGAATCTTTCCTGGAACCTTTTAGAAATTTAATGAACCTTCTAGAACATTTTTAGTTTATTTGTAATTTGTATGAGATGCTGGAGATATGAACTGTAAAATAAGTTAAAAATACATAAGTACTATTCAATTACATCATTAACAAATTGAAAAATAAATCTTTTGAAATATATATTTTTTATCCTTATTTCGTGTATGATAAAATCGAAATTTCGGTTTGGGTGCGGTCACATTTTTTCTAGAAGTATAGAAAATTATTGGCCTTTTCATTATTTTTGAACAAAGGTTTATCGATTTATGATACAGGAACCTAGAGTTACAACAAGCCATAAACCTAATATATATATATATATATATATATATATATATATATATATATATATATATATATATATATATATATACACAAAAGTGAGCATTGAAGTCAACACTCAGAGGCGACAGGCTGTTTCATGCTAGGCGCAATCGATTACGTCTAGCATGAAACAGCCTGTCGCCTCTGAGTGTTAACTGTTCGCTTTTATATTTATATTTACATACGCTCTATCTCTGATATTTAGCACATTATCCCGTAAATATAGCACACCTTAAAACTATATTTCTTTATATATATATATATATATATATATATATATATATATATATATATATATATATATATAGTATGTGGTGTAGGGCATATAAGTATATTGTATATATATGTATATTGTATAATGTATATACTTGTAATGTATACATTTATATATATACATATGTGTGTGTGTGTTTGTATTGCATTGTGTGTATACGTATCTCTATGTGCAAAACGAGAAATTTTATCTATAACGAGTTTTGACCAGTTGCTTGTTAAATCTGTACATGGGAATGCACGAATAATTTTATATCAAGTGCGGAGATGGCAAGTGATCTATCGGAAGAGGGATTTCCAGATGGAGGTTAAATGCCAGTGCCCAGTCTTCTCTACCACCACTGATGGAATCATCGGCCAGCAAAGAGAGTTTTCAAGTTGGTGGACATCAGATGTGGTTAAACGTGGAGAGGGGTGGAGGTTTTGATCCTGAAGAAGGTCGAAGTGTACGACGGCCTAAACGTCGTAAATGTGGCAACGAAGATGAGGACAATAGTCCGAACAGTGTAAATAATGTAAATAGTTACCATACCTCATCTCAGAAATATAGACAGATCCTGAAGAATGTCGAAGTATGCAGCGTCCGAAACGTCGTGAATATGGTAATGAAGATGAGGACAGCAATCCAAACAATATAAATAATGTAAATAAGTACATTATCTCATTACAGAAATAAAGATAGATCATGAAGAAGGCCAGAGTATACAACGGCCGAAACGTCGTGAACATGGCAATAAAGATGAGGACAATAGTCTGAACAATGTAAATAATGTAAATAATTACAACACATCATCTCAGAAATATAGACAGATCCTCAAGAAGGCCAGAGTGTACAACGGTCAAAATATCGTCAATATGGCAACAATGAAGACAACAGTCCGAACAATGTAAATAATTTCAATACTTTATCTCAGAAATATAAACAGATCCTGGAGAAGGTCGGAGAGTACAATAGCCAAAACATAGTGAAACATCGCGGTTGATCTTGGCACCTGTCACCATCTCATAGTCTTTGATTTCTTTGCTGACTTCCTTAATTTCGGCTCTGCTCGACACAAGAACCGAAACGTCATCAGCATAGACTGAGTACCTGGCCGAGGTGGTAGCACCAGGTAAGGAAATTCCGCGAAGGACCGGATTCGTCTTCAACTTGCACAGGAAAGGTTCCAGCACAAGAACATACAGCAATGGAGATAGCAGACAACCTTGACAAATGGAGCGAGACAAAATGAAAGGTTTCGATCTTACCCCATTCACTTCTACCAGCGCACCGGGGGACGCATACAGCAGTCAGATCCAAGTGCGAAAGTCCGGCCCGAAACCGGCGGCCGAAAGAACAGCCTCCAGAAATCGATGGTCAACCCTATCGAAAGCCTTCGACTAATCTAAATTGATCAGCGCGGCATCACTGTCGACTTGCTCGATAATCAAGCGTACTAAATAAAGGTTGTCCTGAATAGTTCTGCCCTTCAGAGCACAAGTCTGCTCGGGATCAATCAGACTAGAGAGGACAGCCTGCAAACGGCCGGATAAGAGCCTGGCTAAAATCTTCAACTCTGTATTTAACATCGTCAAAGGCCGATAATTATCTACCCCATCCCCACCATCTTTGCTCTTGCGAAGCAACTTGATCACACCCTTGGTGAAGCGTTGAGGTATAGACCCCTGCGTCATCCAGTTGTTGAAAATCAGTTCTAGCAAGGGGACAAAGACGGGCGACTGCCTCTACATTTTGTAAGGAAGACCATCTAAGCCCGGAGTTTTGTCCAGGCCAACCTGTTTCAGCGCATCCCAGATCTCAGACTCTGTGATGGGACCCAGCCACTTCAGCCCCCACCAGGCGGACAAAGTCGGCTAAATAGGCATCGAACTGAGCAGGACTCAGACCGGGATCCCTGGTAAACAGCCCCTGAAAGTAGTCACAGAAAGCTTCACATATGCCCACGTCTGTAGTCACAGTCCGCTTATCCGGCAATGTGATGCTCGCGATATGCCGACTAGATGCCCTACGAGCTTCCTCGTTTACCATTCGAGCGAGTATTATTAGTGCGAGTGTCGTATGAAACCAGTGTCGTTCGAAGGCATTGTTGTTCATGATGACAGTCGTCTACGAGTATAGAATCCAGAAGTTAGCAATGAATATTTTGAAGACAGCAGGGAAGCGTAGTTCAGGTTAGCAGTGGATATCCCGGTAAAGTAGCAGAGCGTAGTTCTTCCTTCTGTTCCTCTTCGCTTGACAAGCTGGCACTAGACATTCGGATAGAGTAAACAAAATGTCCGCCTTTATACACGACAGATTGAATATTCTACGTCTTCTGATTGCTTAACGTTCTTTTGGTGGACTATAAAATGAGTCACGTCATTTGGACTGGCTCACTAGTACATAATATAGTTGTATCTGAGATTACAAAGTCTCTACTACAACGAGCATTACGAAAATGACAAGAACTATTCGTTGACATTACAAAAGTGGCAACGAGTGTTCGTTTGACATTACAAAAAATTGGAAATACGAAAATCAAGCAAATACGCCAATTTAAATATCTGGGAAGCGTTTTAACAGAGGACGGAGTTTCTTACAGTGAAATTCGAAGGCGCGTTGAAAAGATCTCTTCTAAAAGTTGTGTAAGGTATTAAGAAACAAGAATAATTCGTTAAAAACAAAGCATAAGGTAGTGAAATGCTATTTAATATGTCCTAGTCTATGGTAGTGAATAAAGAAGAGACATAAGGCAACAGAAATGTGGTTCTACAGAAGGATAGTGAGAATACCATGGACTAAACATTTGAGTAACACCGAAGTTTTAAGGAAAATGGAAAGAAAAACAAATCACTTAAACATAGATCCGAAAAGAAACATTTGAAAATATCTTGAACGCGTAATGAAGAAAGGAGGCTCGGAAACTTTGACACTCACAGGATATATTGAAGGCTAGCTGGGCAGAGGAAAATGGCAATTAATCTACCAAACAATGGAAGAACCGAGACTGGCAGAAATAGTAAGAAGACATTCACTGCTAAGAGCCACGATCGTCTACCTTCCGAAAGGATATCCACATGAAAGAAATTGTCTAATTTTTGTAAGTTACAATAGCCGATATATACCTTGATAAAACATTGAATACTTTCACGTGCTTGGAAATTAATGCACAAGCCACGAACAAACCGTATAGAATTATTACATATTCTAGAGCTTTCTGAAAAGTCCCTGGTCTGACCTACTTCTGACTAGGGGCTTCTTTCTCGGGCCGAAAACTATTCAACATCTCCTTCACTCCCTACTAAAATCTCTTCTATGTATAGCTAACATCTAATTTCGACAGTAACGCTCTTAATTGAGTGAATCTTGAGTTTTATAATGGGAGAAATTTAATAAAAAATAGTAGTTTCTTCATCTTTGTTGCTTTCATTATTTTTTGATAGATCGTTGTATGGTCTTCCGATTCGACTCCCTGTTACGGTCGTCGTCTTTTTAAAAGAATATCAAATCTGGTAACTATCAATTATTCCTTCAGATATAGTGTAGTGTTTCCGGTTTTATCGATGCCTTCCTGTAAGCTGTGATGGTTATTCTTTTTATCAGGTCGTTTAGATAAGTATCCGCAAATCCCACTTTTTTCCCTTGCAAAATGGCGTAGTTTCATCCCGAACAAATCCCAAACTGTAATAACCTCTGTTTCTGTGGCACTAACTGCATCCATCATATCATATTTTGCTACCTCTCTTTGCTAACATATCATATTCCAAATTATGTTTCTATAGCTACATCCCTACTTGACAAGAAATAAATTTCTTTTTTTACTTTCACCCGACTCGATGGAGAGGCAAATCAATGGCGCAGCACTCGAGTCCCTGTAACAATTGAGAGAGTAGACAAGTGTCATTGGTCGATATCATGCATCTTCTACCAATCAATAGTCGTTGGACGAATCTAACGCTGGCAAAAGGCCATATTCATGAAGCATCTATTGAGGTATTAAGTCACTATGAAAGGCTTGCGTGACTAGTACACAAACTAGGTGGCTTCTCATTAAGGAAATAGTTCTGATTATAAGCGAAAATCTCTTTACTTTCTTGGACAAATTGTTCCAACTATCATCGCCATCAAAGATAAACTTAGAAACAATATCACGTAGCGACAAGAGATTCAAATATCAATACACTACTCCGACTGATTCGTGACATAAAATGTGTGTGTGTATATATATATATATATATATATATATATATATATATATATATATATACAGTTATTGATGTTTTTATATGTACATATATGTGTGTGTGTATGAGTGAGTGTGTGTGTGTGTGCCTGTTTGTAGATAGACAACCAGACATATATATATATATATATATATATATATATAGATAGATAGATAGATAGATAAGCAGCCTGGGTTAGATAGATAGATAGATAAATAGATAGATAGATAGATAGATAGATAGGAATAAACTGAGAAAGAAAGCAGGAAACAAATGAAGAATTACACTGAGGGAGAAAGAAAGAAAAAGAAATAAAGAGTTAAACTGAGATAGATAGACAAACTGACACACACACGCACACACACAGGCACACACACACACACACACATATATATATATATATATATATATATATATATATATATATATATATATATATATATATTACGAAATGGACAAAGTCCGACAATTTATTTATTAAAGACATTTTTTATGTTTAACGTTCTTTTTATAGATACAAGTATTTAAGTAAATGCTCTGTTTATAATAATCAGTATTAAATAACATTTACATTTTTCTATGAATATTTCTCGGACATTCAGGCCGGTAAATTTTATTTAATACTGTTTATTATAAACAGAGCATTTACTTAAATACTTGTATCTATAAAAAGAACGTTAAACATAAAAAAATGTCTTTAATATATATATATATATATATATATATATAATAAAAAGGCTTAAACACTAATATTCCATGGTCATAATTTATTCCATTGGAATCGTAAATACGATCCAATTCATCAGACCTACAAATTCAAAAAGAAAACAGAAAAAAACCTACTCCGGAAATAAAAATAGAATTTAGAGAGAGAGTAATTATGAGAGTGTGGGACGAATGTTAGTTTATAAGAGAGGGGTTTAACAGAGAGAGTTTTATTTAAAATTAGGTGTGAGTGGAAGGGGGAAAAAGACTGTTGACGGATGTCTAGAACAGTATAAGGATACACATCGAGGTGACAATACACACACCATGGCCGATCAAATCTTAAAGAAGGAGGGAGAGGTAAGGAAGGAAGTGGTGGGGAAGAAAGATGGGGCGGGAGAAATTAAAATTGCAAGGGACGCTGTGTAATTGAGAAAATTTGACAAAAATAATATCGACTGCAGGTTACAAATAAAATATTATAAACAATAAATATGACGATTATCTAATCTGGCGAGGACCTATATTTTTATGTTCAAAACGCATGCAAAACCACACATACATGTATATACTACACACACACACACACACACACACATATATACATATATATACACATACACACATACATATACATGTACACACACAAACACATATAAATACATACACACATACACATACATATACATACGCACACATATATACACGTATATCCACCTATACCCTATACACACATTTTCCACATACATATACATAAATACACATGCACCCACATACACATATATACATACACACACATACAAAAACCAGATATATATACGCACACACACATATATATATATATATATATGTATATATATATATACATATATATACATACAAAAATGTACACACATATACCTACATATACACACATACATCCATAGGCATCCACTCCTTACCCATTTACACACACTTGTACATATGAACATACGCATACATGCGCATAAACATATATACCTAAAACCTTACATTTCTAACCAATTAAACAAAAAAAACAAAAAAACAATGTATCCCTATATCTATCCGTTTAGCTATACATACATACACATATACACGCACATCTATACACACATATATATACACATACATACATATGGGTACATATATACACAAACACATACGCACACCCACACACATACATATACATACATATATATACATATATATATATATACATATACACACATCCCTGCATATATATTCTCCTACATATACCCACACCCACATACGTATACATGAATATATACACATACACACACATATCCATACATATACATACACATATATACAAATACACACACCCCTAAATATATACCTACATATACCCGTAGTCAAGTACATACATACATACATACACACACATACACACATATATTTATATATATATATACCCACATACATACAAATACATACATATAAATTAGAATTTAAAAACTAAATAAGTAAAATTTCAACAATTTATATATACACATATACCCACATTCATACAAATACGTACAAATACATACATATAAATTAGAATTTAAGAACTAAGTAAAATTTCAACAATTTGGGCGTAAAAAAAAAAAAAAAAAAAAAAAAAAACCATAGCGCATCACAAAAACACACAATGATCTATATAGAGATAAACAAAATAAACATAATAGTCATTCCGTTAAAATGTCATGCCCGATGTTTTGGACCAAGATGGAACTGACATAAATGAAAGAAAGATACAAAACGGTGTTTATGTTTTGAATCTCTTCTTATGTCTACATTTAGAAAATATCTCATTACGAAGATTCAACAGTTCATCTTGATTTTTATCTTTGATAATAAAAATTTTTTCTGCCAAGCACAGATCACACCGATCGCGGAAGTTATTAGGTGTTTTGGCTCTTGATAGGTATCTCCATTTCAAAAGTGGGGTTAACCCCTTATCCACCAGATCCCAGTAGTGTTTGGATAAGGAAGTTTGACTTCTAAGGCATCTATATCTAAAAGAGTGTCTATGGTTGTATAGACGCTGCTTCCAATTACCGGCGGATATACCTATTTTTATATACAATCAGGCCCTCAAAAATAGTGGTTTTAGACAGGAATTAAACTATAACGGAGAACTTGGAAATCAGAACAATAACAGATCTAAAAATAGAAAGAGGAAGGTAATATGGTTCAACCCACCATATTGCAAGCTCTCTAATATTGACATAGGAAGTTTTTTTCTGAAATTAATTGATAAGCATTTTCACAGTAAACATCCATTAAGTAAAATTTTCAATCGGAAGACTCTGAAAATTAGTTACTCATGCGTTAGAAATATGGAGAAAATCATATCTTCCCATAATTGCAGAATACTTAGAAACTACCATTGTAATGTGACTCAATCAAGTAACCCTACCTGCAATTGTAGGAATAAAGATCATTGCCCAATCGGGGGTAAATGTAACTACAAAAATGTAATATACGAGGCAACTATCTTTCCCGAGGAAAATATAAACGAGAAAAAAAGATATATAGGTATATCCGCCGGTAATTGGAAGCAGCGTCTATACAACCATAGACACTCTTTTAGATATAGATGCCTTAGAAGTCAAACTTCCTTATCCAAACACTACTGGGATCTGGTGGATAAGGGGTTAACCCCACTTTTGAAATGGAGATACCTATCAAGAGCCAAAACACCTAATAACTTCCGCGATCGGTGTGATCTGTGCTTGGCAGAAAAAATTTTTATTATCAAAGATAAAAATCAAGATGAACTGTTGAATCTTCGTAATGAGATATTTTCTAAATGTAGACATAAGAAGAGATTCAAAACATAAACACCGTTTTGTATCTTTCTTTCATTTATGTCAGTTCCATCTTGGTCCAAAACATCGGGCATGACATTTTAACGGAATGACTATTATGTTTATTTTGTTTATCTCTATATAGATCATTGTGTGTTTTTGTGATGCGCTATGGTTTTTTTTTTTTTTTTTTTTTTTTTTTTTTTTTTTTTTACGCCCAAATTGTTGAAATTTTACTTAGTTCTTAAATTCTAATTTATATGTATGTATTTGTACGTATTTGTATGAATGTGGGTATATGTGTATATATAAATTGTTGAAATTTTACTTATTTAGTTTTTAAATTCTAATTTATATGTATGTATTTGTATGTATGTGGGTATATATATATATAAATATATGTGTGTATGTGTGTGTATGTATGTATGTATGTACTTGACTACGGGTATATGTAGGTATATATTTAGGGGTGTGTGTATTTGTATATATGTGTATGTATATGTATGGATATGTGTGTGTATGTGTATATATTCATGTATACGTATGTGGGTGTGGGTATATGTAGGAGAATATATATGCAGGGATGTGTGTATATGTATATATATATATATGTATATATATGTATGTATATGTATGTGTGTGGGTGTGCGTATGTGTTTGTGTATATATGTACCCATATGTATGTATGTGTATATATATGTGTGTATAGATGTGCGTGTATATGTGTATGTATGTATAGCTAAACGGATAGATATAGGGATACATTGTTTTTTTGTTTTTTTTGTTTAATTGGTTAGAAATGTAAGGTTTTAGGTATATATGTTTATGCGCATGTATGCGTATGTTCATATGTACAAGTGTGTGTAAATGGGTAAGGAGTGGATGCCTATGGATGTATGTGTGTATATGTAGGTATATGTGTGTACATTTTTGTATGTATATATATGTATATATATATATACATATATATATATATATATATGTGTGTGTGCGTATATATATCTGGTTTTTGTATGTGTGTGTATGTATATATGTGTATGTGGGTGCATGTGTATTTATGTATATGTATGTGGAAAATGTGTGTATAGGGTATAGGTGGATATACGTGTATATATGTGTGCGTATGTATATGTATGTGTATGTGTGTATGTATTTATATGTGTTTGTGTGTGTACATGTATATGTATGTGTGTATGTGTATATATATGTATATATGTGTGTGTGTGTGTGTGTGTGTGTAGTATATACATGTATGTATGGTTTTGCATGCGTTTTGAACATAAAAATATAGGTCCTCGCCAGATTAGATAATCGTCATATTTATTGTTTATAATATTTTATTTGTAACCTGCAGTCGATATTATTTTTGTCAAATTTTCTCAATTACACAGCGTCCCTTGCAATTTTAATTTCTCCCGCCCCATCTTTCTTCCCCACCACTTCCTTCCTTACCTCTCCCTCCTTCTTTAAGATTTGATCGGCCATGGTGTGTGTATTGTCACCTCGATGTGTATCCTTATACTGTTCTAGACATCCGTCAACAGTCTTTTTCCCCCTTCCACTCACACCTAATTTTAAATAAAACTCTCTCTGTTAAACCCCTCTCTTATAAACTAACATTCGTCCCACACTCTCATAATTACTCTCTCTCTAAATTCTATTTTTATTTCCGGAGTAGGTTTTTTTCTGTTTTCTTTTTGAATTTGTAGGTCTGATGAATTGGATCGTATTTACGATTCCAATGGAATAAATTATGACCATGGAATATTAGTGTTTAAGCCTTTTTATTATATCCTTACTCTGCCCTGACATTGAGTTCTACCTGGATTTTATCCTCTCGGAAATTTTTTATTCTAAATATACATGTGTATATATGCACCTGTGGATTTTGCATATATATGTATATTTACCACTAATATTATCTATATATATATATATATATATATATATATATATATATATATACATAGATAGATAGATACATAGATAGGCAGTAATGAGATAGCTGAGATCGGGTATAGATAGATATATATGAATTGATTGTCATAGATCGATAGATATAAACTGAGTCAGATACATCCAGCGTGGGGCGGCGAGGCAATGCAATTGCTTCTTGGACTTTTGGCAGTCATCAGGGACTGGGTCAGTTTTGACTGTGGCCCGAGGAATAAGGCCTACCTTAAAAATGACACCTTGTGTCGCATTCTTAAACTTAAAGTGGGCGGCGAGGTTTGAGGTGAATACCGCTTCTCGGGCTTTTGCCTAAGATCAAAGTGTAGTATCTATTCTTGTCAGCATAATCAAATTTTCTCGCTCTCCCCACTTCCATCTTTTCTTCCTACATTCTAACTTACTTTCATTTTCTTACTGGAACCAAGTTGTGTCTTTTTCCGCACACTATTTATTATGTTTTGGTAGGGCAAACTAACGCATGGAAGGATAACCACAATTATAGCACGCTAGTAATTCTTCTGTCAGAATAAGGATCACATTTTCAAGGAAGGAAACTGAAAGAAATTGGCATGAACACCACCCAGACCCGGTTACAGAGATAGGACCGGTTACAGTTTTATGGGACTACACAATGCACACAGACAGAACAATCAAAGCTTACCCCACCAAGACATTGTCATTAGAGACAGCAAAAAAGAAACGCATCCCTATTGATGTGGCAGTCCCTGCAGACTGCAATGTATCTGTTAAGATCTTCAAAAAACTATCAAAATACAAGTACCTTGAAATCGAAATCTCAAAAATATGGCACGTGGGAACATTAACAATGTCTGTTGTAGTTGGAGCCCTCGGATTGATTGGAAAAATATTCCAATAGACTCATTGAATGGAATCCTGGTAACCCATGTCTTAAAGAAATACAAAAAATTGTTCTCACGAGTACAGCTCACATCTTACGAAGGGCTTTATCTATGTAAAATGTGTGTGTTGTTTTTTTTCAATTGGTCAGTGGACAATGTCATGATGCCATTTCTGACCTTAGGTCTTTGGACGAGACTCGGAAAGAAATGTGTACACACCCGAAATCAAATGAAATAATAATAATAATAATATTTCTCTTTCGAGAAAAAATGGCTACAATGTTTCCAATAAATGGTACGAGCACGTACCATTGAGATTAATAGGAAGGTAAAGACAGTCTCGGAATATGACCTTTAAAATATCGAGTTATTGAACACTAAAGGCTAGACAGTGGTCCTCAGTAGAATTGAAGATGAATGTCAAATAATGGATTTGGCCATACAATATAGCATCAAAGCAATTAGAAATGACCGACATCTACTCTGACCTAAAGGTTGAGATTGCCAGATTGAAGAAATGCCGGATAAATATGTTAAAATAGTCCCAGTAGTGATTGGAGCACTCGGCCCCATCCGATTGAAGTTGAAAAAGTACGTCGACCAACTTAGTTCAGAATACACTTTGCGAATGTCCACCTGAGTATGTCGATGAACTACATCTGGCAGTAAGGCCATTTGATCGGGAGATTGGAGGACGTGGATCCCTCCTTTTAATTGCTGTTTTTCGCAGGTCAACTCTGACTCGGGCTGGTAGCACCTGTTATGGTTCCAGCTATGGGTAAATTGTGAAACCCAAAACAGAAATAAAACATTATGAAAGTATAAAGATACATATTTATTATAATTACCATCCACACATATTTATAGTAGAATGACCAACGGTATATAATTTTGATAAAAGGATCTGCAATACAATATTGTAAAATTAACAACGATGCATTTTTAAAATCAATTGACCAGCACTACCATTTCATAGTAGAATGACCAAAGATACATTTTATATGTTGTTGAAGGCATAAATTGCGTTTACAATAGTAGGTGAAGCCTTAGAATTGTGTTCAAAATATTTAGATTTCGAAATTAAATAACCGAAGGGATGCTAAACAAAATCAGCCTATCAACCAACTTTGTGTACGCTACAAAAAACTGACTTTTTGGAAACAAGAAATATACTTCCAAAATTACTGAGTTTCTTGTGGCTTGATAGGCAGTATGTTCCATGGTATGAAAGGCAACAGTAACATAACACACTACTACTACTACTACTACTACTACTACTAATAATAATAATAATAATATAATATAATAATTATAATAAAAGGAATCCGTAATTAATGAAGTAGTTAACATTGCCTATATAATGAATATTGTTTATACTGATGACAATAAATTTTGATGATTAATTCCGGCAATATCAACGAAATCCTAGCGCATTAAAAGCAAACAATATCAACCATTTTCATCCGTTTGACATTTGGTTGTCAAACACGTCTGTTAACAAGAAAGAGTAAAAAGAATTCCGGTCACGCCAATGCGCTTGCGTCGTTGCAGTGTGAGTAAAAATCACAAATCTCATTTTAATATTTTTTTTAAATTTGTCTCTACGTGATCCATTCTTATTGGGTTTATGTTCATTTTTTGAAACCCTTCAACTATTTGACTACTTAGTTTGGAAATGACATTACAGAAGAATAGGAAAATAAAATCAAAAATTAATCATCATTGAAAAACAAACAAACAAACAAACAAAAAAACTCTGGGAAAGATAATCTTAATTGAAAACAAGCGTTATTGGTGATTGTTATCGCGATTTAACGTCGATTCTCGAGAGATGTTTGTTGATATTAAAAGAAATATAAGCGACTATAGACTCAACCTTCACAACAATCAAAACAAAGATTCAATCGTTTGTTTAATCTCATTTGTATTGTTTAAAAATGCTACAGCAAATTGAAAGTAAGCGTTTAAGAGTGTTGGCTATATTCATTCAATAAAATAAACCGTATTTCTCGATCAAATAGCAATGACTTTACCTTTTTCATTTAACATATTAAAGAATATGGCAAGACTAAAGACGGTCAAGGATAGCGCGATCAAAGGATACAAAGTATCATGTGACATGACGTGATTGAATAAAGATAAGTCCGGTCATGTGAGTACATGTCTTAGAATGACATGACCGACTAGGTAACCTCATATGCTTTTGTGGATTTGATACGAGAACTCAGGAGGAGGAAATAATAAGAAGACGACGAGGAAGAAGTTTATCATCCAAGCAAAAATCTATTGTGTAGGGCAAATATAACACCAAAGTGAATTATAACCGCTTTTCCATAACGCTTTTAGGAAAAAGTAATAAAACAAGGAAATAATCACGTGTGGTCGTAAGGTTGCTGTGCACCTGAGCACTTGACCAGTCCCCGCTACATATCTGGGTTTAAAACCGGAGTGCTATTCATCCATGCGTAGCATGTCCTGGACTTGACGGAACCTTTCCAGATCTCAACTGACGATAAACTACATCCGGCAGCAAGGCTTCTGATGGGGAGATTTTGAGAAGCGTTGAACCACCTATTAATTGTTGTTGTTTCGAGGTCCTCCACACTGACCCGGGGTAGTAGCACTTGTTATGCTCCTAGCTATGGGCAAATAGTGAACCTCTCAGACAAAACCAAAGCACTATGAAAGTATAATACATTTTTACAGTAAAAATACCAGCAATACATTTTTATTTTAAAAATTACCAACAATAACTATAATAGCAAAATTAGTAACACTGCATGAATGAACATGAAAGAAATTCTTTCATGGCATAAATCCATGTAATATCCTACAATTTCTTAAAGAAATCAAATTGTATTCCAAAATATAACTTCAACAAAACTACAACATAAAACACACATATCACCGCCTCTAGTAATTATGTCAATGCAAACACGTATATGCACAAAAGCTGAGTATCATCTACCATGTATTCAACTATGAAAGCAGAATAACATATATCATATTTTTATTACTTCAAATCTCCCAAGAAAATTAATTTCGGCATTAGATAACCCAAGAAGGGTTTATGTACCTTTAAACAAACAAACCAAATAAAAAAGAAATAACAGATCAGACCATAGATGTCCTCCAATCATAAGGAAGTTCCCCATTGTCAGTTGTCATGAAAAAAAGTCTTGTTTCTGACATGCCACAATCGCTGACAGAGAAAAATAACCATTTACGTAGGGGCATCAATAATAATGTTGAAAAAGAAAACCTTTATTTCTAGCAAAAATGTACTTATTTTTCAACTACGCACTTTTTGACCCATGCACGTTACTTAGCATAATGATCTTAATTTTTACACAACGGCAACAACATGGCTGCTATATCCACTCTGAGTATTAAGAAATGAAAGTCAATAAATTCTACAGGATACAAAAATGGTCCATTATACAATGAAAATATCAGATCAACATATTTTTAAGCTTTTCATCCCAAGCAAGGCGAGAGTGCCACTAGCACGTAATGGCTTACAGAGAGTGGGAGCAAGAGTAAAGAGGCGTGATAGAGGAAAGGATGAAGAGAAGGACGGGGAATTAGATCAAGGCATTTGAAGATGTTGCATTTGAATAGTTGGAGATTATAGATATCAGGTAAGTAAGCGGAAGGGAGTTCCGCAGACGGGAAGTGCGAAACATGAAGCTTAGAAGAGACGGCCACATTTAACCGTTTCGACAGTGAAAGGGTGGGACTGAGATGCCAGATTGTAGCACGATTAAATTCATATAGTCTACGAACTAGCGAAAGTAGTTACTGTGAAAGTATTTGTAGAAATAACAGAAAGAAGCGACGGCGCGCCTATGAGAGAGCGACTGTAAACGAGATACCAGATCAGGCCCAATCACATTGCATCTCCGTCTCTGGATTTTGTCGAGGATATTAAGACCATATATGGCAGCAGTATTCCATGGATGGACGAATGGTTGATTTATAGATTTGAAGGATGGACTCGGGCGAGAAAAAATTTCTGGCGCAACACAGAGAACCAACTTTCCTTGCAGTAGATGAAGCTGTTGATTCAATGTATTTGTTCCATCTCGGATCAGCGGATAGTGTGAGACTAAGCAGGCGCAGAGAGGCACTCTCGTGGATCACAGCATCAGACATTCTAATGGAAGGAAGGGAAGGGTCCTCTGTGGTGGGTAAAAGAAAGCAGTTTTGTTTTCCAGGCATTCAAGTTAAGCAGCCATATTGGAGGTCCTTTTCGAGACTAACGGCCATGTTAGTTTTGTCAGAGATGCTGGATTTGCTATTGACTTTCAGTTAATAACTACGGACATTTTGATCCTGTCTCGCTATTTAAAATAATGTCCTTACTTCTTATTGAATGGCATGCACATGTCTGATATATTCACTTTCAGCATTAAAATATTTGGCGCCAATAAATTCTACATGATATAAACTAATTTTAACACGTTGTCTTCAAGGAATTCTTTGATTAAAAGTGACAGAAACGATCACACTGAGGATTTGAATTTTCTTTGCAGCAATATTTTGAAAATTTCTTCCAATTGTACCAATGTTCACCCCAATCTGTCAGAATCTGAAAGCAACAGCACTAAAAGACAGTTTTCTTTTTCATATTTTATGTATTTTTTTATTTTGTTAGAGCGAGGAACTCCTAAGAATACTAAGAATATATGGCCAATTAAAACAGAATTCAACAAGAAATCAAATCAATAAGTAAGAAAAAAAGACAAATAATCAATATATTTGTAAGACTTTTGCGTAGTTGAAAGGATTCAATATAAAACTGAGAAATTATCATGAATTAATTAACTTTGGGGTGCTGCAAAGTTCTCGGTTCGATCCCCAAATCAAAAGAATCTGTCCGGGTGAACAAACAGCCTCGTTTGCACTCTCTTCTTGGTCGTGACACACACGTTTTGGCGCCTGCGTGGATAATAAAAAAAATATGAGAAAACTAAATGTAGTTTTGCAGGAGTAGTGTCTAGGAACATTCCGAGCTAGCTAGCTAAATAATGAAGAGGTTTGAATAGATAGACAGATCAATAGATAGATATGAAGAGAATTGAGAGAGAGAGAGAGACAGACAGACAGACAGACAGATAGACAGACAGACACATATGAGCAGACTGAGATAAGCAGGTAGATACACGGACATAAAAATAGATATATAAGTATATAGATAGATAGTGAGAATACCCAGATAGATAGATACAAACACATATGCCTATCAAGAAATATAGGTAGATAGATAGATAGTACATAGATATATATGAAGAGAAAAATATAGAAATATATTAAATGACCCAGATAGATAGATTGATAGATAGATAGATAATGAACATACTCAGATAGATAGATAGATAGATAGATAGATAGATAGATAGATAGATATGTAAATAAGAACATACGCTGAGATAGATAGATAGATAGATAGATAGATAGATAGATGGATGGATGGATGAATGGATGATGTAGATAGATAGATAGATAGATAGATAGATAGATAGATAGATAGATAGATAGATGCTGTAGATAGATAGATAGATAGATGGATGAATGGATGATGTAGATAGATAGATAGATAGATAGATAGATAGATAGATAGATGAATGGATGGATGGATGATGTAGATAGATAGATAGATAGTCGATGTAAATATGTAGATAGATATGGGGGAGACAAATATAGGTCGAGGATAGATCGATAATGAGATAGATATGGAATGAATGAAATAGATAAACATTATATATTGATAGCCTTGAAGACCAGCACTGGCATTTCTGGACCCTAAAAATCTTTGACTAGTCTGGCGGTTAATTTTGCAACTGCTTCCTCCATCAATTAGCAGTTCGCTTTGGTGTGAAGTGTGAGATATTTACATCACAAAATAGATTGTATATGAACACATCGCATTGATGCGAATAGACTGAGAAGCCCTTTTCTCATTTGTTTTAATCTGATTCCGACAGAACATCAAACTGATTAACGCCTTTAATTATCCGCTCGCCCACACTCAAAAAACGTCGGGTGTAAATGTTCGTCAATGGCAAACGCTTCCTTATTCGATAGCAAATTTGCGCTACACTCCAGCAAAACCGCGTACGATAGAAGAACGAAGTCGATATTTAATTGCAGTAGAAAGCGTCTTCGTTTTGATGTGCCACCATTTTCCTTTCTCATCTGCTTTTCATTCAAAACTTTTGAAGTCGTTTTTATTTCTTGTTTTGTCTTCTTTTTTTTTTGCTTTGAGTTTTCCATATTTACATTCACTTTCCTTTCTGATGTTTTGGCGGGCTTTTTTTTTTCAGGTGCTTTCCTCACTTGTTTTCACTACATTTTCTTTCAATTTCGCCTTTTTTTTTGTTTTCTTCCCCCATCTCCTCGTATTTGTACATTTCTTCTTCTTCTTCTCTTCTTCTTCTTCATCCTCCTCCTCCTCCTTCTCCTCCTCCTCCTCATCATCTCTTTCTTCTTCTTTATTTGCTTTTTCACTTTTGTTTCTCTGCATTTTCTTCTTCCTCATTATCATCATCCGCTTGTTCTTTCTTTCTTTTCTTTCTCCTTTTTTTCTTCTTCTTTTCTTTCTTCTTTATTATCAACATCTATTTTTTCTTTTGGTCGCTTCCTTTCTTTGTTCTTCTTTTCTTCTTCTTCTTTTATTTTTTCTTTATTATCAGCATCTGTTTTTTCTTTGTTCTTTTCTGTTCTTTTCTTTTTCTTTTCTTCTCATATTTCTTTTCTTCATTGGCATCGTTTGTGTTTTTCTTCGGTCTCTTCTCCCTTTTCTTTTTCGTTTCTTCTTCTTCTTATGTTTCTTCTTCGTTAGCATAATCTGTGTTTTTTTCAGTCTCTTCTTCCCTTATCAACATCTGCTTTTTTGGTCGTTTCGTTCCCTTTTTTTTTTCTCTTTTCTTCCTTTTTTCTTTCTTTCTTTTTCTTCTTCATTCTCATCATTTGCTTTTCCTTCCACCTCTTTTTTCGCTTCTTCTGATTGGGTTTTAGTAGCTGTCGCCTCACACATTCCGGCAACTTGACTGTTTTAAGGAACAACAGAAATCGAGATCTTTATGATCATCTCTCCTCTCTCATCTAAGTACGTTCACTTCGATCTTTCTGCCTTGTTTATCGCTACAACACTTTGTTCATATCGATCCCTCAATCAACATGTCTCTTTATGCTCATACACATACATACATAAACTTACACACACACACACACACACACACACACACACACACACACACACACATATATATATATATATATATATATATATATATATATATATCAGTCGCGATTTAACGAGCTCGGTATATATCAATTTCTGTATCTACTTTTCTATTTATCTACTTAGTTTTCTTAGAACTTCCTTTGAATTCATACACACATACACGTATACACACGCATACATGCACACATATACATATATATATATATATATATATATATATATATATATATATATATATATAGAGAGAGAGAGAGAGAGAGAGAGAGAGAGAGAGAGTTAGATAATAAAGAAATCCCAAATTATCTCATAAGAATAGCTATTTCAACCAACACGTTACTATGTTGGCATTTTTTTTTTATCTATACACTATCTAAGGCGAAAAATGCTAACATAGTAACACGTTGGTTGAAATAGCTATTCTTATGAGATAAGTTGGGATTTGCCTGTTATGGAACTTATTTGCGCTGTTATAATATTAGGTTGGTGCAAAAATAATTTCGTATTCTCACATAGTAACATATGTTAGAAAACGAAATTATTTTTGCACCAACTTAATAAATACATTCAGCTCTTTTTGTAGATAAGTTTTAATATTTTATTTTATTAGGATTCAATTGGATTATATACCAACGGATTATAACCTGTATGCATATATATATATATATATATATATATATATATATATATATATATATATATATATATATATATATATGTGGAGAGAGAGAGAGAGAGCTATATATTTATATATATATATATATATATATGTGTATGTGTATGTGTGTGTGTATGTGTGTGTGTATGTGGTGTGTGTGTGTGTGTATAACTACATTAGACACACCGATTCATTCACTACCTTATTCACTAAATCAAAACCTACTACGACACTAACTGTAGAAGTCATAACATAATTTACCTCCTAGAATGCACACTATGCCAGAAACAATATGTAGGAAAATCTGAATGGCCCTTTCACTACAGAATTAATAATTATCGCAATCGAATTAAATCGGCTCCCCATGAAAGATAACTAACTGTAGAACAACATTTCCGCCTGGAAAAACACGATTTTAAAATCCGTACCAAATTCACTATAATTGTCAGCATAGAAAAGTTCAGAGCAGATCACACTAGAAAGATTTTAGAAGGCCATGAAGATAAGTGGATTTTGCGCCTAAAAACGCTCCGTACAGACGGGCTTAATCACAAATTTACCAACATACATAGAATTAGTATATAACGCCACCAATCAGGCCCTACCCACATTTCTCACCCACACAAAACAGAAATGCTAGCGGGGGTATTTAGGCCTCACACTTATACACACACCCATATAAATATAGACACTTACACACATTATACTCACTCCCTAATGAGCTAAATGATAACACACACCCATACTAGTATACACACTTACACATATCATACTCACTCACTCCCTAAGAACCAAATAACACACACACACTTTACAGAGACACATCCCCTTTCCAGAATATTATAAAACTGTCAAAATGACCAAGGGAATTCAGAGCAGCATGAATCCATCCAGCTCTTATCTTAAATAACAACTTAAAAGAAAGGACTGATCAAAATTCAAGATACCCCCCCCCAAAAAAAAACAAATGAAAACTACAGACAAAAGTTCATTTTCTCCATAAAGTCATTCATTTCTGTAGATCACTACTACTTAAAAACAGATTTTTTTTCTCCTGATGATGGTCATGCTGGCTGAAACTAGGCGAGGAATCTAAATGAAGTAATAAAACGAAAGAATATTAATATACATCCCAGTGTGTCTGAATATTGTAATTTTTTAATATTTTTTATTGTTCAAAACACACACACACACACACACACACATATATATATATATATATATATATATATATATATATATATATATATTGTTCCAAACAAACACACACACACACACACACATATATATATATATATTGTTCAAAACATACACACACACACACATATATATATGACTTTTTCTGAATTCGATGTGTTTTTATCTGTTGAACTATGTTAATATACCTTATTCTCACTGAATTTAGCCAATCAACATATCAAAATATAGGATTTATCTAAAAGTAACTTCGATTTTCTGCTTGTTTTATTTAGCAAATTCCGGCACAAGGCTGCAAGTTGTGGGGAGAACGATAAAGACACGATTCGGTACAATAATTATATTCGACATTATCGAAGAAAAATATTTTCTGACAACTGAAACGATATTTATTTTTCTGAGCCGTGTTTGAATGGTGAATTTCACAACTGATCAATCTTTCCTGGATTATTTAATGAATACACTTTTTATTTTTCTTGAATCAATAGACAGACGTTGGCCGGGATTATACGTGATATTTGAGTCTAAAAATGATCACTGGTCAGCTTTGTACATAGATTTATATACAAGAATTGGTCGGGGTTATACCTGCTTAAAACATTAATCGGGGTTTGTTCTTGAGTTTATAGGCAAACATTTTGGGATTTATATTAGACTCTATAAGTACACAATGAATGGGATTATACTTGAGACTTATGTCTATAAGTAAACACTACTTAGAATTATACTTGGTTTTGCATACACAAATTAGATTAGTTTATAGGTAAACATTCTTTGTTTTTATAGTTGTGTCTATAGAGAAATATCGGTAGGAATTGTGTTTATAGATAAAAACTGATCTGGTTAGTAGGTAAAAATATATATTATACTGAGCAGATTTAAAGGTGAATCTATTACAAAATATTGTTTGGGATTATACTTGAGTCTATAGTTAAACATTTGTCGGGTTTACAAGATTTTTTAAGATTTATATTTGGATCTATAAACATACATTAGATTGGATTATACTTGAGACTTGAGTCTATAGGTAAACACTAGTCACATTTATAATTGATTGATTGCTTTTTTTAATGGCCGATGACCTTACGGGTCATTTACTGGTGAAATTTAATTTCATTGGTAGTTTGGAAGTAATAAAAAAATATGTTGTTATTCTGCTTTCACAATTGAATACATGGTAGATAATACTCAGCATTTGTGCATACACAATTACTAGAGAGGGTGACGCGTTTTATGTTTTAGATATATTTTGGAATACAGTTTGATTTAAGAAATTTTAGGCTTAAGGCCATGAAGATTTTTCTTGTTGGTTGATAGTATTTTATACGGATTTCGGTGAATTCGCTACAACTTTTTATTCTACGCTTATCTTTGGTAATTTGGCAAATATGTATTGTTGTTAATTTTTTGTATAAAATGTTTTGCTTGAATTTTACTGTAAATATGTATTTTTATACATTTGTTTTTGCTTGTGGTTGGTGTTAAGTAGTTGCACATAACTGGGACCCCAACAGATGTTACCCCTCCGGCTCAGAGTAAACCTGGGAACAACAGCTTTTAAGGGATGCTTCTACGCTCCTCAAAACCTCCAATCTCCCGATCAGAGGCCTTGCTGCTGGATGCAGTTTATCGTCATCCCCTTGACTAAGTCACATTTATAGTTGGGTCAACATGCAAAAATTGGTCTGGTTTATACTTGAGACCATAAGTAAACATTCTTTAAGTATATAGTTGAGTCTATTATAACACCTTTCGCCGCCCTCTATACCCGATGGTGCAAGCACATTTTAGTGGTACGGTTCTCAGGATCTTAGAACGACGTTTTAACCACGGGTCTAACTCTGCACTGGTCAATCATGACATTGATCAAAGCTGGTTGTTGGTCGCTGGCCGCTTCGATCCTCACTGTATCTGCCCATATCGTGTTCTTGATATCAGGGCATTGGAAAATCGAAGGTCGTAGTCTCACAGCGCTGGTTCAAGCCGTGGCGGTTGGCATATTAAAGAAGAAAATATCTTCACGGGGAAAAATAAAACGAGAAATTCGTGTTTTTTTTTTCACTTGGTTGAAAATAGTTCTTGGTACAATCAATCTTTGTAGACACTAGGTGTTGTCTAAACTTCTGAAGAGACGGGGTTCAAAGTCTTGGAAACAAGAAATCTGGCGGCGGCTGACGTGGATTTCAGAGGCACTTAATGCAAGTTCTCAGCCCAAAGTCTACAAGATCCCTAAAGTCATTTGCTTATATGTGGGGCCGAAGGATTCTGGGGATTCAGTGATTCCTCAATTTTCATTAATTCCAATAAAGGTTTTCTTTGTTCCCTATTTCTATTTCATTAATCAACTTTCCAAATTTGAAGCATCATCCACTTTTCTTGAGAGTAGTCACAGTGATTTCTCCTTCCTTATGTTCACTTCACATCTCGCACTGTTGCTTCGCACAGGTGAGGCTAAATTCTGCCCCTTCCTTCTCGGTATTCTAACTCTGCCCAATTCTCAGTGCTGGCATAACTATTTTTGTGACAAATATAATTTTTAAAGTGCGTAGAAGAAAGGTCGTTTATAATCCTCATTAATTTCAATTCTCTGACTTCATTTCTGGGACCCACCTGTCCAGCGAAAGCACAAACCAGATCACCTCATTTTAACTTTCTGGGCAATAGGTAAGAATTATTTCACAATTTGTTTTCGTCGATGAAAATATATTTGTTTACTAAATTCTCAACAAAGATAAATGCAGTTTTCCATCCTTGAACCGGTCGCCGTCTTAGTGAAAATATAAACCAGTTCATTTGTCTGTTATGAAGGATCGAGTTTTCATAATCCTAAACATCGCAACCGGTTCATTTCCTGTTTTTATTTCTCTGTTCGTTTTCGCTAACGAAAATATAATTCTCGTCTGCTTCTCTTTTCGCTACTGCCGTATTTGTCTAATTGCCCAAGAAAGAGTTAGGTCATTTTCCTTTACCAGCATTCCAAATTTTCGAATGATAAAAAAGTAAACTCTCGATGCCTCATTCCAATTAATAAGGGTACGAAAATCCATATGCCCATTTTCTTCACTTTCACATTACAGGGAAAATATCTTCCAATCTCTCTTTCTATCTTCCAGTTTATATCTCATTTTGAGTTCACCCCTTTTTCTGATAACATTATAGGGAAATATAAGTCGAGCTTGTGCTTAATAATATAAGCCTCTTTCTATACACATCTCCACGAGTGCATTTCTTCGCATTGTATTTCATTTGGCAACATACATTTATACACAAACACACACACATACACATTTCCTCATGCAAATATACATAGGGTACGGTGGGTAAATGGTTGTCAGTTTATATTTTTACTTTCACGCATGCGCGTTGTTTGTTTTTTTGATTTTGTTTACTGCACAGAATATTTGGGCCAGTTGGGCACCATCTGTGAGAAAAAGAGCACCAACGCAATTCAGTCAGCCAGAAATTTCGAAACGGCATTCGCGCCGGAAGCATCAAGACAAACATTTCAGACCGTTTTGGTGTCAATCTGAAGACAGTGCAGAAGATTCGGAAAGAGTTGGATGAGTCTCATGGTGATTACGAAGGTATGGCAGGAAGACCCTGTGTCTGCACAATGCCAGACAAGCAGGAGAACCTAGTTATGGCTGTCAAACAATTTTTGCGACCACATAACCCCTTACATCTTACCATCTAACTCCCCAGATTGCACACCTTGATTATTATGTGTGGGGCACAGTTGAGCAAAAAAAACAAAAAAAATCAACAACAAAAAAACAACAAAACTCTTTGTAGCATCAAAGATGAACTGAAAGCAAAGATTATATCAGCATTGATCAACTTAAACGAGGAGACCGTACATATGATTTCCAGGTGATTCCGATGTTGTCTGGATGCCGTGGTTGAGGCCAATTGCGATTTTACTCTTTAGTATTTCAAGATATTTTTGTATAATAATGTTAAATATATATGTTAAAATGTCAGTGTTATTTTCATTTTTCTGTCATTTAGATGACAATTTATTTATCGCCCCTTCTACATTTAATTACACACAGGGTGCGTTACAGATTTTATATAAAGAGGCCTCACCGTGGAGCAATGCTTAGCAAGGGTACCCTAGGTGAATGATTCTATTGAATATTAAGTTCGATCCTCAATGACTATCCCATACAAAATTCAGTAATGATCAACCAGTTGTAAAATTTACCAAGGAAAGATTTCGTTAGAAACAAAGAAAAGAGTGATGAACTTTTACGCAACATCCTCCTATATGGTAGCGAATGCTGGACAATCTTCTTGCAAATGAAAAAGGGATTTGAAGCAACAGAAATATAGTTCTGCAGAAGGATACTGAGAATACCATGGACTGAATATGCGAGCGACGATGAAGTTTTAGAGAAAATGGAAACAAAAAGTACACATACTTTGCATCAGAAAGAGACACAGAGCATTTAATGAGCAAATACGGTTTGGCAACTTTGATACTCACAGGAAAGTCTAATGGTAAGAATGAGAGAGGAAAACAATTCATAAAATATTTAGGTACCTTGTGTAATTGGATGACAGAACAGGGTTATGGGGAGATAAAAAGGCAACAAATTATTAAGAGCTACATAGAACGGGAAATTGTAGAGAGCCATAATCGCCTACATTTGGAGGGGACACAGCAAAGAAGAAGAGAAAGAAGAAGAAAAAGAGAAAGAAGACGAAAAAGAAGAGAAAGAAGAAGATTTAATATAAACTTAGTTAAACATACACGTAATTATGCATAGACTTATTTAGATTTTGTATCTGTCCGTTTGTAATTGCTGTAAATACAACAGATGAATTAGCCAAGCATCACACACACACACACACACACACACACACACAGAGTGAGAGAGAGAGAGAGAGAGAGAGAGAGAGAAGACATACACACACAAACACATATATATAGAGAGATGCAACCACATATCATCCAGAAACAATTTCGTTTACAAACATACACGTATATTTATATATATATATATATATATATATATATATATATATATATATATATATATATATATATATATATATATATATTAGAATAAAGGTACATGTTAGTAAGTTCTTACTAACACACACGCAACTATATATATATATATATATATATATATATATATATATATATATATATAAATATATATATATATATATATATATATATAAGGACGCCTGTGTCTGTTGCGCGTACATATGTGTAGGTGGGTGTAGGCATTTCGGTCTGCGATCGATCGATTTCTTCCGAAAAAGCCTAGCATATTGAGTTCGCCGCCTCACCGCTTATTCGGTCCTGCTTTAAAATCAATGTCTTGAAGGATATGTCTGGCGAATTGGCACCAAAATAGAAATTCCTGATGTCTGTGTTCGGAAGAGATGAATGCCAGAGAAGGAGAAATGAAGCAAGAGAGAAGACAGTCACCGATGTCTGCTAGTTGTTTTGTTATTTCTTTTTTAAAATTTTATTTTATATTGGAATGTAGAAGATGGAATGAAAATGAAGAACAATAAAAAGTAGAGCAAAAATTAAAAAAGTAATGAAAATTTAGAAGGAGATGAATTAAAAATGGAATGAAGAAGAATACTAAAAGTAATGAAAATGAAGAATAAAAAACAGGCAAATGAAAAGGAGGAAAAATTAAAAAGGTATGCAGATGAGGAAAAAGAAACGAATTATAAAGAAGAAAAATGAAAAAAGAAATGAAAATGAAGAAGAAAAATAAAAAATGACTGAAAATGAAAAAGCGATAAAAAAGGAATGAAAATAAAGTATTAAACAGCAATAAATATGAAGAAGAAGTAAAAAAAGAATTAAAACGTAGAAGAAGAATGAAAAAGGAATGAAAATGAAGAAGAATTAAAAGGGAATGAAAATGATGAAAAATAGAAGAATTAAAAAAGAATGAAAATGAAGAAGATGAATGACGAAGGAAAGAAAATCATGAAGAATGAAAAAAAACAAAAAGAATGAAAATGAAGAAAATTTAAAAAACTGATGGAAATGAGGACAAATTAAAAAGGTAATGAAAATGACGAAAGAAGAGAAGAATTAAAAAGAAGGAATATGAAGAAGAAAAAATTAAAAATGAATGAAAATAAAGAAGAATTAAAAAGAAATGAAAATTAAGAAGAATTTAGAAGGAATTAAAATGAAGAAGAATTTAGAAAGGAATGAAAACGAAGAAGAAGAATTTAGAAAGGAATGAAAATGAAGAAAATAATTAAAAATGAATGAAAATAAAGAGGAATTAAAAAAAGGAATGAACATTAAGAATTAAAAGAATGAAAATTTCGAATTCGAAAATGAATGAAAATTAAGAAGACGAATTAAAAAAGGAATGAAAATAAAGAAGGTGAAAAATTAGGAAGGAATTGAAATGATGAATAAGAAGAATTAAAAAGGAATGAAAATGAATCGTAACATGTGACATAAGTAATAATAAGAAAAGAAAAAAGAAGTGAAGAAACCACACACAAAAAAAAATGAAGAAAAGAATGAAGAAGAAAAAGCAGGAAGAGAAGAATCTGATGAAGTATAAGAAAAGGAATAAATACAAAGGATAATAATTTACTGAAAGTCGTCAGGAATGAAGAAAACGATAAAAAGAAAGAAGAAACAATAACCAACATGAAAGAGAAGATCTACAGAAGAAAGATCTTTACAAGAGAGGAATAATTGAGTGAAAAGATGAAGAAAAAAAAGAAAAAAGGTGAAGAAAAGAAAGAGAAAAGGCGAAGAAAATAAAGAGAAAAGCTGAAGAAAAGAAAGAGAAAAGGTGAAGAAAATAAAGAGAAAAGGCGAAGAAAATAAAGAGAAAAGTGCGAAGAAAATACAGAGAAAAGGCGAAGAAAATAAACATTGTCGAGGGAGCCAAATGTGTACACAGTAATATGGGTGTCAAAAGAATAGCCGTGTTTTTGGCACAATTTTTTTTTAATTTTCATTTTTTTTTGCTGAGGGGATGGATGACACTCTGAAGTTTAAAATTCTAAAGAATAGATTGCTGTTGAGGAAAAAAATTGCTTAACTCCCATGGCATTCGTTTGGTGTGAAGTATTTACAACAGGGTTTGAGGCATTTTCTTAAAGGAAAACCACTAATCCTTAAAAGTCCATGACTGTTCTAATGCATCGTTCAAACAAAACAATTTTTTACAGGAACCTTGCGCAGTACCAATTTATCCAGATTCCTGGATTTCGTGATAACGAATTCTCTTTAGATCCTACAGGAAAAACTTTCCCTTTGTAGGTTCCATGTACGTCTATCTTCTGGTTCACACTCCTCCTCGATTTTTCGACAGGAGTAAAGGCTTATCCTTTGTTTCCTTGTTAAGTTTTGGGTTTCAGGTTCCTTCTAAAGTCTTCCCATTCTTCTTCACTCCCAGCAGCCCCTTTTGTGGCATTATCGCCTTGCTTAGAGTGAATTATAGCCTATCGTCGGGTTCGCGATCTCCACAGTCTTTTGAACAGGAGTAGAGGTTTATCATTTGTTCCCTGTTTAGGATTGGGTTTCCGTTTGCTTCTAAAGTTTTTTCATTCTCGTTCAATCCCAGCACCCCCGTTCATCTTAATAGCATTATCGCCTTGTTTGGGGTGAATTATTGCCTATCGTCGGATTCACAATCCTCCCCAGTCTTTTGAACAGGAGTAGAGGTTTATCTCTTGTTCCCTGTTTTGGATTGGGTGTCCGATTCCTTCTAAAGTCTTTTTATTCTCTTTCACTCCTAGTAGACCCTCCCGTCTTAGTGGCATTATCGCCTTGCTTGGGGTGAATTATTGCCTATCGTCGGGTTTACAATCCTACCCAGTCTTTTGAACAGGAGTAGAAGTTTATGTCTTACTTTCTTTTTAGGATTGGATTTCCAGTTCCTTCTAAATCATTTTCTGTATCTTGAAAACTTTTGAATCATTCTCCTCGTAATGTTTTTCTGTAGCAAATAAAGGAAAGACTGTTCAATTATTAATTTTTAATTTTGACTCGTAAATTTTTTTTCGTTTTTATCTTTTTTTAGCCACCAAAATATATGATTTAGGTACTAAAATATTAACATGAAAGAGAATTACTTGAATTAAATTAAATTTAATAATGCTTGACAAAGTTCTATGGAAAAATAAATAAAGATAACATTGTTCTAGTATTTTTTAATTTAATGTCATTTCAAGACGGAATCGGTTATGGCTCTCCTTAAATTAATTTATTATTGACGAAAAATACAGGTGAAAATTTCATGATTTTCCTATTTGAATTTTCTGATGAATTTTACTTCCTAAATTAATAATTGAGTAAGCTAATACCGAGTTCTACAGCAATAAAATAACCGTAGTAATTCCCCTATCGCATCGTTAAATATTTGAACTTAACAACTTTAACAAGATATTGCAAAAACAATCATAAATATGGTCGTTATTTTAAGAAGTAAGGGGGTACAAATGAAAAGATTCGAAATCAAAACGTTTTACCATTTCACTGAAACAGACTTTAAACACTTCTATTTACACTTGTTTCTTTCTTTTTCTCATTGAGACCAAGTAGCGTTGCTGATATGTCTTTTCCGTCTTTCCATGCGATCAAAACCGAATAGATTTATGAGGTACTGGCAAGGCTAACGGTCCTTCTAACTAAGGTAGGAACAAGCAGAATTATAATAACATAAATTGCCATTAATTTTATGGAGTTAGAGTCGAATGTTTTCCCATAGCCTTTTCGACTGATTAGGTATCTCCTTCTCATAGACCAGAGCGGCAATGTACTCTATTGTTTAATCCCAAGATAATTCCGTGGTGGTATGAATTATGGGATTCCCCAGGATATTTGTGCGGAAGGGAAATCTACAGACTAGCATTGAATTTCAACTCGGCTCGGCGATTCAACATTATGAGACCGTATCCACTATACTAACCACACATTTGTCTATATCTCCGAGATGAGGTATCATATACAGTATTTACATTATTCGAACTCTCGTACTCATCTTTGTCGTCATATTTATGACAGCATTTCAGCCTTTCAGTATCTGTCTATATTTCTGAGATGAGGTATTATGTACACATTATTACATACATTATTCGGACTATTGTACTCATCTTTGTCGTCAGTTCAATACCCGGTCAAGGCAGTGAAGAAAGGATTTAACAAGAGATAACTGATAACTGACTTCCATTAAACATGGCACGTGGAACTAGAACAGTCTACCCCAGTGAGCGAAATAAAGGGTTCAGTTCGACATTCCAACCACCTGAAAAAGGCCGGAGCGTACAACGGCCGAAACGTTGTAAAAAATATGCCGACGAGGATGAGGACAATAGTCCGATTAATCTAAATAGTGTAACCACGCATTTGTTTATAATATGATTGGAAAACAACAAAATGACGGCGTCGAGAGGGGACGAGATAATCTGAAGTTCAGTTTGATAAATTCATATTTGAACATACGTTATCGCTGAATTCGTTATAGCTCAAACAGTATGAGCCGCTGGAATTATTAACCAAGCATCCAGATGAACAAGGGAATGTGGTTCAACCCCCAGCAAAACTTTCACCTTCGTTGTTTTCTGTCTGTGTCGTTCTTTTGCCATTGTCTATCTGACATCCCGAGTAAAGCTGGTATTTACCCGACCTATACATGAGGCAGGATGTGGTACAAGACCGATTTTTATGTTGCGCAATCCGACCCCGTAGGCTTGGGCAAAAATTCAAGAATTTGTCTACCGCCCCAAACGAGACTTTCCTATTTTGGCATAGCCTCGTCTGGGTTTCTTTCTGCCTGAAAGCAGAGAGTTCGATGTCTTGGTGCTTGCTCAAGCTTAAGCTGGAAAGCACGTCCTAGTAAAGCTGGATTAAAACAGTTAAAGACGAGTAAATCTTGTATTGAGACGATGAAAGAAACCAGGATTAATAGTGGTTGACAATATTTAATGTAAAAATAAATACAGGTTATCAATCAGTGCTATCAATTTGAAGGATAAAGCTGGCATACAAAAGGAGCCTCTTGCCCTCAAATAAAACGTTGTAAAGGTTTCACAAACTCTATCGCTATGTGCTGGGCAAATCTTTCGATAATCCTCATCAATTTAATTTTTTTAAGCATTTCACCCGAAGCAAAGCTAGAGTGTCACAAGCACGCAAAGGGTTACACAGAGTAAGAGAAATAGTAAAGAAGGATATCTAAGGAAAGGATAAAGAGAAGATGTCGATTGACATTACATTTGAGTATTTGAAGGTTATAGCTATCAGGAAAGCAAATAAGAGGAAAGGAGTTCCGTTGCTGAAAAGTGCGAGAAGCTGTTAGATTAGATGTAGCGGTTAGATTTAACTGTTTCGACAGTGAAAGGGTGGGACCGAGATGCCAACCTAGTAGCACGCTTAAATTCATGCAGTTGGCGTACCAGTGAATGTAGCTTGTCAGAGCCGTCGCCATGTAAACATTTGTAGAAAAGTCAGAGGAAATCCATATCATGTTTGTTAGAAAGTGACTTTAGACGAGATGCCTGATCAGGACCTATCACATTGAATATCCATCTCTGGATTTTGTCGAGGACCTCGAGATGAACAGCGGGTGTATCAGGCCATATATGACAGCAGTATTCAATGCTAGAACAAATGGTAGATTTGTAGATTTGAAGGATGGATTCAGGCGAGAAAAAAAAAAAAAAACTTTCTGGCGCGACACAGAGAACCAACTTTCCTTGCGGTAGATGAAGCTATTGATTCAGTGTAGTTGTTCCACCTCAGGTCAGGGGCAAAGCGTAGAGACATTTCTAGCTAGGACTCAACGAGTTATAGCCACGGAGTTGAACAACGCTCATTTCCTACGTAGTCCAGCTTTGTACAGCTCTATAAAGGCTAAAATTAATGACAAGAAGTAAATTTTGCTCCCTCTATATGATTAAAGAAGGGGATCATTCTGTAGACGACGACGATGACGGCATCAATCATGACGAAGACATCAACTACGTTGAAACTGTCATCAAACCGGGATGCATTGACTAGAAAAATCCGTCAGACTGCATCCACTGACCAAACTGATTCATTCATTTTTTACGGCTTATCAACTGATTACTAATTAACCCATAGATGGGGGTGAAGGCTAAAACTAATGAAAACAAACCAATTTTACTGCCTCTATATGGGATGAATCATTAAAGAAGATGATGACTCATTACTAATTAACCCATAGAGGTGGGTGAAGAGGTGGCGCCCATACCTTTCTCAAGTGTATTTGCGCGTAAATGAATATATTTTAGATAATAATGGTATAGTGAAAAATGTCTTACTAATTAACCCATAGATGGGGGTGAAGATGTCGCTTCATACTTTTCTCAGGAGATTTTTGCGCGTGAATGAATCTTTTAGATAATATGGGTATAGTGAAAACATCTTACTAATTAGCCCATAGATGGAGGCAAAGAGGTGGTTCCATATCTTTCTCAAGTGTGTCTACGTGCAAATTAATTTTTTTTAGATAATAACGGTATAGTGAAAACAATTTACTGATTAACCCATAGATGGAGAATCTGCTATTAACAATCCCGATCCATTATCCATTACACCACTCGTATATCCAAGCTTACAGCGCATGGTATTCCTAAGCATCTAGGTACTGACCAGGTTTGATGTTGCTTAACTTCAGTGAATGTAAGGCAAATGGTGTTTCAACGTGATGTGAATGTAAGCAGGTTACACTCATCAGAAACATTACCGTAAAAATAAAAATAAATTACCGTAAACATTTGGGTAGTAATCAGGTTGGACGTTGCTTAACTTCGGTGATCGTATCAATAGCCAGAGCATTCCGTCATATGATTGTGGATGTTAAATGCCTTCTAGAACATCCGGGAAACAATCAAGATAAAGTCACTCAAAAGTTGCAGCATCTCAAAAGCACTGGATGACAGTGAATATGACATGCTACAAAAGAAAGGACAATTTTTTTCTGTGAACGACGACGACATCTGTGATGACGAAAACATCTTCTACGCTGACAAAATAGCTGAAACTGTTACGGTATCTATTTTTGACACGGTCAGCAGTGAAGCTAACTAAAATCTCCTTCATATTTATGTGAATAAATCTTTTTTTCTTTGAAAAAAAATACAATGTTTACTTAGTGATTTGAACTGTTACATATTACTGAATTTGGGTGTGCGGTGTGGAGTAATGGATAAAGGTCCTGAATGAGAAGACGGAAAGCCAAGTTCGAATTCCAGTCGGGTCCATTACAATCACGTACGTGCAAATACCGTTGGGGAAGGAATTAGATCCATCTCTACTCCCCTGTAGCTATGGGTTGAGAAGTAGGACAGACTGGGTTCTATAGCCTTGGTTGACAACTAGTCTATCGCAGAAAGAAATGGCAGACTTTCTGAATCGCAAGAGACATAATTGCCAAAGCGGGTTTCACGTACGCCACTTAACTGACAGAAGTCTGAGACATAGATACAATTTACATTTTGTTTCATCGTCACGTATATGGCGATGTGCATGACTGGAATTATTAACATTTAATTCAAGTGTATAATACGCAGATCTGGACATATTTACGTATTATGTACGAATAATTACAGTATCTAGCATTGTTTTGATGTTCAAATCTATTATTTGTATATTTGTTATTGTTAACGCAACCTTTCGGACGATCTATTCTTTATCCATCTTCAGGAGCATTATCCAGTTTAATAACTATTAGCAGGCGTTGTTACAAGGAGTAAGATCAGAAGGTGTTAGAGGAGAAAGAGTTCATCTAGTACAATTAATTCTATAGATATAGAGAACACCCTTTGTGCAAGACAGAAGAGCAGATCGAAAATATCAGAGTTGTCAGAAGTTATTTTACACAGCTACAAATCTACTATTCGTACATGTTTTGAATATTACTGCCACCTATGATCTGGTGCTTCTGCTGTCTATTTAAAGAGCCTTGATAAAATCCAAAGAATCTGCAATGTTATTGGTCCCGACATGGCATCACGGATTCAGTATCTTTCCCACGGCCGTAATGTAAGTTCTATGTGTCTTTTCGATAACTACTTCCAGGGTAATTGTTCTGATGAACTCTCCTCTATCATACTTAGACTTCGTGAATTTAAGCGCATTACTAGATTGGCGGCAAAGTCTAATCATTTTAGAGTAGAAATCAATAGATGTAACCTTAAATTCTATGCTAATCGCTTCATTTCCCGCACTTCTCGCTCGTAGAACTCTATTCCGGCTTCTTACTTTCCAGTCAACATTGATCTCTAAAATTTAAATGCAACGTCAATCGTTAACGTCTGTCATGTTAAATGCTGTACTTTTATTGTCTTCTCTGCTTAATAATATTTTTCTGATATTCTTTCACACCTCTTACATGTTAGTGGCTCTGTTGCCTTTCTTTGGGCAAATATGATTAAAAAAATCTACTATTAAATTATAAATTAATACCAGAGTTGTTCACTTGCAGGAGGAATACCGGACTAAAAACTGCATTCACAACATATCCTGCAGAAGTGTACTATAAAGGAGAAGCCGATTGATTTTCTAAGTCAGAACCGAGAAAGTGTGAGAAAAAAATGTTGATAGGGTCGCGAGATGATTGGCTAAGGATCGCCGAAAAAAAAAAGATTGACGGAAACGGTATATATCGTCCCGTCATCTGAGCGCGTTTTTTGGTCGACACATCGATTTCAACGTCCAAATAAGTAAATAAATAAATAAATAATAATAACAACAACAACAATAATAATAATAATGATATAAGGGATTCTAAGGTACAGGTACTGACCTGGCCGAAGTTGCTTAACTTCATTGTCAAAACGGGAACTGATGTTTCAGCGTGATATGACAGTAAATAGGTACCAAAGAGGAAAACATATAACAGAAATATAATAAAAAATACCGTAAACATGTAGATACTGACCAGGCTGCACGTAGCTTAACTTCGGTGATTGTATCTCCGGCCAGTGCTTTCCATTATGTAGATGGGGATATTAAAAGTCTAGTAGAACATCCCTGCTAGAGTGGTAAAATCGTTTAAAACTTACGGCATCTCGACAGTGAATATGTCATCCTATATAAGAAAGGGGAGGTACGGTGGAGTAATGGATAGTGGCTCGGATTGAGGAATCGGAGAGCCAAGTTCAAATTCCAGTTGAATTCACTTCATTCACTTGTGCTAATATCCTTGAGAAAGGTATTATTTCTCTTCTTCTCCCTCCAGCTATGGGTAAATAGCAGGACAGATGGGTTCTATAGTCTTGGATGGAGAAATCTGAATTCAGAACCTGCAGAGGGTCGTTTGGGCACCTTGCGGCACGTAAATATCTATTCGACCCTTCACTACAATCAAATCATATGGTGTCTGGTTGTCGGTTCCTAGGAACTGAACTATTATGGTGGACTTTCATAAGATAGGCCGCCATAAGAAAGGACGTTGAAAAAGATAAGGGTATCTACTACGCTTAAAACAAAGCTGAAACTGTCATGACATCTAACTTTGAGACGGACAGTAGTAAAGCAGGCTACAAAGTCCATAAGGTTGCCTTCCTTTGGCTTTTCTATAAATACTTTTATGGTAATTGTTCAGATGAGCTCTTCGCCTTGATTTAGTTTCCTTTTTCAAGTTAACTTGGCTAGGGTATGTATGCTCATTGGACCCTTTTATTTCTGTCCCTAATTTTCTTTAAGTTTTATTTCCCCATCCCCTCCCTCGTTAGGTGGTCAGTGATGTCAGTTCGCTGGTGGATGCGGGGCGCCTTTCGTTTCGCGTGTGTGGTTTTTTGTTTCGTATTTGTTGTCGTGTCTGAATGAGTGCATGTCAGTGTGAGTGCTAGGGATGAATGAATGTTTTATACTATTATAGTCCCGCATTGATTTCGGCCAGTGAAGTGATGTTTCTGCCACATTTAGGGATTGTGGGGTTTTTTATTACTAATCTTATTTTCTTTAGTTTCTTGTAAATAGCTTTTTGTATTCATATTGTAAATACTCATTGGGGTTAAGTTTTAGAATTGATATTTTATCCCCCCCCCCCCCACAGACAACGAATTGTAAATATGGGGACTAGTTAGTACTTTCATAGAGACAAAGAGGTATTATGGTGGTTTTAGTAAGAAAGGTACGTATGAATGTGTTGTTTTGGTGTGAGGAATATTGTTTTGTACGATTGGGTCAGTGTTTGCGGCTAGCTAAGTTAAGACAGAAGAAGACCGTCCTTTCCCCAATCCCCTTTTCGGCCTTGTGCCACATTTCTGTAGATAACAGAATAAATATTGCTCTTCGCCTTGGTACCAAGACTCATTAAATTTAAACGCCGTACTACAATGGAAGTAAGGTCTCGCCAATTTAGAGGTGAGCTAGCTAGATGTAGCCGTAAGTCTATGCTAACAGATTCTTTTCTCGGACTTCTGGCTTGTGGAACTTCTTTCCGGCTGCATGCTATCCAGCCAATTTTAATCTGCAAAAATTTAAATGAAATGTCCATCGCTATCTACTGTCATCCAGATTACTCTTCATTTTTTACTAGCTTCTTGGCAATTTTCCTGTTTCTACACCCAGTAACTATGTGAATCTCAGTGGTTTTAATACCTTGTATGGAATGAACACAATTTTTAAAAAAATACTGAGTTTAGATGTTCATTGAGGTGTAATGGATATCGGCCCGGAATGAAAATCGGAGGACCGAGTTCGAATTCCAGTCTGGTTCATTACATTCACTTACCCGCAAATAACCTTGGGCAAAGTATGGATCCATCTATACTCGTTCACAGCTAAGAACTGAATAACATGACTGTTGTTTATAGCTTTGGTTGGCAACCACCCTGTCTCAGAAAGAAATAGGAACCTACTTCGAGAAAATCTTCTGCCTAGTCAGTCAGGAAATGAAAGAAACAAAATCGTCCAAGCGTGTATCACGTATGCCACTTAACAGAAAGAGTCAACAGTGATTTAGGTGAGGAAGTTGTGGAGAGACATGATCGCCCAAGTGTATATCACGTATGGCCCTTAGCTGAAAGATTCAACAGTGATTTAGGTGAGGAAGTTAGGTAGAGACATGATCGCCCAAGTGTATATCATGTATGGCCCTTAGCTGAAAGATTCAACAGTGATTGAGGTGAGGAAGTTGTGGAGAGACATGATCGCCCAAGTGTATATCATGTATGGCCCTTAACTGAAAGAGTCAATAGTGATTTAGGTGAGGAAGTTGTGGAGAGATATGATCGCGCAAGCGTGTATCACGTATGGTACTTAACTGTGAGTTAGGTGCGGAAGTTGTGGAGAGACATGATCGCCCAACCGTGTATCACGTATGACACTTAACTGAAAGAGTCAATAGTGATTTAGGCGAAGAATTTGAGGAGAGACATGATCGCCCAACCGTGTATCACATATGGTACTTAACTGTGAGTTAGGTGCGGAAGTTGTGGAGAGACACGATCGCCTAAGTTTTTATCATGTATGGTAATTAAGTGACTGAAGTGTAGACCATAGAAATACGTTACTTTTGGCTTTATAGTCACAGATTCATCTATGAAATAATAATATTCGTAATAAACTCGTGTATAAGTCTACTTCATGTAGAGTGCGAATCTTGAATTCTTTTGTGATTTTTTGATCTTGCCTGTGTATAATCCGACTCCAGCTTCTGAGCCTGATTTTCCTGTAACAACAGAAAAGAAAGAATCTAGGTTATGGGGGACAGGCTAAAGGAGCTTACCTGCAACAAAGCTACCCGGGATAATATAAATCGAACTTCACTAGACTATATAAGGTTGTCATATACAGTCTTTAGATGCCCACATAAAATAATCTTTGGTGTAAAGGTTTGGGAAAAAAGAGAATATTTTTGATGCAGCCAAATATAATACTACTAATAAAAATATAGTGGAGTCATAGAGTCTTTACATGTGTACATGAAATGATCTTTGGTTTAAAGGTCGACAAAAAACGAAAATACATTTGATACATCCTAACATATAATAATAATGTTAATAATATAAAAGAATTATAGTCTCCAGTTATGGACATGAAATGAGCTTTGGAGTAAAGGGATGTAAAAAATCAAAAATACATTTGATACAACATAATAATAATAATAATAATAATAATAATAATAATAATAATAATAATAATAATAATAATAATAATAATAATGTGGTACATGGGAACATCAACAATCCCCGTTGTAGTTGGAGCCCTCGGATTGATTGGAAAAGATTCCAGTAGAATAATTGAAGGGATCCCTGGAAGCCCATGCCTTAAAGAAATACAAAAAATTGTTCTCACGAATAGAGCCCACACCTTATGAAGGGCTTCGTCTATGTAATTTTTTTTTACAGTGGAAAATGTAATGATGCCATTTCTAACCTTAGGTCATTGGGCGGGACCCGGAAAGAAATGTGTACACATCAGAAACCAATGGAAATAGAATAAAAATAATAATAATATGGTGGAATAAGTGACAATCATTGAGACTATAACAAATAAACTTTAGATTAAAGGCCGGTAAAAAGCGAAAATACTTTTGAAACACCGGGGATGAAAATTACAACAGATCTCAACGGTTGAACCAGTGGATGAATAAGGCTACGCATGACGGACGTGCTATAGAAGGCGTCACTGGAAATTATAAGAGGGTCAGCGGTAGTCCGTTGCAGTTTCACAACTGGATTCCGCATGTCTCATTCCATATTTTCCACAGAGGAAATTCATGAAATCAAATCTGTGGGTCACTTCCTGGCAAGTTGTGGTCCACCTGAAACAAATTCATACCATCGACTGTTTCTTCTAGTCTGATTTTCTTTCATCGCCAACTCTTCCAAAGCTAAACGGCCATACTTAATGGATGTCGGGAGGAGGTTTTGGTGAATCTGGAAGCTTCTAGTTCGGAAACTGCACGTTGTCTATGAATATAGTCATCAACGTTATTATCATAAAGGAAGATAAGAGTAACGAAGAAATTCAATTCTTCAATACGAGATAAAGCCGATGACGACAACGATTAATGACATACTGGAGCCATAGAAAGTCTTACGACGTGTGCATGAAGTAAGGTTTGAAAGAGTTTGTCGAAAATGAAAGTAATTCTGACACATCTTAATATATAATAATAACATTTATAATACCGTGAAGCCATTGAGGATGATTAGATGAAGACATGAAATACATTTTTGAGTAAAGGTTTGTAAAAAACGAAAATATCTATGATACACTGTAATTTATGTATCTTGTGTCTTTTGACATTAAGAATTACACCAAGATTTCTTGTAGACATTGATGCGTATATTAACGGTCCTCAAAATGCGTTTCTTTTCAGCTGGAACAGATTCCGATTATGGTTACTTGCTTTTGCTGAACGATATGTTAGCGTAGATGACTGCGTGTGTAGGATTGTGTGTATGTGTATGTCTGTGTCTCAGGATAATGGCTGCTGCGTGTGCGTCTGGATTCGCGTGGGTGCGTGCGCGATTGTGTGCATGGTGCTGTTTGTCTTGGACTCATTCCGTGCTAAGTACAAGCATTAAAGAATCGATCGAAACATCGATTTCTCGATCGATCTAGCGAATCACGTGATGAAAGCAATTGTTTATAAGCTGAATAATATGCATCTGGGAATTCGTAATGCTGCCATTGTTATTATTATTATTATTATTAAAACACTCTTTGTCTAACTATCCAGAGAGACAGAGGAGGAGGGAGAGCAAAAGAGAGAATGGTATGTGGACATAGAAATCAACCCATGTGTGATGACTGTCGGTTTCATGCCTCAAGCGATAATCAGATGCTTGAGAGATCGGTTGAAGTCTACCGATTTCTATACTACGAACTATACTACACACGCTAATGAGGGGAGACGTTAGAACGTTCGGTTTCCGGGTTCGAATCTCGCCATGGTCGATTTGTCAGGAAGGTGACTGCTTGATAATATCAGCCTGGGGAGGCGATTCAAGCTGGTGGAACCTCTTGAAATTGCATGTAAAACGGAGCAGGGGCCAACACCGGCCTTGTGAGTGAAAATTAGGTAGAGGGAACTATTTCAGAACATTCACTGATTGTGCTAGCACGAAGATCAAAATCATCGTGACCGAGGGTTTGAACGTGCTGACCTTCTTGATCACACCAGATAATGAGCTTCACCCAGAAAATATAATTAAGCTTCGCTCAGCATAGCTGCAGTATAAACTACAGGGAGGTTCTTTGGGTGGTGCACAAACACAAATTTGCCTGAGCTGGTCCCTGCAGCAGGGATTGGCTAGTCACCTTAGCACACAAACATAGTTAGATACGGGCAACCAGTAATTAATGCAAATATCTACGATATGAAAACCTCTTCTCTGTTTTTAAACAATATATATATATATATATATATATATATATATATATATATATATATATATATATATATATTAATTTTAATGCACTAATAGTTTGTACCAGTGTATGTCATCATATTATTTTAATTACCATATACTTGTATTCTGATTGGTCACTATAGATTACTTTTATGACGTACGGTAGACATTAATAATTACGTATAACTCAAGACTTCAATTTTAAGATAAAACAGTATTTCATTACAACCGCAAATAAATACTTAACAAGAACAAAGAAGTAAAATTCAACCCAAGATAATTAACCACTTCAGTGAATACCTTGTTAGTAGCGTGGCTTGGTTAAATCCTATATCAAAACCCAAATCATCGATGCACAATAATTCACACTAATTCGACTGGATAGTTCCACTCAATAATCACTCCAGTCAGTAGCCTGACACCACTATTAATACACCTGGTGGAAAATATATATTCATAAGTCTAGAGTGGCACGTTTGAACCTCGCTGTCGGTAGTTCTTCCCATGTGACAGTTACGTAACAAAGTTTCACCTACTGAGAGGGGTTGGTTGGCTTTTGAACTAATAAAATCGTTCATTTTCCATTCAAAATCATCATTTGATAAGACACCAGAAATGTTGAAACGAAACTGCCAGTTTTGTAGTGATCTTATAACATGTATATGTTATAAATTTGAATAGACACACACACACACACACACACACACACACACACACACATACATATATATATATATATATATATATATATATATATATATATATATATTCTCTGGTGTGCCTTTATTGCATAAGTCCATACACTTTGCTTACTTTGTAAATTACACACACACACACACACATATATATATTGAGGGGGAGAGAGATAGAAAGAGAGAGAGAGAGCTGTAAAATTTCAGATATCAATAAAACATATCTGTATAAAGACAGCATGAATAAGTACAAAAGGAAAACGTTTCTTTATTAACGCGCGTTTAATCTTCTCAAGGGAAATGTAAAAATTTCACTTTGCAACATGTATTTACAAACAGAAATAAAAATACCGTTAAATTCTCAATTTTTAAAAATTTAAGAACGCTTTTTTATTAGGCATTAAATTACATCACTTAGTGCCCTCCATATTTTACTTTTGTTACACGGCATTCAGAATATTTTAATGCATTATTAAAAAACGAAAACATGGAAAAATTCAATATATTTTTACTCCTGTCTATAGTTACATGTTGCAAAATAAAATCCTTACATTAATCGTAAAGAATCAATCAAGAAACGAAACTCGTCTGTATAGAAAAAGTATTTTCCCTTTATTCACTCATATACACACGGCAAATATTTAATGAATAGACGAAAGGTAGACTATCATAGATTTGTATGTAAGGTAGTTTCTGTCGAGAAAACTTGTCTACCATGACACAGTGAACCAACTTTCCTCGCAGCAGACCGAGCAAAGGTTTCGGCAGAATCTTTCCTCTTCATGTCCTCCGAGAATATTTGCCAAAGAAATCGAAATCAGTCACTCTCCTTGAGTATATATACTCAAAGATTTTAAAATTTGTAGTATAAATGAGCATGTTTTAATGTAAGCATAAGATAAATAAATATTTACAGCTCTACTTTGTGTATTGAGCACTATTTTTAAATTAATGTTTTGAACGCTGTAATCCTACTGTTCGTTCTCCTACACTTATATATATATATATATATATATATATATATATATATATATATATATATATATATATATATATATATATTATCTACAACACATCCTAGCCAAAAAATTAAGTTAATCATATACTACACTAAATCTAATATATCCAACTCAATTATTCGCAATGATTTTAGCGTTTAGCGATTTGCAAAAAACCAACATAGTTTACAAATTCAAGTGCCCTTTGCGAGATTGTATCTCCAATGGATTAAATAATATTTATGTTGGTCACACCACAAACTCGCTTTCACGAAGCTTGACTCTACATTTGAATGATAACTCTAACATTTTTAGGAATTTAAAACAACATTCCTGGCCGTTACACAATCCCGGAAAATCCTTATTGAAAACACAACTATACTTAAACATGAAACGAATAAACAAAAAGTAAAAATTCTTGAAGCTATATACATAAAACAGTTGAAACCTAACCTGAACAAAATAAACTACGGAATCTCCACAAATATTCTTAAATGCCTATAATTGGTAACAGAAGCCATACTTAATACTTCTCGAATTCACTCTTGCGTGATCATGTGTGACGTCATGAACTGCGGTGCGATTTTCGCTTCCAGCGTCTTATATGCACGAGTTTGTCTTTGCTTGAAAATCTTCCATGTAAACAGAAAGAGACTATCCTCATTGATTTGTCCGTGTATTGCTGAATATATTGTAATGTAATTGTCATATTTGATAATGGCTTATGTAAGCTGAAATCTTAGATAGGATAAAAAAATATGTATCAATCTTATTATTTTTCTTTCTTCGTCTAATGATAATGTTATTAAGCTTATCAGACAATATGAAAAGAATTTGCATAAAATAAATAGACAACACTTGTCTATATTATTTAAAGAAACGTATCAATATATATATATATATATATATATATATATATACTGCTGCTCGGTAAGTTGCTTCACTGTGTCGTCCGAGACAAGTTTTCTACCGTTCGTCCATTCATTGAATATTTCTGCCGCATATGATCTGATGTTCCTGCAATATGTTCAGAGATTCTTTATAAAATCCGGAATCATCCGCAATATTACTGGTCCTAACCTGGCACCTCGGCCTTCAAACTTTTTCCCACCGCCATAATGCAGATTCCTTGTGTCGTTTCGATAAATACATTCATGGTAATTGTTCTGATACACTTTCCGCTATAGGAACAAAAATGATGAATTTAAGCGCAGTGCCAGATTGACAAAAAAACCTCATCGATTAACAGTGGAACTGGTTACATGAAACCGCAAGTTCTATGCTAATAGTTTCTTCTCTAACACTTCTTGCTTATAGAACACCTTTCCGGCATCATGCTTTCCTGTCAACTATGATCTTTAACAAATTAAATGCAATATCAATCATTATCTGCTGTATTCCCGATTACTACAATTTATCCTATTTTTCTTATTTTTTCATACTCTGTAAACACTACCTTGCTGGGCGGGGTGATATATATATATATATATATATATATATATATATATATATATGTATATATATATATATATATTTAAAGATACTTTTGTAGGTACAAAATTTAATGACAGAAATAAAAGTGTAAAACTTAATATTACTAGACATATTAAAAGCAGGCGAAGCAACCGGTTTCGCTCCCGCTCTTCAGGCTTCAACGGGAGATTTAATTTCAATTAAAACAACAGAAAAAAGTACAATAAAAAGGGAAATTGTGGAGGTGAGGGAAAAAATGAGCAAAAGGAACAAGAGACAAATGACAGCGAGCCCCAACAAACAGTCACGTTGTTTACACAAAGAAGACTTGCAGGACCCGATGTAAAGTGCCTCCAGAACCTTGGGATGAAATAAAGAGTGTCATCGGGACAAAAAAGTGAACCAATCGACTCTAAATTTGGCTGCACAATCTCTGTTCTTTAATAGGTGTTCGCATCTGGCGGAACCATAGGTGTTTGGGACGAGTCCATTCAACGGCAAGGTATGATTTCTGATTTTTGTAAGAACGTGTTGTTTTATTCTCATGTCTAAGCGTTGAGTCGTTCTCCCTATGTAGTCGGCTTCGCAACTACAAACGTATTTATAAATAATTGAATTAATTTGATGTGGAGGGAGAACGTCTTTACACGCAGAACGAAACATAGGCCGAGTTTGAAAAATTATACGAACCTCGGCTGAGAAAAAACAACGACGAACATTAAATGAAATTTGGTTAGCTATGCTTTCACATTTGGTAACAATCCAGGGCAATTAAATTAAAGATATTATTTGTAATTAAATTAAAGATATTAGTTCCATTTCATCCTCAAGCGCTTGAGGATGAAATGAAAATAATGTCCTTAATTTAATTAAAAAATTAAATTCGAGACTTTTAGCTTCCATTTTTGAAACATGGTTAGAACTGTGTAGCGAAAAATTCATATTTTAAATCAATTAATTTATAATATTAATGATATGTAAATTTACATTGAGCACTATTTTCTAAAAATAGAAATATCTATAAGAACACCGTATTATATATCTTACTGTTCTTTCTTAATACATACACACACACACACACACACACACACACATATATATATATATATATATATATATATATATATATATATATATATATATATATCAGAAAAAGTAATGGGGGAAAATGTAAACTGTATGACAAATAGGAAAAAGTTATTTTGTTACGCGTTTCCTCCTTTAGAACTTCAGCAGGAAAAATTTGTTATGTTGGTGCAACTACACATGCGCATAAAAGTGGGTTTCTTTGAAATTTAAATTTAATTTTTCTTTGAATCTATCTTATTGCATTTAAATTCTTTTTCTTTTTCTTACCACCATTTTCTTATTAGATATCGCACACTGTGATAATAGAAGTTTTACCAGGAATGGCGAAGTTTTGTAAGAGCCCGGGTGCAAATTTAAAGTACTTTTCCAGCGCTTTTAGTCTCCTGTAGTACTTTATCAAAGTAAATAGGAAGTGTCTTCGTTTCTGGATACAAAGTGTGTAAAAACTGTCCAAAAGTTCTGCATGTCCGAGCACTTTCGTCTATTCATTTATTATCAAGAGCAATTTTTATTTTTAACTGAACGTGTGCTTTTTATGCATATGTTTGAAGTTATAGGAGTGTTTTATTTTCCAAACACGGTCACCATACTGTGGCTGTGTGGCTGTGTTCGTAGTTAATGCTATTGAGTGTTAACTTTTCCTTTTTTAATTATTAGGTCTTCCATTAATTGAATCTGTTATTTTTCTATGTGAACGAGGCTTTTATACTCATATTTTTAAATAGTATGTTTGGAACGAGTGTTTTGTGAATTTAAATGCGTCCTATTACATATATATATATATATATATATATATATATATATATATATATATATATATATATATATATGTGTATATATATATATATATATATATATATATATATATATATGCAATAGTCAGCGCGTACAACGACAGAAACGTCTTGAATATGGCAACAAAATGAGGACAACAGTCCGACAATGTACATAGTGTAAATAGACAAATGTCAGTTTACCTGGAAAGAAACAATGCAGTTATTAATAAGAAGAGATGTAATTAATGCAGGCAAGTTGTCAGAAGTCTATCTCCTTCATAATCAGCCTATAAACCGTTCAGCCAACCTAGTAATATATATTTAGGTAAAACGGAGTTAAAAATCGACAGACTTATGGCGTAGCCGCCGTATTCCCTGACCCTATGGAACAATAATAAGAGGCATATTTATGAGGACGGCAAGCAATTTGTACCCAAGAAATAGTCATTTGCGGAGTCATTACCCCTGAAGAAATTTTGAAATTGACTTCTGCTGGCAATCATTTGAGAGAATAGAAATTCTGTAAGTAAATAAATAATATTGCCTTTTTGCTTTGCTGTTTTCTTGAATCTGAATAAATTCTTGTTAGGTAAGTAATTAGCATTCTTTTTTTATTCTTACATATATTTACAGTGAATTTTAGAGTGATTGCAGAAAAAATAGAACGATTTCAAAATAACTTTTTTATATATTCAACAATAAATATGATTCTATTCCAATATAAAAAGCAAGATTTAGGGATATTCGACGAAAAAAAACTTATATTTGATCAACATTTTGTGACATTTCAACTATGAGTTTTATAATGATTTTATTTTTTATTTGTATGAAATTTTCGAATGCATCAAATATGGTATTTACAGACGCACAATGAATAACATTGGAATAATGATTTGTAAAAAAAATACTGTTGTAACCAAGGGAAGGTTACTGAATAGAATAATCGCACGAAGGTAGATAATGAGCGATAATACTTAGGACAAGAACAACACATAAAAGATTCGCGAACGGCACGTAGAAGAAATATCCAACTGCTAGAAGTGAGTCAAGTGAATTTCACAATTAATCTCCAACTGCAAGATATCTACCAACCGCCCCACGTGGTCAGATGTGGCACAAAGCCGAATTTAATATAGGGTATCCGATCCCGTAGGCTCGGCCCAAATTTCCCCGTAGACCTCGGATAAAATTGGGTAGGTTAGCTGTTTCCCAAGACGAGACTCTGCCCTTCGACACAGCCTCGTCTAGGTATCCTCTCTGCACAGCTGGAGACGAATCTCCAACTACAGGATATCTACTAATCACCACACGCGGTCAGATGTGGCACAAGACCGAATTTAATGTGGCGTATCGAAGCCCGCATGCTCGGCTAGAAATTCCCCGTAGACTCCGTATAAAACGGGGTCGGGCAGCTGTTTCTCGAGACGAAAATCTGCGCTTCGACACAGCCTGCTCTGGTGATCCTCTACGCCCGGAGACAGAGAGTTTGACCAGCACAGCTGGAGACGAATCTTCTTCTCCCTCTATGTGCCGTGTCATGACAGAGGTGATCATGACTCTCCACAACTTCCTATACCTGCTGTCCCTTAGTGGTTTTTCTCCCTTTGTTAAGGTTCACGCCCACCCGTCCCGTCATGCATTCACAAATTCACATTCCGTTCAGTAGGTGCGTGGTCCACTACGCTCAATTATGTCTCTTGCTCGCAATATGTCGTGTGAGGGTTAAGTTTTCCAAACCCTCCTTCCTCATTATTTGTCCAAGGAATTCGACTGTCATTATTTGATTCTCAGTCGAAGTGTTCTTTCTGTTGCCAGTTTCTTTAAAACTTCACTGCTGCGTTCATGACATTCTCAGTATCCCTCTGCAGACCCACATTTCTGCTGCCTCGAGTTTTCTCCTCATGTTTCACTTTTATTTGAGCTTCACAAGACATTTTTGAATAGAGTTATGGACGAGAATTTCCATAATTTAATTCATATTCAGTTTCATTTCACCTCCTAATATAAAATAATAATAATAATAATAATAATAATAATAAAAATAATAATAATGACAATAATTATACTATTATAATTCTGCTTGTCCCTCCTCCAGTTCGCACGAACGTTACGCCCTGCCACTACCTCATAAATAATGGAAAATTCCGTTTTAACATGATTTAAAGACGGAAATGACATATCAGATCTGCTACCTGCTTTCAGTGAGAAAATAAAAGAATGCAAGAAAAAAGAAGGGAAGATAGAAGTGTTTAATTCCACGGCGGCTAATACCCCATAATTAATGGACCATTCCATTAGGATTGCTTGGAATAGCATATCAAATCAAATACGCTACTTGGTTTCAATAAAAGAAATAAAGAACGAAGGTATTATAGAAATGTTTAAAGGCCGGTTAAGGCAATGGAGAGCTTGGAGAGGGGAATTAACTGGAGATAACTGATAACTGACATCCATTAAACATGGCACGTGGAACTAGAAGAGCCTACACCAGTGAGCGAAATAAGGGGTTCAGTTCGAAATTCCAAACACCCGAAGAAGACCAGAGCGTACAACAGCCGAGACGTTGTGATAAATATGGCGACAAAGATGAGGACAATAATCTGAATAATGTAAATAGTGTACATAATACATTATAGATACTGAAGATAGACAGATACTGAAGAATATGTCTATAAATACCTAGGAGTCAGCGTAGCAGATGGAATACAGCATACTCAAATGTTAAATACAGAGTTGAATTCACAAAACAGAATATCAGCCATAAATATTTTGGTTCTCCCTGTAGTACAATACAGTTTCAACATCCTCAATTGGACCATAGCTGACATAGCAAATGGATATCCAAACGAGACATTTTCTCTCTTGCCACCGCACACATCACCCTAAGTCTGATATTGATCGTCTGTATGTGCTCAGATCCGAAGAAGACAGATGATTAGTTCAGCTAGAAAGCCACAAAATCCAGTCTTCAAAGATACTACAGATGATTGGAAGATGTTCTGTGTCAAAGAACATGAAAGAAATAAGAAACTTTATTCAGTAATAAAGGAAGCCAACACGTATAAAATAGAATTTCAAATGTCCAAAGAAGTGCAAATAAGCCATAAAAAAAACTACTGTGGTGGCAAGGAACTAAAGAAGGAACCAAAAACAAATGCAATGCAGGAACGATGGTAAGATAAGCCTCTTTGTGGCCAATACTCTGCCAATACCAAACAAGCTGATATAAACAAAGTTCTATTAGTAATGATACACTAACACTAAATGCGAATATAGAAAGAGGAGATACGTGCCCGTAACAAACAAAATATATACTAAGGCACACAACTTACATACATATATTAAAAGGATTTACATATGTCCCAAAACAAAAATGATTGTTCATACCGTACAAGGGACTAGAATGTTTACAGAAAGAGAAGAAAGAATTAACAGAAGCCTTATGGCCTTTCACCGTCCGTAGCTAAGTGAATCGAAATTACTTTATTCTCCACGTTCACATGTTGTCCAGTTTCCACGCGTCTGGACGCCCTGGTGGTCAAGAAGGTTCCTCAAAATAAATAAATAAATAAAAATAGGGAAACAAGAAAAAAAGGGGCAGAAGAGATGGTCTGTCTAAAAAGGCTGAACTCCAATGAGCTCAAACCAAGGGAAAACATTTGTGGTTTCTCTAAACCCCAAACCTATCAGTGGTGATGTAGTACAGGGCTATAAGCTGAAACAAAAGTTTTATTCTTGCTGTACATAACCAGTTCTTTCTAACGAGAAATTAACAAGCACACATACTGAATAATTGTTAGGCAAAATGCCCATAAACAATTGATATCTTGGGCCAGGTTGCACGGTGTTTGCACCCACGGAATATATTAGGTTGGTGCAAAAATAATGTCGTTTTTTGACATTACTTTTAACGAAAAAAACGACATTCTTTTTGCACCAACCTAATGACACTCGGCTTGATAGAGTCAGCCAATACCTGCACTGAGAAATATGCAATTTTTATGGGAAGTAAACTGTAAGAAACTTGTATGAACATCACCCAGACCCTGTTTCAGAGACAGAAACTATAAGAATTTTATGGGACTTTACAATACGCACAGATAGAACAATCAAAGCTCATCACTGAGACTTCGTGATCAAAGATAACAAAAAGAGAATGTGCTTTCTTTTTGACATGCAGATCGTAATGTATCTTTTTGACATGGCTGTCCCTGCAGATCGTAATGTCTCTTTTTGACATGGCAGTCCCTGCAGATCGTAATGTATCTTTTTGATATGTCAGTCCCTACAGATCGTAATGTCTCTTTTTGACATGGCAGTCCCTGCAGATCGTAATGTATCTTTTTGACATGGCAAACCCTGCAGATCGTAATGTATCTTTTTGACATGGAAGTCCCTTCAGATCGTAATGTATCTTTTTGACATGTCAGTCCCTACAGATCGTAATGTCTCTTTTTGACATGGGAGTCCCTGAAGATCGTAATGTATATTTTTGACATGGCAGTCCCTGCAGATCGTAATGTTTCTTTTTGACATGGCAGTCGCTGCAGATCGTAATGTATCTTTTCCACATGGCAGTCCCTGCAGATCGTAATGTATCTTTTTGACATGTCAGTCCCTACAGATCGTAATGTCTCTTTTTGACATGGGAGTCCCTGCAGATCGTAATGTATCTTTTTGACATGGCAGACCCTGCAGATCGTAATGTATCTTTTTGACATGGCAGTCCCTTCAAATGGTAATGTATCTTTTTGACATGGCAGTCTCTGCAAATCGTGATGTATCTTTTGACATGGCAGTCCCTGCAGATCGTAATGTATCTTTTTGACATGGCAGTCCCTTCAAATGGTAATGTATCTTTTTGACATGGCAGTCTCTGCAAATCGTGATGTATCTTTTGACATGGCAGTCCCTGCAGATCGTAATCTCTTTTTTTGACATGGCAGTCCCTGCAGATTGTAATGTCTCTTTTTGACATGGCTGTCCCTGCAGATCGTAATGTATCTTTTTGACATGGCAGTCCCTGCAGATCGTAATGTATCTTTTTGACATGGCAGTCCCTGCAGATCGTAATGTATCTTTTTGACATGGCAGTCCCTGCAGATCGTGATGTATCTTTTTGACATGGCAGTCCCTGCAGATCGTAATGTAAGACGTTAAACTACATCCGTGTTCTGGGGAAGACGTTAAAATACATACGCGTTCTGGGTAAGAAGTTAAGCAATATCTGCGTCCTGGGTAAGAAGTTAAAGAACGCCGAGCAGCAAGGCCTCTGATCAGGAAGTTTGAGGAGCGTGGAACCAACACTTAATTGCAGGTTGTCACAGATCCAACTTGACCTGGGGTCGTAGCACCTGTTAGGGTCACAGCTATGCGCAAATAGATATTTATTACCAGCAATACTTTATTGAAAACATTATAAGCAGTAATACAATTTTGAAGAAAAATATTGCCAGCGATAAAAACTTTTGTTAGCATTAAATAACCCATTAAGGTTGATATGCCGTAAGACAAAATAAACCAAACCAATCTAAACCAAAGAATACATATTATATTCATACGAATCTATCCTAAAAATGTTGTCGGCATTAAATAAACCATTGATGTTGATATGCCGTAAAACAAAATAAACCAAAAAATCTAAACCAAAGAATACATATTCTATTCAGAAGAATCTGTCCTAAAAATGTTGTCGACATTAAATAAACCATTGAGGTTGATATGCCGTAAGACAAAATAACCCAAAACAATGTAAACCCAAGAATACATATTCTATTCATACGAATCTTTCCTAAAAATGTTGCCGGCATTAAATAACCCATTAAGGTTGATATGCCGTAAAACAAAATAAATCAAACCAATCTAAACCAAAAAATACATATTCTATTCATACGAATGTTCTCGCCATTAAATAAATCTTTGAGGTTGACATGCCGTAAAATAAAATAAACTAAACCAATCTAAACTAAAGAATACATATTCTATTCATACGAATCTATCCTAAAAATTTTGTCGGCATTAATAACCCATTTAGGTTGATATGCCGTCAAACAAAATAAACCTTACCAGTCTAAACCAAATAATACATATTCTGTTCATAAGAATCTATCCAGAAAATGTCGTCAGCATTAAATGACACATTAGGTTGATATGCCGTAAGACAAAATACCAAACCAAACCAAATTAATATTCTATTCATAGGAATCTATCCTAAAAATGTTGTCAGCATTATATAACCTATTGAGGTTGATATGACGTAAAACAAAATAATCCTAACCAATCTGTACCAAAGAATACATATTCTATTCATAGGAAACTACCCGAAAAATGTTGTCTGCATTAAATAACCCATTGAGGTTGATATGCCGTAAAACAAAATAAACCAAACCAATCTAATCGAAAGAATACATTTTCTATTCATACCAATCTATCCTAAAAATGTTGTCGACATTAAATAACCCATTCAGGTTGATATGCGGTAAGTCAAAATAAAGCAAACCAATCTAAACCAAAGAATACATATTCTATTCATACGAATCTATCCTAAAAATGTTGTCGGCATTAGATAACCTATTGAGGTTGATATCCGTAAAACAAAATAAACCAAACCAATCTAAACCAAAGGATACATATTCTATTCATACGAATCTATCCTAAAAATGATGTCGGTATTAAAAAACCATCGAGGTTGACATGCCGTAAAATAAAATAAACTAAACCAATGTAAACTAAAGAATACATATTCCATTCATACGAATCTACCCTAAAAATCTTGTCGGCATTAAATAACCCATTGAGGTTGATATGCCGTAAAACAAAATAAACCAAACCAATCTAATCGAAAGAATACATTTTCTATTCATACCAATCTATCCTAAAAATGTTGTCGACATTAAATAACCCATTCACGTTGATATGCGGTAAGTCAAAATAAACCAAACCAATCTAAACCAAAGAATACATATTCTATTCATACGAATCTATCCTAAAATACTTGTTGGCATTAAATAACCCATTAAGGTTGATATGCCGTAAAACAAAATAAACCAAACCAATCTAAACCAAAGAATACATATTCTATTCATACGAATATATCCTAAAAATGTTGTCAACATTAAATAACCCACTCAGGTTGATATGCCGTAAGATAAAATAAACCAAACCAATCTAAACCAAAGAATACATTTCTATTCATACGAATCTATCCTAAAAATGTTGTCGGAATTAAATAACCCATTGAGGTTGATATGCGGAAAAAAAATAATCCAAACCAATCTAAAGCAAAGGATACATATTCTATTCATACGAATCTATACTAAATATCTTGTTGGCATTAAATAACCCATTTAGATTGATATGCTTTAAAATAAAATAAACCAAACCAATCTAAACCAAAGAATACATATTGTATTCATAAGAATTTCTCCTAAAAGTGTCGTCAGCATTAAATAAAACATTGAGGTTGATATGCCGTAAAACAAAATAAACCAATCCAATCTAAACAAAATAATACATATTCTCTTCATACGAATCTAACCCAAAGATGTTGTCAGTATTAAATACTCATTGAAATTTATGTGCCGTAAAACAAAATAAACCAAACAAATCTAAACGAAAGAATACATTTTCAATTCATAGCAATCTATCCTAAAAATGTTGTCGACATTAAATAACCCATTGAGGTTGATATGCCGTAAGACAAAATAAAACAAACCAAACTAAACCAAAGAATACATATTCTATTCATACGAATGTATCATAAAAGTCTTGTCGGCATTAAATAACCCATTGAGGTTGATATGCCGTAAAACAAAATAAATCAAACCAATCTAAACCAAAGAATACATATTCTATTCATACGAATGTATCATAAAAGTCTTGTCGGCATTAAATAGCCTATTGAGGTTGATATGTCGTAAAACAAAATAAATCAAACCAATCTAAACCAAAGAATGCATATTCTTTTCATACGAATCTATCTTAACAACCTCCTTATCAGACATGGTTGTATGGCGGATAAATTGACCTTCGCCTTTTTTTTTGTCCCCACCTCAGTTTATTGGAATAAATAATAATAATTATATTATTCTCATTCTTCTTAGTAATAATATTATAATGATATCATCGGTTGTCTCTAAATGTGTACATGAATTATACTTTGGAGGAAAGATCTGTAAAAAAAAACGTAAAAACTTTTGATACACCCAAATAGTGATAATGTTTGTATAAAGTAACCATAATCTTTAGATGTGTACATGAAATACACTTTGGACTAATTATCCGTAAAATCCGACAATACTTTTTATATGTTATAAAAGTAACTTCAGTCTGTACATGATTTAGGGTCAACAATTTCAAAAAGCATAAAATCTTTTTTTGATGTTCCAGCAGGAAGTGTTATTAGTACTCCATGATCTATTCGAAATAATATCCATAACATTATTTTTCGAATAATTCATCAGATAACAGATATAAAATTTTCAAGTATGATCCGTTTGTGCTATGCAGACGATAATCAGCAAATCAGATTAACGCGTTATCCTTTTTGGTCGGCAGAAAATGAAATTTTATCTGGTAATAAAAAAAAAAGATATCCATTCAGTACTTAGTGGACTACTAATAAAAATCTTCAAACAGACATTGAAAAGGAAGAGTTCTCATAAAAAAAAAGAGTTCTAACAATTTGTTCTGCCAGGCAAATATCGAGTCTAATATTCGACATCTTAAAGAACATTTTGATAAACTCTCCATAAACAATGTATCATTTAGAACTGTGGATGTTTCATAGCAATGTGACCTGCAAGGTGTCCAGTGAAAAAGCGGTCAATTAAGAAAGAAAGAATTTGTCTTGATTCATGAACAAACTGGATAATCATGGTAGATATCAAAATGTCTGCCTGGATAGCACACGCTTACAAAGTTGTAAGCGTTGGTAAACAGGAAGCAGTAGCTTTACTCAAGTTCATGAATATTCAACAAATTTATTCAAGGTTATTCAAGGTCAGTTATTAGGTTTGGTTTAGTGTGGTTTCTTTTTCGGTATATTAACCTCAATGGGTTATTTAATACCGACAAGTTTTACGTTCATTGTGTTTTACGGTATATCAAACTCAATGGGTTATTTGATACCGAGAAGTTTTTTACGTTCATTTTCTTTTACGGTATATCAAACTCAACTTAATGCTGACAAGATTTCTATTGTTGGTAATATTTTTTTTTTTACAAAAATGTATTGATGGCAATATTTTTTTTGCAAAAATGTATTCCTGGTAATTTTTTTTTCAAATATGTATTGCTAGTAATATTTTTCGTTCCAAAGTACATTGCTGGTAAAAATTTTCCAAAAAAGTATTGCCGCTCTCCTGTCATGCAGAACCTGCCGACAAGATTTTTACGTTCGTTTTGTTTACGGTATATCAACCTCAATGGGTTATTTAATACCGACAAGATTTTTATTGATGGTAATATTTTTCTTTTCAAAAATTCATTTCTGGCAATAATTTTTACAAATATGTATTGGTGGTATTAAAACCTATTTTACACTTTCATAGTGTTTTGACCCCAGTTTGGAGGTTAACTATTTGCCCATAGCTGAGACCCTAACATGTGCTACCACCGCAGATCAGGATGAACCTGGGAACGTTAGCAATTAAGAGGTGGTTCCACGCTCCTCAAAACCTGACCAGAGGCCTTGCTGTCGGATGTAGTTTATCGTCTTATCTTTAAAGTGATAAATTTGCCACTTTTTTTTACTAGGCACCCTCTATATTGAATAGGGCAAAAAATAAAAACACAAAACAACTACACGTCTAATATAAGGTGATTTTCTAAACGTAGCTTAGATGTGGCACAAGGACAAAAGTTTGGGCCACCCAAATAGGATCGAATTCGATAATCAGTCGTAATTGATCTATCGACACAGGCTTGTTAACTATTACACCACCTCGAACTAACCAGATGATGTACTAACTGTAGATTAGTTTAAGGTTGAATTCGATACTCAGTCGTAATTGCTCTAGTTATTCACACTTTCTAACAATTGGGCTACGTCAAAGTTCCCGCGCTTCTAATATATGAAGTACTTGTTGATAAATCCTTAATATATTATATACAAACAACTTATGTAAGGTAAAATATGTGAAAATTATTTGGAGGTTTAAGATTTTTTCTTGTTAGCGTTTCGCTCCCTATGAGCATACTCTAAACAACTGGGAAAATAAGAAAAAAGTCATTACATGGCAACATTGTTACTTAGAAATGATGGTGCTAATTTAAAAAAAAAATACTCAGACCGAAGAAGTTCAGAGAGTACAAGAGTCGAGTCGTCTTTTTTTTTTCTTTTTTATCATTTCACCCCAAACAAGGCAATACAGCTACCGAGACACAAGGGGTTACTGAGTGTGAAATAAGAAAAAAAAAACATTATTAAGGAAAGAGAACATTAAAAGAACAAGGATCAAGAAGATAGAAGATGACGATTGACATTGCGTTTAAATCATTGAAGATTAAATTTGGCTGGGAGAAAGAAGCTGGAAGAGAGTTCAACAGGCGAGAAGTGCGAGAAAAGTAACTCTTATCATAGAACATATGTTTACATCTAGCCAATTCAACTGTAAAATGATGAGATCTTGTTACTAATCTAGTAAAACGCTTAAATTCACAAAGTCTACGTATGAAAGAGAAAACATCATCAGACCAATTCACATGAAAGATAGTAACAACAAAGATGAGGAAATTAGAATGCAAATATTGTAATAAGCGTGTTGCTTTTTTTTTCCACATGCCCTGTTTTTGTTTCTTGTGTTCCTCTGACCCCTTTTTCTGGGAGATTTGTGCATCCAGTTTTATCATCTACATGTAAAATCCAAAATATAAACAGTATACAGATAATTCCATAATAAGTAAAGCTTTCCAAGTCCTCCTATTGTGTGGATGGTTAGAAGAATTTTTTTTAATAAAGGGAACATTTATATACAACACACCAGCCACCCCTTTCGGCGTCTGTAGTAAACTGCGAACATGGCTGATAAGATAATCCTGACTTAAAGAATCATAAACTGCTTTGGGCAAGGAAACAAGGTCTTGTATCATTTTTTTCAGAAGTTTTCTGTCGTAAGAGACACCAGAGGAATGCATATGAAACTAAAAGTATCTCCCAGAGCATTAAAATTAATTTGCGCACAGACATTTTTCTTAAAAAGTTAGACGAATGTGACTTGCATTGGAAAACGCTGCACAGCAGTGTTAACATGACTCTTGTTCACATACGTCAAAGACATTTCTTCTTTTTAAATTTTCAGATAGATAAATAGATATGGACATGTTCAGATAAAAAAAAAATAAACGTAGATAGATAGATAGATAGATATGGACAGATTGATATAGATATAGACAAAATGAGGGAGATGTAAACACACTGAGATAGCTAGCTAGTGAGATGGATAGATATGGACAGATTGAGATAGATATGAACAGCCTCAGATAGATATTAGGTTGGTGCAAAAATAATGTCGTTTTCTCACATATGTTACTATGTGAGAAAACGACATTATTTTTACAGCAACCTAATAGATAGGTAGATAGATAGATAGATAGATATGAACAGCCTGAGATAGTGTTGTGGCCCGTTTAGGGGCCAGAAAGAAGGACACGGATGACGAAGTTAGGTTGGAAAGTATATTGAAGATATATACAAAACAATAGTGTTAGTAATAAGTAGATTATCACTGCGTCTACTGCACCACTCCACTTCACACTCTTCGCTCCCGTCCGACTCTCGCAGTTTGTATTTATGAGAGAAGGAAGAGTTCATTATACTGTAAGAGGGTTTACCACAACAGATAGATAGATATAGAGAGATTGAGGTAGATATGAACAGCCTGAGATAGATAGATAGATAGATAGATAGATAGATAGATATGAACAGATTGAGATAGATATGAACAGCCTGAGATAGATAGATAGATATGGACAGACTGAGATAGATATGAACACCCTGAGTTAGTAGATAGATAGATATGAACAGCCTGATGTATATATATATATATATATATATATATATATATATATATATATATATATATAGATAGATAGATAGATAGATAGATAGATAGATATGAACAGCCTGATACATATATATATATATATATATATATATATATATATATATATATATATATATATATATATATATATGAACAGCCTGATATATATATATATATATATATATATATATATATATATATATATATATATATATATATATATATATATAGATAGTGTTACGCGGTCTCCCCTTTTTCATATAAGTGGACACGACCTGAGTGTTACTTGGACTGCTGCCGTTAAATACCCAGTCAGTCAGAATATAGAGAGAGTGAGCAGAGATTGTTATTGAGTTGGAGGTAGAGTAATAGTGTGAGGTAACCGCTTGTAGAAGTCACAGTTATAAGCACGTAGACTCTAAGAAAGTCCTACTTCGAGACTATATATATATATATATATATATATATATATATATATATATATATATATATATATATATATATATATATATATATATATATATATATATATATATATATATATATATATATATATATATATATATTATTATTATTATTGCGACTAACCGCGTTCCTGGATTTCCTAACAGTATTAGCGATTGTATTATTGTGTAAATACATTTAATTTCTTATATTTAATTCTTGCTTTTGTCATTCATTGGAGATCGAATTTCATCTCGGAATCCACAACAGATAGATAGATATGAACAGCCTGGTGCCTACAAATGGATGAATAGTCAACGTCACTGTTTTGTTGTCACGATATTTACTCTCACCAGAATAATGTCAGTGTGTACAGAGAACACATGTATATTAATTATTAAATTAATTCCACAAGGTTTTCAAATCAGTGCGTTTCTTCCTTTAGATTGGATACCAACGAAACAAGAGAATCCGACTTAACATGTCATTAAAGACTTCGGTGGATTCATGCCTTTTCGAAATAAGTTAACGAGTAGCAAACGAAACAAACTTGACACGAACTCCATTCCCGACTAGATGGTTTTACTTAACGGACCTCTATCTATCTATCTATCTATCTATCTATCTATCTATCTATCTATCTATCTAAATGTCTGTATACCCATAAAAGAACCGTCCATATCTATTTATCTATCTACCTAGCTAGCTCAGTCTGTTTATATCTATATCAACCTGTTCATATCTATCTATCTATCTATCTATCTATCTATCTATCTATCTCAATGTGTGTATATACATAAAAAAACAGTCCATATCTATCTATCTATCTATTTTTAATCATTTCACTAAAGCAAGACAATAAAGCAAGACAATACACTGACATTGAGATGCCAGCAGTTACTGAGTGTGAGAGAATACGAGAAAAAACACATTTACGTCGAGAAAACAATAAAAAAGAAAAGGAAGATAACGATTTACATTGCATTAAAAATCTTAAAGATTGACTGTGAAGGAAGAAGCCAGAAAAGAATTCCACAAACTAGAATTAAGAAAGTGTTAGCAAAGAATTTGAGGTTATATCCATTTCCATTTCTACTGTAAACATATGAGACCTTTTGCCGCCGATCTAATATTGAATTTAACTTCATAAAGACTGGGTTCCATAAGTGAAAGATCATCAAGACAATTACCATGAAAGTATTTATAGAAAAAGCACAGGGATCTTACCTTACAAAAGCCGAGATGCCAGATCAGGACTAACAACATTGCAGATTATTTCTTAATACATATAAGAAGCACCAGACTATCTGTGGCAACACTATACAAAGCATAAACGGATGACAGATTTATAAATACGTAAGATAGATGGTAAGAGAAAAATGTCTAGTACGGCACAGTGAACACACTTTTCTAGCAGCACACCTAGCACTTGTTTAAACTGAAAGTCGCAATGTATCAATCTCCTGGATGTTTGCATCAGATAATGATGGAAATCAAAATGGGTTTTCTCATACCGATTAAAAGATAGCGGTTTTGTTTTGGACGCATTGGAAATAACATGGTTTCCTTTCCTAGGTTAACATGAAATTATAGATCATTTTTGAGATCAGTTGCCAATCTGACTTTATGGAATTGATCAGACTTAACATTAAGACAGGAGTCAATAGCTGCATCATCAGAATTAATACTGAGTTGAGAGCACATGCCATAAGAAATAAGGTAGTTTCAAGGTTAGAGACATTGGCGAACAGCTGCATTACTGCAAAAAAAAAAAAAGAAAAAAGATCTAAAAGAATGTCCATTGATGATAAGTTTCATTTCGCGATTTGTTAAGAAAGACTGAATCCATTCCAAAATTCATCCAAAAATTACCATAAGATTTCAACCTATGAAGAATACCAGCATACCAAACTCTGTGGATGACATCGAGATATGCAATAAAAAAAACAGCACGAAATTCACTATTCATATCTAAAAACTGATAGACTTTTTTAAGTAATTCTCATTAATACACGAGCAGTTGACCTAGAGAAGCCAAAGACATATTGCCTATCTGAAAAAAAGACCCTGTGAGGTGAGATGCTTAACCAATCCAGAGTTAACTAGAGCATCTTGAACTTTGCTGAAAAGAGATAGAAAGCTAATAGGTATATAGAAGGATCAGATGTTTAGCCTGAGTTCTTAAAGCCTAGATCTACGGAAGAGAATTTCCAACCTGCAGGAAAGCAAGAAGCTGTAAGTCATTTATTGTAAAGTTTAGAAAGAACAGGAAACAATTCCTTAGCACATTGCTTAAAGACTATTGCAGGGATACTATGAAGTCTAGATTCATTCTATGGTCTGAGTTATATCCATATCACTCAATAGTGTTTCAGTTCTAAGTGGAAAGTCAGGCGAAGATACTCCAGATGAGTCATGAGCTGAATTTGAAGAAGATTTACGATCAATACATTCTGCTTTAACACAAGAACATGTTACGTCAAGTTGAGTAAAAAGAAGAGATATATAAGACTCTTATATACTCTTATTTAACACACTATTACAGAGCTAGTAGTAGCTACGAGAACCAAACATTTTATACGACTATACGATACCTAATTCTTTGAGAACACATTTACAATTATTTCGAGCAGTCACAAATAGGTGGAACTATCATGCTGGTACAATCGGAAAAGGTAATTCCTGTGGATTATATTGGTCGGTGTGAACCAGGGACAAGATTGCGGTTTCACATAATACTTCCAAGAATATACAAAACCATCGATATCGGATTTAACCCAAGAAGCTCCATCTCTGGTACAATTCTTAATAGTAAGGTTAAGAATATCAATCCAATAGGCGTCTCGAAGAAAATCCCAAAATAAATCACAGTAAGTACGGTAGAACAGAAATAAGTCTTGTGAATAAGCGGTTCCTGTCTAATAGACAACTTAACACTGATATAAACAGAGAGTATAGCATGATCCGAATTGGCAATAAGTCAGAGTTGTGATGCTCGACAAGAGCTAAAAGAGGAGGCAAAACCAAAATAAAATAAAGAAGCATGCTGATCAGAATTATTAGATTAAGGTACTGATATAAACAGAGAGTATAGCATGATCCGAATTGGCAATAAGTCAGAGTTGTGATGCTCGACAAGAGCTAGAAGAGGAGGGGAAATCGAAATAAAATAAAGAAGCATGCTGATCAGAATTATTAGATTAGGGAACTGATATAAACAGATAGTATAGCATGATCCGAATTGGCAATAAGTCCGAGTTGTGATGCTCGACAAGAGCGAGAAGAGGAGGCAAAAACGAAATAAAATAAAGAAGCATGCTGATCAGAATTATTAGATTAGGGAAATGCATTATGTGACTGAAAGAATGAGCAAAGTATAAACTGAAAGTTGAATACCGGTTAACATCATTAACATAATAAGGATTAAGCCACTTGACGGATAAATATGGAAAGAGAACCATTTCTATATTGTCAGTTTTTGGAATATGTTACAGAGCTGAGAAAAGGAGAGCGATAAAGGAAAAAAAGAGACAGCTAATAGACTGCAATAAACAAAGCCGAACTTACATAAAAGAATCATTTGGTAACTTAAGAGATAATTCTCATGCCATTGGAAGATTTTGTAAGATATAAACATATAAGTCTATGGATATGTATCTTAGAATCATTTCGACAAAGAGGAAGATAACCCTAGAACAGAGAATTTATTGGCAGCCATAGTAAAATCAATCTAAATTATTTTCGCAACGTGCTAAGATATCTGGAGAACGTTTCAAAAGAAAAGATTCTACACTACAGGAATTGGTAGGAATACTAAGAATATTGGAGAAGGAAAGGCTCTGTCGGGTAGATAATTTTTCTCTTCTGGCTTACTCGAATTTCCTTTCGTTGTATAAGTCATAATAATTATTACTATCCATCTTCTATGCCAATAAAAACTAGTATAAACTAGAATGATTAAACCATTTGACGTGATGTGCATTACAATCAACAAACACAAAAAATGGTTGCAGATAGATATATAATGGCTGAGAGAGATACAAACTAAATGATGAGGAAAATATGAACGAACTCAGATAGATAGATAGATAGATAGATATGAAAATACTGATATAGTCATAAACAGAGCGATAATCATACATGCATACATAGATATAAACAGAATAAGATAGATAGATAGATAGATAGATAGATCTGAACAAAATAAGATAGATAGATAGATAGGAACAGTCTTAGATAGATACATAGATATATAGATATATCTGAACAGAATAGGGTAGATAGATAGATAGATAGATAGGAACAGTCTTAGATAGATAGATAGATAGATAGATCTGAAAAGAATAGGATAGATAGATAGATAGATAGATAGATAGATAGATAGATAGATAGATAGGAACAGTATTTGATAGATAGATCTGAACAAAATAAGATAGATAGATAGATAGATAGGAACAGTCTTAGATAGATAGATAGATAGATAGATAGATAGATAGATAGATCTGAAAAGAATAGGGTAGATAGATAGATAGGAACAGTCTTAGATAGATAGATAGATAGATAGATAGGAACAGTCTTAGATAGATAGATAGATAGATAGATAGGAACAGTCTTAGATAGATAGATAGATAGATAGGAACAGTCTTAGATAGATAGATAGATCGATAGATAGATAGATAGATCTGAACAGTATAAGATAGATAGATAGATAGATAGATTGATAGATAGATAGATCTGAACAGTATAAGATAGATAGATAGGAACAATCTTAAATAGATAGATAGATAGATAGATAGATAGATAGATAGATAGATAGATAGATAGATAGATAGATAGATAGATGGGAAGAGAATGTTGTTATAACATCCCTACAAAAATGTACGTGTTTGTGCATTAGGATGTGAATGTGTTTATCGTGTCATTTGAAAATTCCTTTCCCTACTTACCCCTCCTTATTCGAATTCAACCTTCCATGTATCTAATGTGTAAGGATCGTAGGTACTTCTTACATCGGCGCCGAACTTAACTGATAAATTGGCAAATTCGCTAAGAACAATAAAATATTTTTTTTTTCTCCTTGTTTCACTTCTGAATAATTTTGTAAACATGAAACCCGGTTAACTTTAGATTTTGACATTTGAAATTTTTAATTTTTAATTTAACTGTGAAATTAAAATTCTATTTGTTCTATTGATTTCTAATTTAATCTAATCTAATAAATTGTCATATTATTTTGAATTGCCATATACTTGTTTTCTGATTGGTCATCACAGGATACGTAACAATGTTTCCCCTTCTGATGGGGTTTTGATTGGTTTTTGAACACTTAAAACCCTTTATTTTGCAATCAACACCATCACTTGATAAGACAGCAGTAGTATTGAAATAAAATTGCAATATTTGCAGTAAGGTTATAACATGCATATGTTATAATTCTGAATAAACACACACACATATTTTTATTTTGTATTGCTTTAAATGTTATCTTTAGCGGTTACCCGTGTTTCAAATAGACGCCCTGTTGTTTTTAACTGTATAGTACATCTACCGGCCTGTACACTCCACAAAACTTAATACAGAGAATATGCACTGCGACCATGGGCGAACATGCATCCCCGTTGGTAGGAGAAACCCGATGCGTGGTCCGGTGTGGTTTCGATAGATTTGCCCTGTTAAGGAATTCCCCTTTGAGATTTTCTCGAAAGTCCATATCTGACCGATTTGTTTCCGCCTGTTATTCCGGAAGACGTGTTTGTTGAACTGATGAAATTTGCCATGATGTCAGTTGAGTTCAGTTTCGACGGCATTATGTACAAATAGATTGATGATGTTTCGATGGGTTCCCCTTTGGTGCCCATCTTAGCAAATATCTTTGTTGGATTTCAGGAAAACCGTGTAGTACTAAAATCTGATAAACCTGACGTTTATTTCCGTTACGTTGATGACATTTTTGTCTCTTCGATAACGGGATTAAAGCGGACCAATTTCTTGCGTACCTTAACAATATACAACCGGCCTTGAAATTTACGGCAGGATAAGGAGTTTGATTCATCTCTTCCCTTTGTCGATGTACTCATCAGCAGATCTACGTCAGGTTTTATTACTTCTGTGTACCGTAAATCAACGTTAACTGGTTTGTATATCTGCTGGGATTCTTTTTGCCCCAGGAAACGCAAAATTAATTTAATTAAGACCCTTACTCATAGGGCTCTCATGATCTGTTCGGACATCAAGTTGGATGAGAAACTCAGGTTTATTACTTCTACGCTCTGCAACAATGCCTACCCATTAGACATTGTTCAAGCAATTATTAAGAACAAAATTACTGAATTTAACAAAGTGAAACCCGCTATAGTAGAGAGATTTCTTGTGTATCTCCGCCTTCCTTGGCTAGGTAGTATCAGCGATAGGTTTGCTAAGCAGGTTTCTACCGCAGTTCGACATTGTTACTTTACCGCTAATACTCGTGTTGTTTTCTCTGCCAGGCCCCTTCTTCCGTCTATACGTAACGATGTTCTCCCACCACACCATAATAGTTCAGTAATTTATTCCTTTAAATGTAGTTGCGGTTCGAACTACATAGGGAGAACGACGCAAAGGCTAGATACTAGAATAAAGCAACACGTTCCAGAGAAAAACCTGAAACCGGAAGTACTCACTTTCGGACATTCTGACCAATATGTCCATCTCAGAACACCTTATAAATAGCCATAATTGTGCTTTTAGTCTTCGTGAGGACGCTTTTACCATCCTTAGCAAGTCCCACCCAAATTACCACCTAAAAGTGTTGGATGCCATCTATATTTTATCTTTAAAACCTCTTTGTAAACAGAAGGACTTTATATTAGTCCTCCAACTAATTACCATTTAATTTTTTCCCACCAATAAACTTCGTCCATTGTTCTTTTTTTTATTACATAATTTACTCGATTTAGCTCTGTTGAGCGAGGTACGAAACCGATTCGCTAGACCGTTTTTCATTTTTACTTTTTATTATCATGAGTGGTAATAATAAATCTAATTTTTGTCTTTGCATGGCAGTCATAAAATTTTGTACCACCAAACATATATATATATATATATATATATATATATATATATATATATATATATATACGTTTCATTAAACGACTGACAAGGTACTGCGATTAAGCCTTTTATTTAATTTTTTTTGCTTTTTTGGAACTCAAAGTCTGTAAAACGTGTCCAAAGGTTCTGCATGTCCAACAGCTTTTGGCTA
>OZ010601.1:91755069-91820069 GCA_963932145.1 Acanthosepion lycidas
TTCTGTAAAATTTTCGAACGGGCCCACCCCTCCCAGAACCTGACCTATTGACCATCAAAGCAATTTTGTGTCAATAGCTTTCTGGTTCAGTCGAGATATTTTAAGTATCCTCACACACACACACAAACACACACGCATATATAATTTTGTCTGTGTTGTTAACAAATAATATAGAACAATAGAATAAATGACAACATTAATAAATATTGTCGCCATTTTATAGTTTAATCACGCGTAAGCGCGTTGTGTGTTTTTAATTCTCTCGACTGCACATCATAGTAGGGTCAGTTGGGCACCGTCTGTGGGGAAAAGAGCACCATGACGCAATTCATTCCGCCAGAAACTTGGAAAAAGTATGCAGTACTGCGTGTCATTCCCGCCAGAAGCTCCAATACGATTATTTAAGAATACTTGGGTGTCAATATGACGACAGTACAGAGGAATGGGAAAAAGTTGGATGAGTCTAATGATGATTACGAAGGTGGTTAGAGCGATCACTAGTGACGGCGACGTTATGCCTCTATTCATATTCACACAGGGCCTCAGACACAATTCGGAGGCCTACATCAATTGTGAAGGTAATGCTCCCCCGGGTCAAGGGGGTGGCTGCTGGAAAATCTTATGTCTGGCAACATGACTCTACACCATAACACACAAGCAGGAAAACCCAGTCATGGCTGTCGAATAATATATTCGGCCAGAGCTTAACTGCTCAGACTGCAGCCCCCCCCTTGATTATTATGTGTGGGGAAGAGTTGACGAACAAACCTAATTGGAACACCAAAAATTAATTGAAGGCAAGAATTTTGGCGGCATTCACCAAATTAAACAAGGATGCAGAAGATTCCTAAGTCGGCTTCAAGCCGTGGTTGAAGGGAATATCGATTCCATTGAATAGATCTATTCTTTAGTATTTCAGCATAGTTCTGTGTAAACTACAATTATTCACTGCACCATATATATATATATATATATATATATATATATATATATTAAATAATATACACAAGTTTTGTCTATTTATCTAAGTAAGTTCCTTTCATATTGTCTGATAAGCTTAATCACATTATCGTTGAAAGACGAAAGAAAATCACCATATTGATACATGTTTTTTTTAATCCTATCTATGCTTTCGGCTTACACAAGCCATTATCAAAGATGACAATTTTAATAAATCAAACAACACGTGGATTTAATGAAACATGCATTAATGAAAATTTCTCCTTAAATATACACAATATATATATATATATATATATATATATATATATATATATATATATATATATATATATATATATATAGTTAGTTAGTTAGTTAGTTAGTTAGTTAGTTAGTTAATGAAATATTTGGTAATCTCTTTGGATATATCCCAAGGAGGATGTAATCCAGAGAGCTCAATGTAAATCCAGAGTGAATATTAATTTAATTTAAATTAAAAAAATAGACAACCTTAGGTTTCATGGGTTACAATGTATTTCCTTACCTTGCATTACCAAGCATGCTTGGAAAATGGAATTTGAGGTTGTCTGTTTTTTAATTTTAATTGAATTAATATATATATATATATATATATATATATATATATATATATATATATATATATAAGTATACGTCTATGTGTGTGTGTGTGTCTATATATATATATATATATATATATATATATATATATATATATATATAACAACACCAAATCAAAATTTTAGATTTTACTGGTGAAAGCAAAAGTCCTTAAGTGATGCGGATTCTGTTATTTGGTACAGTTCTCTGTTTGTGATTATGTAGCGCCAATCCAAGATGATCGCTAACACTTACAGGCTTCATTCGATTGACTACAATGCAAACAGACACGGCAAATAGGCACAACTCTCTTCGAAAGGAAAGACAGACATCCATTGTAATTTCTTTCATTCATTATTATTAAAAACTGAATTTCTATAATAATAAAGCATTGTGTACGTGTGTCTGTCCGTTTTTCGATGTCGGAATTCACGCATGCGCTCAAATAAATAGAACAATAGAAGCATTGATATTCATTAAATATTTACACCATTATTAATTTTATTGGCGTAAAGTCCCCCCACCCTAACAATTTTTCTTCAAACTAATCTATCTATATTTTCCACAAACAGTTTTTATTGATACTTATCTCTTTATATTTTCCAAAAACAATCTTTATTGCTATCTATCTATCTATCTATCTATCTATCTATCTATCTATCTATCTCATTCTCTTTCTCTCTCTCTCTCTCTATATATATATATATATATATATATATATATATATATGTATTATATGCGGAGTACTTAGTTGAAAATGGACAATATCAGTGATAGAGCTAATATATTCATTTGTACTGTTATACAGACAAAATCTGTCTTCTTTGATGATCACATAGGTGTAAAATTTAGGGTTACAAACAAGTGAATATATATATATATTCACTTGTATGGATATATATATATATATATATATATATATATATAATAATAATAATAATAATAATAATAATGATAATAATAATAATAATAATAAATTGCAGTGTACGTATGTCTGTCCATTTGTCAATCTCATCGAATCATAGACCTGAAGTAACAGGTAATAACTACTGTAGTTGCACGAGATTAAAAAATTAAATAAATAACTCATTTGAAGTTAAATTTAAATATCGAACAGAATGAAAGGTTTAAAAAAAAACAATTTTTTTTAATGGTTGAATTTAATTTCGCTTTTCGTCGTAATTGCAATTGATATCGTCTACATAAACCACAATTAAAACTTAAGCAGAGTACGATAGGTTTTACTTTTTTTCTAGGTTCCCTAATCTCTTTTAAGAGTGATTTTATGTGGAGGGATCATAAGGGATAGTAATTTAAAAGAAGATAAAATAATTGCGTAATGTAAACAAACTACAGAGACCAGATGCGTATACGAAGAAAGATTATGCCGAATTAATGTGTCAAATAAGAATAAAATAATTTTATTTTTTTAAAATCATTATGACTTTTACCTACATAGGACGCTGAAGGCCCAAGTAGCCCTCCGCTGGAGTTAGCCTAAAATCCGCTCGAAATGCAGCTTCTTGGCTAATTAGCAATAATTATTGCAAACGACGTTCACCGAAAGAATTCATTCGTAATTTATTTCCAATTTGAATATTCGCCAATGTATCAATATATTATTTTACTTCCGTTTACATGTACACCACCGATTTACCGGCACCTCCGCTTTCAGAACTGGGTTATTCATTTTGCTTGACCAACAGAAATAACATAATGATTAGAGTAAAAGTTATATTATCCGTTTCAAACATTCGGCATTCATTGAACAAGCAGCCAATGCTACCGTCGGTTAAAATTTATAAACTCTTCCTCTTAAAACACATTTTCAGAAAAAAAAGATTATCACTATTTCCAGTATTGACGAGGGAGTTTCCTTCCTAACCTTTTGTTCGAAGTACTGTGGATATATCCTCTTTCTGATGGGGTTTGAAATGTTTGCGTATTGTAGTCCTCGCCAGAGGTAAGATTCTGTAGCTCGATACAGTTCCTTTATTAGATCGATTCATTCATCGAATTCAGAGCTTGGAAGTGGGGTTTCTAATGGATGAGAAGAGGAAGACTCTATTGATGTGCTCATATACTTTTGTGAAGCAAACAAAGCAAGTATACAGTTTCCTATTAAAGAGACAAGTAATTTCTTGAAGTAGTTTGATGACACATACGTCATCATTTTCATCTCTTACCAGAACAAAAACCAAACAAGATTATCAGGAGTTGACTTTCATTAAAAAATGACAGCCTAGTTAATATAATATACATTAATATTTTCACCATGATGATACACCAACTGAAATACCTCTGTATGTGTGAGGTTCTTGAAGGTTACCTTTCTGTTTCCATAATGTATTAATGAGTGATAAACCTCACTTTTTGGGGGATGCTTTTCTAATTCAGACTTCTTTCATAAAAAAAGAGGAAATTATTATTGAATTCAAGCAGAAATTAAGCTATTTTCAAAAGTTCAACCTCAATGTCATGTGATGCTTTATTATTCGTTTGTTTTTTAATTGCTTTCTTAATTTTGCCATCACGAGGTTCATTATTGTTTATGTTTGAAGACAAATTTTGTAATGATTGGATAAATATTTGTATATGTTCTATTTCCGGAAGCATCTTCATCATAAGTACATTTGTCTCAGGAGGAAAACAGGATCTTCTTCTATTGGTAGATTCGCTTGAATGATAATTGCCCATCTCTTCATATCTATCCTTGTAAATGTTGGATATAGTGTAGGGAAAGATTAAATAGACTGGGGCTCTCATTTCCACCTGTTTGAAATGTTTCCATATAGGGATTCTTTTCAGACATGTAAGATTCTGATTGATACATTCATCGAATTCAGAGCTTGGAAGTGGGGTTTCTAATGGATGAGAAGAGGAAGACTCTATTGATGTGCTCATATACTGCTATGAAGTTCACAAAGCAAATATACAGTTTCCTATTAAAGAGACAAGTAATTTCTTGAAGTAGTTTGATAACACATACGTCATCATTTTCATCTCTTACCAGAACAAAAACAAAAAAACTGGATTATCAGGAGTTGACTTTCATTAAACAATAACAGCCTAGTTAATATAATATACATTAATATTTTCACCATGATAATTCACCAACTGAAATACCTCTGTATGTGTGAGGTTCTTGAAGGTTACCTTTCTGTTTTCATAATGCATCAATGAATGATAAACCTCACTTTTTGGGGATGCATTTCTGTTTCATTCTAATTCCAGATCCTAGTTTTTGATTTGGAAAGTTTTATCTTGAGTCCTATTTCGTTGAACACTTCATAGAGGATGTTGATTTTTATTCAAGATCATTCTTAGCCAAACTATGAAAACCTATGTCATCTACATAAACTTCCTCATCATTTGTACATGGGGTTCAGGCTGCCACTTTGTTTTGTGGAACAGATTACAGGGATAATGGTTCCACGGCCCCTTTAATCTTAATCTGTTTAAGTCTGCGTTCAACTGTTATTTATCCTTCATATACTGATAAAACAACCTCATTCACTAACTCGCTGCCATGATTTCCTCTTGGCCATGCATCGGATTAAAAAAAGTAGAAGCATATTATTATTATTATTTCCTTTGATTTCTTCTGTGTCCTTACCAATAACCTAAAATCAAGCTAAAAAAACAAATTAAAACAATGATCAGACATATTTTACATCGATAAAGCTCTTCGTGATATGTGAACCTTACTTGTGATTATAACTTTTTGTATTTATTTGTACTATTATTATTATTGCCGATACTATTGCTGATACTATTACAATTAATATTAACTTAATAAAAATTAATTTACTATATTTCAACCATTATCAAACTTTTCAACCTTCATATTTGTTTATATACGACTGTTTTGTAGTTTATCTTGATTTCTTGTGTCTTTTGTTAAAATAACGTTACTTTTTATGTGAGCTTCTAAAACACGAAATATATGTAATGCTCATGATAGGTCAAAACCAGAACCTCGTCAAACCAGGAGGACAGTTCATCTAGGGGAAGGAAAAGCCTGATTCTTAACCTCGGCTGCCTTGAGCTCATATACAAACAGAGAAAGGGCTATCGAAGTAAATGCAGGCAGTAAATCCGGAGTGGAGCCCAGAAGACATTTGACTGTCAACAATGACAATCTTCCGGCAACTCCTGCAGCAAAGCATGTCTCAAATATAAATACCATGTATTCATTTGCATCTTGTCAGTACGGCCTTGATGAGGTGAAGGGGACAATATAGTTTGGACAAAGCACGACCCTCCATATACCATCGCCCAGGCCTGCCTCATGGAGAGGTCAACTCAGTCTCAGCGATTGGCGAGATCACAACACGAGAGACAGTATTTTATGGTGAGGGAGTGGGGTTACTATTAGTACTAAATTTAGGTGTACTATTACAACTAATACTGTCGTACCTAATGCGAATTGTTAATTTTAACGCCCCTAAAAAGCAAAATTGTTCCTTATTTATCTTAAAGAAGAATTTTTTGCCTTCTGTCAGCATGACTAATGCTAACTTCCGGGAGAACAATTCACTGAGAGTTTCTGGTCTTACATTTTCCAAAGACATGAAGTGGAATCAAGTGCTAAGTCTTCTGCTAGAAAAATCGATTCAATATATAGTGATAAATAATTGTTCTGGACAGTACTTATCTTGCATATTTATAAGTATATGTACCCCAAATATTGCTGCCACGTCTGTTGATTCTTCATTATATCACAACATTCTTGGCAAAATCCAAAGAAGAATCAGCAACCATACCGGCCCTGAGCTGGCATCTCGGTTTCAGTAACATTCAAGTCGCCGTAGCGTAGTTTCCCTTAAGATTCTTCCATAAATATTTCCACAGTAATTGTTCTGATGCACATTACTCATTTGTGCCTCAATTTCTTTAATTTAAGAGCAGTACTAGATTGGGAGTTAGGTCTCGTAATTTCAATGTTGAAAAGCTAGATGCAGCCATAAATGTTATGCTAATAGTTTCTTCACCGGAATTGAAAATCTCTTCTGACCTCCCGCTTTCATCACAACTACGGTCTTCAAAAATTTAAATGAAATTCTAATCATCATCCGTTGTCTCCTTGAAACTGTCCTCTTTTTTTTTTCTTCTTCTCTCTTTTACTCTCAGTAACCCCTCGCATCTTAGTGGATTTTATTGCCTTGCTTGGATTGAAAATAACAGAAACTATATCAACATAAAGGTTACAATCCTTATTGTGGACCTTGATTGGGCCCCTAAATCTATCGAAATAGATACATTGACTTATGTATATTATCGTTGGATACCTCAAATTTAAATAAGAGTAGGAATTGTCGACTTGCAGCACTAGAAGGGTTGACATTCTTTTTTTTCTGGTGTTGATGGTAGTCTATTTAGCATTTAGAAATATCCAGCAGACTAAAAATACGTGTTTGTCACTGACCACAACAACGCCCGTGGGAGGGCTTCTATTGATTTATGCAATTAAGAGGCTGCAATAACTCAACACAAAACATATGATGTTATCGCTTCAGCCAAATATATAACGCAGACAGCCACGGTCATTGTAAGCTCTGAACTAGGCAACAATATATATATATATATATATATATATATATATATATATATATATGTGTGTGTGTGTGTGTGTGTGTGTGTGTGTATACATATATATATATATATGTATATATATATGTGTGCGCATATATATATATATATATATATATATATCCACTTGTAAAAAAGATTTAAAATAATTGAAGCTTTAATAATAAAAAGAAAAAAAAAACAGCTCTTAATAATATTAACTACGAACAAGGCCACAATTTGCTAACCGTATTCGGAAATTAAAACATCCCTACAACACACTAAAACATACACATAATGCACACACTCAATTAAGCTGAAAAATTAAATCATCCTTGATAATGGCTAAAGGTATAGCCGAAAGCGGTCGGAACTATAAAACATTTGGACAGTTTTTACACACTCTTTGTCCAGAAAAGAAAGCTCTTGTTTGAACACAAGAAAAATTAAATAAAAAACTTAACCGTAGTACCTTATCTGCCGTTTTTAATGAAACATGCATACATATATATATATATATATATATATATATATATATATATATATATATATATATATATATATATATATATATATATATATATATATATATATATCGCGCATTGAGTGTTGTTGCTAATAAAATAGTGCTCGATGCAATATAACAATTATATATTATTATATAAACATATATATTAATAAATGAACATATTTATTAATATGCTAGCAGGCTTCGCCCGCTCGATGTCGCTTCGAAAAGTAAGATGTATTCACTACTTGAAATATTTGGAAAAAAATTTTTAAATGAACATTTCTTTCATAAATTGGTTTGTTATAGTTAAGGAATGTTTTTTAAATAGATTCTATCTCGTTGAAGGCCAAGTCAAATGCAAATTTCAAACACTTATCTGCACTATATAAGACGATATACCTAACCTGAATTATTGATATGAAAAACAAAACAGTCTTCGAATAAAAGAACAGTAATGAAGGACATTTAATTAACAAAATAAAATTTTAAAAAATCAATATGCAAATTAATTAAACCTGAAGAGTGATATTGCCTAGAAGTACATGATGTATAATGCAAATATTGAGCTTGCACTGTGAAAATTGCTATAATGTAGAGCTTGCACTTTTTAATCTCAGAATTCGTGGGGGAAATTTGCTTCAATTTCGCATTTATTCATATAGATTCCATAATGTAGGTCTTAATTAGTAGCTATTATGTTTCTCTAAATCTTCAAATGTTGAATGTATAACTAAATTCTATTTTCCCATCTTTACATTATATTAATTTTATCTTATAAATTTCTCCTGTTCTGTCACCCATGAAAAAAAAATAATTGTACTGAAAAATAAGGATCTACGTACATCAAATCATTATTAAATTAAGTGGCAGCAGAAGAATTATAGTTGAACTTTTAAAAGGTAAGCTTAAACATTAATTAAATACTTAAATGCAAGAATCAATTTTGAGTTCTTCGGTAGTTTATTGACGCCTATCGCATCTACTACTCCCCAGGTATTTTGATGAGTCCTTCACAGGAAATAGTTTAAATGCTGCCTGGCTGAGCGGCTTTTAAGCTAGTTGCAGTTTTGTCTACAAAAGGAAAATTACACCCCTTGAACCGTGAAAGGAACGATAAAGGCTGGTATAATATATTAATATATATTTTTATCATCGCATAATCTGGAAACCCTGAATCTAAGCTCAACGAAAATCATTCCCTGCGTCTAACTTTTCTCGGGCTTTTGAATGAGCTATGAAATCAGACCAGTGGACAGACACACACACGCAAACACACATACACTTTACATTATATATAAGATATATATAAATTCATCTATCTATCTATTAATAAATTTTTTTTTTCCTCATCGGTACCACGACTCGGAGTTTTTTGCATAAATTCCGAGTCATGCTACCGGTGAGGATATATATATATATATATATATATATATATATATATATATATATATATATATATATATATATATATATATATATATATATATATATATATATATATATATATTACGGCTTAGGCAATTGCATGGAAAATTGAAAAAATGTGTAACGCGTTTCGACCTCTACAAAGACTTCATCTTACTAAAGTAACATTTTTATTGTTGGAATTATATGTCACACATTATGAAATAGACAAAGTCCGAGAAATAGGATATTAGGTTCGAATCCTGACGGAGGACGAATATTTTCAATGAAAAGTTCTCGAACATTCAGGCCGGTAAATGTTGTTTAATACTGTTTATTATAAACAGAGCATGTACTCAAATATTTGTATGTAAAAAAATTATCCTCGTTCGGCCCGGTGGCTAGGATCACAGTGTAGTATCTGTGCTTTGTGAGCTGCCGGGTCTGGTGTATGTCGAACTCTCTGCTTGCAGGGAGGAACCCTGACGAAGCTCCGCCGAAGGGTAGGGTTTCGTTGCGGGAGGTTGACTGAACTGGCCCCCCTCGGGGGGTTTGGATGGTTATTTATTTTTGGCTGGGCCTACGGGCTCGGAGATACCCACATTAGAAAGGCCTTGGACATTTATTTAATTATTGAATTAGGATGGCTGGCGTTAAAATTGATATATATATATATATATATATATATATATATATATATATATATATAGGAGTATGACTGTCCTTGTGAAATGGTTTATAAATTTTATTAGAGATATTAAAAATTTTAGTTAATTTAAGAATTTTGTGTTTGGTTCCTACAGACATCATTTGTATTTTAATTTATAAACGGGGATCATATCATTCATATACAGGTTCGGGGTTGATGTATCTTATTTAGATTGTTATATATATATGAAGAAATATTGGTTTCAACCAAATAGCCTGAAGATACCGAAAGGTAGAAACAACTTAGTTTTTTTGCTGATTTCCCACTTTTTGGGCTGAGCCTACGGGCTCGGGGATACCCACATTAAAAAGGCCTTGTGCTACATTCGATCCCCGTTGTGGATTGATAAATACCATATATATATTGTGCTGCCGGGTCGGGTGTCTGTCGAACTCTCTGCTTGCAGGGAGGAACTCTGACGTAGCTCCGCCGAACGGTAGGGTTGCGTTGGGGGAGGTTGACGGAACTGACCCCCCCGGGGGGGTTTGGATGGTTATTTATTTTTGGCTGAGCCTACTGGCTCGGAGATACCCACATTAAAAAGGCCTTGTGCCACATTCAGTTATCGTGGGTGGATTGATAAATACCATCTATAAAAAGAATGTATAAACATAAAAATATCTTAAAATTATATCTGTGTAGAATGGGAAGGAGAGATATAAACATGAACGTCAGTTATAATTATGTACTGAGGGTCAACGCTCAAGATGTGACGACGATGAATTAAAATTTGTTCAACTTTTCAGTGTCTGGACATACAGTTCAGTCGAACATATGCAGTTTCTTATGCATCAGGTTTTGCATGTTGTAACAGAAGAGATCTGTAGCCGAATGGTTAAGAAACAACGGTTCAGACGGACGTTCTTCCTGCAAAGGGGGCCGTAGGTTCAAATCCTTGCGGAGAGCACATGTTCTTTATTAATTTTCTAGTACGCAGGCCTGTAGACGAAATAAATAAGTGCTTAAAATAAACGGTGCGTCTACTCTGATACGGGAACCCACTAAAAAGATCGTTTGCTGTAATAAAAATCCATTATTTCTTTAGAAAACATATATATATATATATATATATATATATATATATATATATATATATCCAATTCTTAGATTAAGATTTGAACCATAGTATCTTAGAAATGATTAAAGATATCTTACTTGAATTCCCCGAGATTTGTATAACACTATTGAACGATAAGTATGTATTTAGCTCTAAGTTGAAATGATGATCTCTCTTCCTGTTGTGAACTACTGATCCAGTTTTTCTCTCGACTGTTCCCTCTTTTTAAAACTTATTCACCATTCTCTTGATGGTTCTTGAATGAACTTTCAAGATAGAAGCCAGAGTAATGAATGTTGATACCGTTACTGAAAGCCTGAATGATCTTTTTCCTCTCACCATTGCTCATTTGATAAGACAGTGTGGCTGACACAAAACGATTTCAACCTGTTATCTTTCTAGCTGAATAACTGAAAGAGTTTTTCAACGATTCTTACGAAAAATGGTGTAAATATGGCTAAACATCTTATCTGAAAACCTGGAGGAAAGAAACAATTAGTTTAGTGTTTTTTTTTTAGATATTAAACATTTTGTCGGATGTACAATTAATTCATGTTGTTACACGAATTGGACAATTTCAGTGTTACACCCGGAAGCCTGGAAACAGAAAGAGAGAGAGAGAGAGAGGAAGAGAGAAAGAGAGAGATAGGGGGTGTAAAAACAACCAACACACAAACACACACGTACATAGATGAGGGAGAGAAGGGGTAGTTGTTTTAGCAACAATGTTTATATCGATAAGTAATACTTAAAAAAAAACAAACGCCTGTTCATTATTTTTAACTTTGTTTTTTTTTTCGAAAATTAATCACAAGTCAAAGTGAATGTGTACGGACGTTTATCAGGCAAAGAATTCAATCATTTCGTTCTATTTTAGGCTTCTATCCTCGTGTTCTCTGCTACATTTATCGTTTTCCTTCATTTTGTATTTTTAACCATGTTAGGATCAAAAGCGCCGAACAATGTTCTACAGTGTTCCCACACGTTCCACACACGTACCAAACGCACTTATACTTACCCTAAACACCGACAGATACGCAAGATGAATGTGTTAACCCATGGAAAAGATGGTTAGCAGTAAAGAATCAAATACGCATGCGCATTGAACTCAATTTTATCTATATGCAATTTTCGTTTTTTCCCCCGCTTTTTGAGGCTGATCAGTTCTATTTTCACTTCTTAACATAGCAACCTTTTAATCTGTCCTCCTTTTGTTTAGCCTTTCTAGTTTTCTGTGTGCATTCGTCGTTTTGTTAAAATTTCCAACGGTTTTCTTGAACGAGGTCTGCAGCTGAGGTAATAAAGCGGATAAAGAGAGGGCCACCTTCAATTTGGCATCCTCATTCGTTGTCAATAGCGCTAAGTCATAAAAGTGTCGCTAATTATCTGAAGCACGTTCAGAGGAGAGAGAAAAAAATGGCAACATGTTAGTAATAAAGCTTTACTATAGAGATAGACGGAGACTCAGATCACATGGTGAAAATATTCTAAGAGACTAGCTTATTCTGACAAGCTGACAGTCGAAATTGTGACGTGCAACTGAATTGGATTTTCTCTAAGTGAAAATACGAGATGCTTTCAGAAATCAACACATGCACGCACACACGAACAAATATATATATATATATATATATATATATATATATATATATATATATATATATATATAGTCGTGTGTAAGAGTGTGTGTGTGAGCGTGTGTGTGTGTGACACTGCGAGGGTTTCACTAGATGTGTTTGTGTATTTCTGAAAGAATCTCATGTGTATATATATATATATATATATATATATATGTGTGTGTATATATATATATATATATATATATATATATATATATATATATATATATATATATATATATATATATATATATATATCAGGTTATCCCATAAGTTCTGTCCGAATTTTGAATAAAGAAAACAAGTGACCAAATGTTACATTTAATTACAGATTCAATCAACAATTTATTTTCCCTGATTATCTATGACTTCATTTCATCTATTAACAAGCTTACTAATTCCATTACAGTAAAATTCTTTTGGCTTTGATTCGAAGAACTGAATAATGAGTTTTAACCTCTTCTTGTGTTATAAAAACTGTTTCTTCTAAATGATTCTGTAAGCTACGAAACAAATGGTAGTCTGAAGGAGCAAGACCGTGAGAATAAGGTGGATGAGGAATTTTCTCCCAACCAAGTTCTTCGATCTTTTGTGATGTGATTCTTGCTGTGTGGGGTCGCGCATTGTCCTGGTGAAACGTCACCTCTTTTCGATTCACTACAGCAGGTCTTTTTCCCTCAAAGCTTGGTTCAAACACTCTAATTGCTGACAGTATATTTGAGCATTAATTGTTGCATTAGGTGGTAAGAATTCAAAGTGGATTATTCCTTGGCGATCCCACCAGATTGAAAGAAGAATCTTTTGCCCATGAAGTTCCCTTCTCGGCTTAGGCTGGCGTCCTTCCCCTTTACCAAGCCACTGTCTACGACGCTTAACATTTCGATAAAAGATCCATTTTTCGTCGCCAGTCACAATTCTATCGAAAAAAGGTGAAACAAGTTGGCGAGAATGGAGAGGAGAGCAGATGTCAACTCGGGATTTGAGGTTGTTTTCAGACAATTCATGAGGCACCCATTTTCCAAGTTTAGGAACTTTTCCAAGTTGTTGAAGCTGACGATGAACAGTTGTATGGTTTGAACTGAGAACCACTACCAATTCCTCAACTGATAAACAGGATTTTCTTCAAGTGCTGCTTCATGAAGCTTTTCATCAAACTCAACTGGACGTCCGGTTCGATCTTCACCTTCAAGTGTGAAATCTCCACCTCTGAAATTTGCAAACTATCTTCTGCAAGTTCTTTTATTCACACATTCCTCTCCATAAACTGATTTAAAAGTTTCTAGCTGTTTCGGCTGCTGAGTTTCCTTTCATGAACTCATAAAGCATTATGTGCCTCAAATGATTCTTGGGTACTTCCATGTTAGCAGGGTTTTAATCAAACAAAATTTAATTTTACTGTTCTCTGAAATAAAATTTGATCAGTTTAAATGCATCTAAACATAAAAAGAATGTTCATCTCCGTTAGACATTATAAAATACACTTTAAATTTCGTCCATTTTAACAAAAAGTTAAAATTCGGACAGAACTTATGAGATGACCTGATATATATATATATATATATATATATATATATATATATATATATATATATATATATACACGCTCTTCTGTGGCGAAATCGGTAAAAGTACGTCAGGCTAAATGATGACGGTTCCGTATAGGATACAGGTTCCCGTCGGAGGACGCATATTTTCTATGACAATTTCTCGGACATTCAGGCCGGTAAATGCTGTCAATACTGTTTATTATAAACAGAGCATTTACTTAAACATTTGTATCTAGAAAAAAGTATCTATAAACATAAAAATGTCTTAAAATACACACACAAACATACACACACACATACATATATATATATATATATATATATATATATATATATATATATATCATACAAAGCAATATAATTAAGACAAATTTCAAAGAAAAACTTTACATTTGGATTTTTTCCAGTTATAAACTTAAATTTATTTCGCAGTTGTTTTAAACTGCATCTTCAGATTGGTTTAAATGCGCCAATCACAAGAAATAAATTGATTTAAAAAAGAAAGAGAAGAAAGAAACAAAAGAAAATTTTGTTGTAGAGGGTGTCAATAAATGAGAGGAAGGGGTAAAAATGGAGAGAGAAGGCAGAGGAAGATATCTTGCTGGATGTGTGGTGGAGTTGTTAGCAAAACTGTTTCGAACATCTCTTCTGCCAAATTCCATATGAATTGGTGTCTTTTTTTTAAAAAAATATATTAAATGTGGCACAAGTTCGAAAAACACACACCTGAATAAAAGAAAAATTGATAGACACATTTATTGCATTAATATATTAATAATTTATAACACATAATACATATTATTATCAGATCACCAAATAAATTATAACAAGTAACAACCAGAAAAAATTAAACTTTAAGAAAAACATGCATAAAAAAGAATAAAGTCATATTATTAGGATAGTGTAAAATTATTTCTATGTTGACATTTAAATATTATTTCATTTCTTTGGTTTAATCGATATATGTTTTCGTATTTATTTTACTTTTTTCTTCGAGGCGAAAGTTACATGTATTCCTAAAGTTATTTGGTGTTTTCCCATTTTATTTGGGGTGTAAAGCCTCTGTCTTTTAACTTCCAAAAGTGTTTTGATAGAGCTGTTTGATATTTTAGTGATTCATCTGAAAATGAATGTCTGTTCTTGTATAATCTTTGTTTTCAAATCCCAGCTGAAATTCCAATGTATTTTTGAAATATTTATTTTAATTTGACAATATCGTTGGTTGGTAAATGATGTTTTCATATCGACATTTACCACCAACTAGGCATTCATCTTTGGTTCAACAATTGCGAGAAATATCCTTGTTAAAGTATTTATTTCATTTATTTCTATTATGAAAATTTATAATACTGTACATGTTACTAGTGCAGGAATAACTGATTTTTAGAGTTTTTTTTTATCGAAGATTTTGTGTAGTGGGTTAAATTTATCAAAGTATTTTCCTATTAGTCTAAGTAAGTATTTGTCTCGATTATTGTTGGATAGTTTACAGAAAGGAGTTTCTTATTTTCATCGTAAATTTTCTGGTTTATTTATACTAGTGTTAATAGTTTGGGGATTTATTTAATTATTGAATTAGGATGGCTGGCGTTAAAATTGATATATATATATATATATATATATATATATATATATATATATATATATATATAGGTGTATGACTGTCCTTGTGAAATGGTTTATAAATTTTATTAGAGATATTAAAAATTTTAGTTAATTTAAGAATTTTGTGTTTGGATTAATTTCTATTTTAAACCCAAGAAATTTGACAGCTTTTTGATTTTTTTCTGTAGGCTTGATGATAGTGGGCCATTGCTGTTTGATATGAAAATAAAACCATCATCTCTATATAGACCCATTTATTTAGGGTCTATTATTCTACTAAGAATGTATAGGATGTACATTCCCACAAGATCGGCTAGTTGAGCGGAGTCGTATGCCCCCATAGGGACATCAAAGTCACCATTGGAATATTTATTCCAGGTGGAGTTATTGTTAAGTAATACTGTCTTTCTAGATGCTAAAATAATGTCGGATACTTCATCTGTAATATAAACGAAATTCCTAACATAATCTATACTTTTTAGTAAGAGGTCTTTAGAAATGGTGGGATAAAAATCTATAAAATCGAATTGTATAAAAGTGATTTTATTTTTATTTCTAATATTATGAAATCATTTTATACCATCGGAAAATGAATCTAGAGGTTATAAAATGATCTTTCTTAATTGAAATAATATTTTTTTAAATTATATTTTTGGAAACTAGTCCTAGCTCTTTTATCAAGTGGTTAGTTAAGCTCGATTGTTGGTTGTTATCGAAGTTTACTTTGTGCTCTATAAAAAGTAGATATGTGTCTTTCATTTTCCATTTTCTTCATTCTGTCCACAATGTTGAGTTTTTTTTTTTGCAAAAAGATAGTCGCCTTATTGATTTGGGAAATTGTCCCATTGTCGTCAATTTTATATGTATTTTTATTTTATAGTTATATCTGGAAGTCCTGATCTTATAGATATTTTTAGATTTGACCACCCTGACCCAAATACATTTCGAGTTCTTAAGAATTATAATGTCTTTATTCAAATTGTCTTGGAACTGGTTCGAATATTTCCTAAATTTAATTTTTTAATTAATTATTATATATATTTACAAATCCATAATCTACAATAGAATTCTTGTCTTTTCGACCGGAATTTTCCTTAACGGTTCGTTAAGGAAAATTCCGGTCGAAAAGACAAGAATTCTATAAAATCACATTAACGGAAACATCTTCCGATTCCAGACGCCTACCATGAATCTTAAATTATTTAGTAGTTGACATGGAGTGATGAAGGTTTTTTGAAAAATTCACGGGAATTCCAGCCACAGGTGGCATGTGAGAGCTTAGAATGAACGCTCCTTTTTCCAAAAATAACACAAACATAAGTTATACGTAAAAGACAAAACATGAGGAACAGACAAAACACCTTTGAAAATGTTAGAATGCTGGAGTAACATAATAAAAAATGATTTCAATCTTTCTTCTCGGCCGTATTCAATGACAACGACAAGAAAAGAAAGGCTACTGCCAATATATATATATATATATATATATATATATATATATATATATATATATATATATATGCCTGTGTGTGTGTGTGTATTTCTGAAATAACTACATAAGAATAGTTCTTGAAAACAAATTGTGTAACATTCGAAATTATCTATCTATCTATCTATCAACAAGGCAAAACGACAAGAAGAAGACCCTATTGGTAAACTGAATTTTTGTCTCTGAAATTGTTTTATATATATATATATATATATATATATATATATATATATATATATATATATATTCATGAATCATTCATACAAAAAACAAATATAGAGGTTAATCATTTAAATGGCGAGAATACTTCGTCGCAAACAATCTAATTAAGATACATCAACCCCGAACCTGTATATGAATGATATGATCCCCGTTTATAAATTCCAGTTGCATAAGGTCTTTTTAATTTTACAAGCTTTCGTCTGTTCCTACAGACATCATTTGTATTTTAATTTATAAACGGGGATCATATCATTCATATACAGGTTCGGGGTTGATGTATCTTATTTAGATTGTTATATATATATGAAGAAATATACTCTTAAGATGTGCTATATTTATGGAATAAAGTGCTCAATATCAGAGATAGAGCGTGTGTAAATATAAAAGTGAACATAAAAGTCAACACTTAGAGGCGACAGTCTGTTTCATGCTAGATGCAATCGTCAGACCTGACGATTGCATCTAGGATGAAACAGATTGTCACCTCTAAGTGCTGACTTCTATGTTCACTTATATATATATATATATATATGTATATATATATATATATATATATATTGTAAAATAAGAGATCAGCTAAAGACGCTACTTTGGTTTCAACCAAATAGCCTGAAGATACCGAAAAGTAGAAACAACTTAGTTTTTTGCTGATTTCCCACTTTTTAAAAATTAATAGGTATGCATGTTAAATTTTTACTTTCTGTATACGTGTATTGAACATGTTTAATAGTACGGTTTCCAGGTCTAATTCAAACCTGACGAATAACTGTTTTATAATTATATATATATATATATATATATATATATATATATATATAGTTGATTGGAGAACTCAAGTAAAGTACTTAATAAAATGTATCAGGTCACTTCCTGACGGGCTTCATTGGCTATACTCAATGATTCCCAGCTTCTGTTTTCTGCAAGACACTTTCTGTTTTCATAGACTTCTTGTATATGCCATAGATCCCGACATAACTTGGTGACCCTTTTTTCTATCTTTGTACTGTATTCCAACTGGGCCTCTGTATCCAAATCCGTCTCTATGACCCTGGATAAACATTGCACAGTTACTTGTATTATCATCATTTTCATTAAATGCCAGGTATTAACAAGCACCTTTTAACTTTTACCTCAAAAGGCAAAGGAAATTGAATTCCTAAAATCAAAATATATATCGGATGTGACAGCAAAATTATCCAAATCATGCTAAAGCAAAACTGTCCAATTGTTAGATTAAGCTTTGAATCTTAGTGTCATAGAAATGATTAAAGATATCTTTCTGGAATCCTCCGAGTTTTTTTTATGACACTAATGGTTATAGAATTACTCCCCAAGCTTAACAGAAGAATCATGATGAAATCGATCATAAACGAATATGACATGTTCATCATTAATTAATCATAGCTGAAGGTTGGAAGCTCGTAAAGCATTGAAATAAAGTTTAAATATATATATATATATTATTCCCGGATCATTTTCCAACTTATTCAAGATGATCTTCGCCCGCTCTAACCTTCTAATTTTCTGTCTTCGAGTACCAAGATACCTCACAAGTTTCACGTACGATATCATTTTCAAGTCTTTTTTCACTGCTCTTTGTAATGTCATAGCTGAAACTCTTCTATCACGTGTCAAACGTCTTATGGATTGAGTTCGATATTTTCTAATTGATCTCTTTAGTTCTAAATTGAAATGATGATTCCTCTTCCTGTTGTGACCTCCTGGTCCAGTTTTCCTCCCTACTCTTCTCTCTTTTTTTAAAACTTATTCACTGTTCTCTTGATGGTTCTTTAATGGACTTTGGAGATAGAAGTCACAGTATGAATGTTGGTCCCATTGCTGAAGGCGTGAATGAACTTTTTCCTTTCACCATTGCTCAGTTGTGAAGATTGTGAGGCTGACACAAAACGGTTTTAACCTTTTCTCTCCTTAGCTGAACAACACAGACGTTTTTTTCAATAATTCTCACGATAAATGGTGTCAAGATGGTTACACGTCTTATCTGAAAATCTGGAAAAAAGAAACTCAGTATAGAGGGTTTTTTAGATATTAAACATGTGAAATGGATAATTATGCTGTTAGACGATTTGGACAATTTAGCTTTTAGACCTGGTATATAATTTAAATGAAAAAAGTTGTATTGATTGTTCTTAAATCTAATATAATGTACAGATGCATACATATTTGTTTGTGTTTATGTACGCCACCATATATATACATATATATATATATATATATATATATATATATATATATATATATATATATATATATATGCATGTTTCATTAAAAACGACAGACAAGGTACTACGGTTAAGCATTTTATTTAATTTTTCTTGTGTTCGAACAAGAGCTTTCTTTTCTGGACAAAGGGTGTGTAAATGTTTTATATTTCCGAGCGCTTTCGGCTATGCCTTTAGCCATTATCAAGGATGATTCGATTTTTCAGTTTAATTGAGTGTGTGCGTTCTGTGTATGTATCAGTGTGTGGTAGGAATCTTTTTAACTTCCGAAAACGGTTAGCACATTGTGGCCTTGTTCGTAGTTAATATTGTTAAGAGTTGGCTTTTTCTTTTTTATTATTAAAGCTTCCATTATTTTTAATATTTTTTTGCAGGTAGATGCAGTTAATATATTTATGTTTTCTACTAGTATGTTCCTAATGGAATCGGGTAAATCTGTTTGTGTGTTTAAATGGGTTCTAATGGAGCTGTGATCAGATAGGTGTAACGTAAGACGTCTGGATAAGCATGTAGTTGTGTAACCGATGTAATTATTTATGAGTCCGGTTTGATCAGGAACACAGTTCCTTAAGGGCCACTTGAACTCATAGATAATGTTCGTTCTTTGTAATTTTGACTTAGCTGATGTGTTGTTATTTTTGAGGATAAGGTTAGCTGTTTTAAATTTTTTTTATAATAGATAATAAATTTGATTTTTTTATTCGGATCAGTTGGAGTAGTATATTTATTTATAATATGCCTTAGAGAAGATTCGTCTTGTTTGTAATTAATATGCATTTGGTTTTTGTAATAAATGTTTATGTGATTTTTGGCTGTGTATTCGCTATCATTATTACTTACTTTGGGGAGAAATAGTCTAATTTGGTGGTCTATAAGGTGGTTAGGGAAGCCGTTGTTGATTAGTGTTTGTTTAACAATATTAAGTTCTTTGAGGAAGAGTAGTCGAGAGGATGAGTTCTGGTGTGCTCTATTTAGGAAGCTTTTTATTACTGCTATTTTGTACCTAAGAGTTAAGGTGGCACGAGTTTTTGCTGGTGGGTTTTTTGTATAATGATGTAATGAAAGTGTTATTGCTGTATTCAACGAGGACATCTAAGAATGGAAGTTTGTTTATTTGGCTAAGTTCATAGGTAAATTTAAGGACGGAGTTTTTCTCAAATGTGGTCTTAAGTGTCTCTATTTCTTTAATGTTATTAGCTAAAATAAAAATATCGTCTACGTAGCGAACATAGATTTTCGGTTTATGAACCTGTGTAAATATCGTATTTTCTACGTGGGACATGTAATAGTTGTAAAAGCATGGACTGAGTGGATGTCCCATACTAACACCATTAGTTTGGGTGTAAATATTGCCATTATGCTCATAGAATGGGACTTTGGTTGTGCATGCGTGTAGTAATTTTTTTTAGGATGGATGGTTTGATGGATGGCGGAGGGATAGAATTATTACTATATACAGAATTGAGGATAATGTCATTAGTTTGGTCGACGGGAACGTTTGTAATTTAGTTTTCGATGTCAAGTGACGCTATTATACCTTGGTTTGTTTTTTTTTGTTTTTGTTTTTTTTTTGTTTTTTTTGTAGTTTTTAAAATTTGCAGGAATCCGTGGGTGGAAAACAAACTAAGGTATGATAACGTCATATATATATATATATATATATATATATATATATATATATATATATATATATATATATATATGACGCCAAAGGTACGCTTACATTTGTTTCGCTATTTATTTCTCAATCAGTGCTTATCTTTGCCGAACTGATCTTTCAGCAAGATCGAGCAATTCCCCATTATGATTTGGTAGGAAGGAACTACGTTAATCAAATCCTTTCTACAGCATTGTTTTGGTAGAAGGGTCAGCATCGAATCGCAATCACGTTCACCTGACCTAGCAGGAATGGATTTCTTGTTGGGGGTTGTAGTAAAGAACAACGTTTACGAAAGAAATCCCCACCCATGGGACAAATTAAAAGAATACATCACAGAAATATTTATTGAAATTGATTCAGATCGAGATTTATGTCGTCTTGTGGGTCATAGCGATTTGGAGAGGTTCGATGAATGTTGCAATGTTTAAGAAGGACATTTTGAGCACTTAAGAGCTGAAATTGTGCTAAAGATTTAAGTAAAGTCTTAAACAAATGTACATAAACAATTTTGAAGAAATATTATTTAATAAAATGTAAAGTGAATACCTACTTACGTACTTACCTACAAGACTTATCCAAACAGATAACTGAAAGTTCTTATGTCCATCGTCTTTGTCATGTTGAATTGATAATGTTAATTATATTTTATGAATATGTCCTGAAGATGGTTTATTAGACCGAAACATCCGACGTTGACATTATATTAACATTAAAACAGCATAATTGCATATAAGGATTTTTGTTTGTTTTTTTCCGTATATTTTTCTTCATATATATATATATATATATATATATATATATATATATATATATATATGATTTATCAACTTATCATATTCAAACTTACGGCCACATCACATTGAAACACCGATTATCGTAGGCTCAAGTTAAGAAAACGTCAAGTCTGGTTAGTACCTAGATGGGTGACCGCTTAGGAATACCGCTTAGGAATACCAGGGTTAGCGTTAGCTAACCTTAACCCTAACCAGTAGCTTTTATCTTGGATATGCAATGCTGTAATGGATAATGTCTTGGAATTTTTAATCGAAGAGACTAGTTCTATTAGGTTGGTGCAAAAAATAATGACGTAATAATGTCGTTTTTTGACGTTAAAAATACGTCAAAAAACGACATTATTACGTCATTATTTTTGCACCAACCTAATAGTTCCTGTTATATTTACTTTCGCGCAATTATTCTTGGGAAAGACATGAATCCATTTATTCTCCCCCCAGCTGTGGGTTAATTAGTAAGGCTTGTATCACTAAACTATTATATGCAAAAAATAAATTCTTTAATCAGAAAATATTTTCTCGTTTTAAATAACCCTGCAATGGGTTGATAACCCATAGAAAACGAATCAATCAATCAATGAAATACTGATCAGCTACACAGGCATGTCTTTTAGATTTATTTACATTCTCTGGAATAGAAATTTATAGAAACTACTGTGGCTAGTAAGTGGGGGATCACCTTATACATTTTTGTAATATAGGATGTATCCCCGATTTTCTTTCCGCATTATAATCATTATTACCCACCACCTCCACATTCTTATTAGGTCGGTGCAAAAATAATGACGTAATAATGTCGTTTTTTGACGTTTACGTCAAAAAACGACATTATTACGTCATTATTTTTGCACTGACCTAATACCATCTGAAAATATTCTCTGGCATAAAATAACCTGCCGTAGAAAAGAAACAATAAATCAAAAGCTGTATATATGTAGTCTATATGGTATATTTTACATGTTTTCAAACATAAAAACAAAAAAAAAATTGACAGTCGCCAAGAAAATCTTTTGGTTGGTTGGCTTTATCTTGTGGGCGCCATTTTGAAGATGAGATATATTTTGAAATCTGTATTTCCCCTTTAAACAGCAAAGGCTTATTTTTTTTTTCTTAAAACGTACTTCATATTCATATATGCATGAGCTTACGTAATGTGTTCTGGCACATTTTCTTTTCTTACATCAATACCTACTGAGACAAATTCTCGTTTATACAGCAACGATGCCAAGGGGTCCTTAGTTACAATTTATGGAAGAAACTGCATAATCTGGCGTGATCTATATATACACAGCCTCGGTCACTGTGACTTGTGACGTTGTGATTCTGAACACTTACCTCCACCGTATTTTACTCACAAGGCTTGTGTCAGCCCAGTGTATAATTTTAAAGCACTTTCCACACATTGCCATACACTGCGATCGACTTTCTAGGCTAATATTATCAAGAATCATCTACGTGACAATTCGGCCATAGCGTTTTCTGAACCCGGGTCTAATGGTCAGATCGCTAACGTTATAACCACTGGTTTATCTACCGAATTTCACTCACAGGACTAGGTTCAATCCGTGGTATTGTTTCCAGGCATTTTCCACGGAGTACCGTTCACTGGAATAGTTTTCCTGGACTAATATTTTCAAAAATGCTTGAAAAATCGACGATAGCGAATGTTGAATTCGAGTCTAAAGATGAGATCGCCAACCTTATAACCACTGGTTTATCTACCGAATTTCACTCATAAGGCTAGGTTCAAGCCGTGGTAGAGTTTCCAGAAATTTTATACATAATTTCTTTCATTGGGATCCTCACCCTAGGCTAATATAAGAAAATACTTGACAAATTGACCATAACGAGTTTTGAACCCGGATTTAAAGACCCAATCGCTAACGTTATATCCTCTGGGTCAGGATTTCGAAATATTATTATTAATAAGCAATGGATGCATTGGCCAATAGCTATACTATTTGAAAATCGTAAACTTGCAATTTAGCATAGATAACTAAATGAGGAAGACATGGCAAGATTGTAGATTTTGACCCCATTTTAAAATGACGGGCGTTATGAGAAAAGAATGGCGAACAAACGATTCACATGTGAAGATTTTTTTGTAAAGTGTTAAATTGATTTTCTAAGGAAATCTTATGTATTCGAATCAATACAACCGAAAAAAACACTATTTTCTAACGTGTCATTTAATGGCACACATATAGCTATGTATTATATTTATTATATGTATTTATTATTATTATATTTATCATAATTTTTATTATTTTATAATCAATATAAACACGATTTCCCATCAGCGACTGCGTTTCTTCTTTGAAGAATGTCATTCAGATGAAAAGTGTAACAGATATATAGGAAATGAATACGATATTGACCAATTAGAATATTAATGTATTCTAATTACTTTGCGATGTAGAGGGATTGATCGTATTTTAATCTCAACTAAACTTTACAACACCTTCAAAGAAATCTTAACTCCCCATTGAATCGTAAAGAATGTCAAAAGAAATTCTTTAATGTCGTCTGTATGTTCATCACTGGGAATTGTTCGTATGAAGATCTGAAGAAAAGTCTGAAAAGCAGACAAGCAAGAAAAAAAGAAAGAAAAGAAAACGAAAATGAAGGAAAAAATTATAAAATAGGAAGGCCAATAAAAAATGAATGAGTGAAAGAAAGAAAAAGAAAAGAAACCGAAGACAGAGAGAAAAAAAGAATGAAAGAAGGAAAATTGAAGGAAGGGTAAAAGAGAAGAAATCCAGAAAAGAAAGAAAGGAAGAAAGAAAGAACGAATTGAAAAAAAAAAAACAAAAAAAACGGAAGTACGAAGGAAGGAGAAAGTAAGAAATGAAAGAAGGAAAATTGAAGGAAGATACATGAAAGAAAAAGTTTGACGTTTAAAAAAAAGACGAAATGATGAATGAAAAAAGAAAGAAAGAAAATAAAACGAAAAATTGTCAGAAAGGATAGAAATTTAAAAAAAAGAGAAAGAAAATGAATGAAGAAATGAAAAGAACGAAGCAAAAAAGAAGTCTAAAAGAAAATAAAATAAATAAAAATGAAAGGAAAAATCAAAACGAAAGAAAAAGAAAGCATATAGAAAGAGGAAGAAATGTAAAATGAAAAGCAATTGAATGAATAAATGAGAAAGAAGATTGAATGAATAATTAAAAGACAACAGAAGAAAAGAATAACGGAAAAAAGAAAGAAAAAATAACTAAAGGAAGATACTAAAAAGCAAAGATGGAATGAAAAGAAAGAAATAAAAAGATGAAAAAGGATAAAATAAATGAAAATGGAAGAAAACAATGTTAAAATCTAAAGTAAAATAAAAGACGATAAACTGGCAAATAAATTTAAATAATTGTAACAAGTTGACGAATACGAATGAAAATATAGCAGAAAGTTTGCAAAAAACAAATAATCCAAAATCAATAAAAGCAAAAATATAAAAAAATAATAAAATAAAAGATAGAAAAAAATAAATGAATAAATTTGAAAAAAAACAAAAAACAAAAAAAAAACAAACAAAAAAAAATAATTTGAGTGAGTCAGAAGGAAATTCGGCCAACATTCAGCCATTTTGATTTTCTATGATCACATGGGCGTTTTCTTATATTTCTCGCCGGTTGTGAATTTTAAAATATAACAAAATGAAAAATTCAAATCGAATGAGATAAAACTGCAAATAAAGCAAATAAAAATTTCAGTTTTCCTCATTGGACAAATTCCAGGAAATAAACTGGGATTTACTCTTTAAGGTCCTAACTTCCTCTTCATCGATGACATTTATTTGCTCGAATTCATTTTGAAAAAGACAAACAAAATATAATTCACGTCCATTGCACGTTCTTCTTCTTGTCCTGAATTTTCGTTCAATCAGTTCTGCGATTTATGATAATGTTATTTACTTTATTTCGCATTAAACTTTAGCGTGACACAACGCCGTGGGGCGCTTATTCTGCTTACCCATCTAAATGCTTGTTGGGTACTTTTAATGAAGCATAACTTTGGTGATGAGGCAAGAGCTGTCATTTTGTGTATGAGATGAAGATGCAAAATATTAATGATTTTATTTACAAATGTTAGCACAAGGCTATAATAGTCGATCCCCTAATGAAGATCGAATTAGTCGATACGATGTTATTGCTAATCATCTTAAAGTAGGTCTTCTAAGGATTGAAGATGATGATTAGAGATATTTTCAAAATTTAAAACTATAGCGATAAAAGTTTTTTTTTATTCAAAACGATTTAATACCAAATACAACGACTTTAAAATATATATATATATATATATATATATATATATATATATATATATATATATTCGGAATTATTACAAAAAATACAAAATCTATAGGTAGTATTGTTGGGTTAATTTTTTGTTTTTTTTACATCGTTTTACCCCTGACTACTTAATTTTATGAAATTTCGAGAAATTAAAACTCTAGGTTCTTCGTATTTACATTAGTTAAAAGCAGGAGTCCTTGGAGAATTTAAATCATCAATTTTCTTTAGTCAAACAGAAACATCATTTACCTAAAATCTGCTCTAAATCGTAAACTGAAAAATGCAACAAAACTATGATATTATTTAATTAAAACAACATCTAATTGATTTTATAAATAAGATGTATGAACACTATTGTCTTAAGAAAAAATTTTTCGATGAATAATGAAGTTTTACAAGAATTGTTTTCATTTTTGTTAAATTTGAATTAGAGAAAAATTATTAAATTTTAAATCTGATAAAATTCTCTATGAATTTCAGTGGATTATGTTATATTATTTTAAAGTGTAAATTATATTTACTTATCATCAAGGGAAAAGTTTATTACAGATCATCAAACCAGCATATTTTAAAAATAATTTTGCATTGTTTTACTAGTGTATAAGAGTGACGTTCACACGGCACAGGTGAGCAGGAGCTGAAGCAGGCAACTTTGGTTTTGAATTGCTATCCCCCCACCCCTTTTACTCATTACATTTTGTTCCATTTGACTTCTTCCTGTTTTCTGAACTCAAATCCGCCCCCCCCCCGTTTGGTCGCAATTTTGCATCAATGATGAGATCATATGTTCCTGGAGGAATTTTTGAAGGACTAAGCCGGCACCTTCTTCCGTGGAGGAATTTTTGAAGGACTAAGCCGGCACCTTCTTCTGTGATGGGATTGCAATACTTAAGCATCGTTGGAGGAAGTTCATTGATGTGAAGGGGACGACATTGAAAAACATTGAAAAACGGTCTTGTTTCTATAATTCCTCTGGATGAGTTTTGTAAGTTTTCAACGACCCTCGTATGCACTGAACATTTTAGGTACGAGGAAGTTTTATTAGTGTTGTGGTGTTCTCCCTCTAAAGAGTCTATGTTAGACTCTTCCGCCTACTATAAGATTAGTAGGAGAGAAGGCTTCGGGCAACTGTGAATAGATTGAGGGTGTAATACTCTTCTGGTGTACTTAGTGTTTAATATACGATATATTTGCAAATCTGGTTTTTGTTATTACTTAACCATTTACTTGATCACAGCATCTTGGCGACGAAGAAACGAACTTCAAGTTAAATCATAATTTTTTGCCAGTGCCTACAACAGTGGTGAAGAGAGGAATTCTAATTAAAGATAAACGACTTCCTGAGAAACATCAAAGTGGTTACACTGGTGAGGAAATTGTCTTATCCGCTCTGTCGATATAAACAATGTCATCTTGAATATGAATTTGTGTGCAGGTACCCGGATTTGAAATTCTTCTAGATTTACTTTACTTCTGTATTCTTCATTTGTGATCTGGGACACAATTTGCGAACATAGAGTATAAATATATAGTGAAAACCCACGTAAATAGCGAAAAATGGCGATTTTTACTGGCTTCTTATTTTTCTTTGATCATTTAACCAATTTTCATCAAACTTAACAAATGCTTCATAAATAAATTTTCTTTTACATCCCTGGTAGCACTCTGATGAATTGAATTTCAAAAACTCCAAAATATTTGTGGTCTAAATTGAGTCTCCATGTTGTCTATTTTCCCCCTTCATGACCTCGGCTAACTTCGATTGAATAAATACAGACTACTTCTGTTATATTAGTAACTGCATTAATTCAAAAAGGTTTTTTTAATGAAGGTACTTTAAAGTAATTGAAGAAAATAGTCTCTGTTACGTCTAAACATGATGCTGTTTTTGATCCATTCTAACTGAACGCTATTTTATGATCGACTAGTGGGTATGGCTGCTAGTGTACATATAACATGTCATATCCAGGAATAGGAGTGGAAATAAGCGCCTACTGTCTAAAAAAAACAAACATCCATGGCATGTGCCTTCAATACTCTTTGGCAACTATCTCAAAATCAGATAACTGGCGCCTCATAATCAGATGCTTCGAGTAGATGGAGTTCATTAGCACCGGAAGACAGTTCATCTAGGGGGAGAAAAACCTCCGATGCCTTGCGGTCATATGCAAACACTGAAAGGCTATGGAGGTAAATCCAGACAGAAAACACGAATTGCAGCCCCAAAGACGACTGGCTGTCAGCATGAACAACCATTCAGCAAAACCAATCTAATCCCAAATGTAATGTATTCCTTTGGGTCTTGTCGCTAAGGCCAAGAGAGTGGGCATGGGGTATGGGCAGCACACGGTCTCCTTAGACGATCGCCCTGGCCTGCTCCCTGGAGAGGTCACTCCGGTTTTATCACCTGATGAGAAAACAACCCCAAAGGCAGCATTTTAGGGGTATAAGTAAATAATCAACAGTTGTGGAGTTGGACGCAACAAGTTGTCTTCGACAGTGGGAGGGATCAATAACCGCTTGTCTCAAGCCGGACAACCCCCGGACAGTAGGGTGTTGTTCTGTTATGCTCTGCTTGCTTCGGTGGGTGCCTGAAGCTTATGGCTACCAAGCCTAAAATCAGATCAATAGCCATGCACCAAACAAACAGAAAAATGGGGAAAATCATAAAGAATCCAGCTCTTCGTATCGTAAGCTGGAAAGTGTGAACAATGCTCATAAGTTTATCTGATGGCCTTCAGAAAATGGAGGAATCTCGCGTTGATCGGTCGTAAGCAAACTGATTAAACATTAACTTGGCAGCTCTACAGGAAACACGGCATCCAGACAATAGATCTCTAAAGGAAGAACATCTTTAGGGAACATGGAGTTAAATTCGCTGTCAGGAACACGCTGAGCCGTATTATTGTAAGTGGCTTGGAGAGAATTCTCACGCATCGTCTCTCTACATATGAAGGCCTTTCTGTTCGTCTATAGACCAACACTTCAAGCCCCGCCCGAAGTCAAAGACCAACGTTCAAATTGATAGAGTTGTCAAGCGTATCTTATCAGCATGTCAACCTTCTAGGAGACTTCAATACGAGGATGGACGCCGGTCAAGTGTACTGGCCAAACGTGCTAGATAACCATGGTATAGGAAAATGAACAAACATGCCCAAACACTCCTGGTTATCTTATGCTGTGTGTAACAACCACCTATTTTCAGAACAATGCTTGCCAGAAAGCATCTCGGAGACAGTATTTGCAACACCAGAGCTCTCACTAAAGCGCCGACTACGACACTGACTACTCCCTGATCTCGTCAGAGGTAAAGTTAAAACCTAAAAGATGCTACTACTTAAATAAGAAATGCTAGTTGAGAATTATGTCGATAAAAACCAGAGGTTTAAGAGAGGCTTATGAAGACTTATCACAGTCCCTGTAAGACATATGAAACTCCCTGAAGAACGCCATCTACAATGCTGCAACCTCGACCTAAAAGAAAACAAAGAAAATGTAAAGAAGATGCACAAGAAGAAAGATTAGTTTAAAGTTAATGTCTCTACATAAAGGCCGGTCATCAACGCCAAGTGAAGCAAGCTGAATAGATTCGAGTGTGATCCTAGTCAGCAAAATCTGCAGGTAGCTCGTAGCAAAAGCCAGCAAACGGCACATTTGCTGTGTAAATGACTATTAGCTCCATCTGTCAGATAGTATCCAACAGGTTTCGAACAACTCTAACCTCCGGAACATTTATGAGGGAATTAAAACAAGCAAGAAAGAAGTCTGGGTTAATTTTCAGTCTAAGCACCAGAAGCACCACCCAGTATTAAAAAATGTACCATTCTGGTGTGAAATTGCCTGTTTATTTCGAAAATGACATTAAAACATTGTGCTCAATTACTGTTTAGGAGTTTTAGACAATGTAAAATCGACTTTATCTCGTCGTGTACACAAAACGTCCGCCATTACTGGTTTTGTTTACATACGCTTGCCTGAAGTAGTCCTCAAGTCTTGATTACTGCGCAATGCGTCCAAAAACGCAATGCGTCCAAAAACGTAAAATCCGACATTTAGAATAAAGCAAAATAAAAAATTGCGCGCCTGAAAAGTAAAAAAGGGATTTTTTTTTGAACAATGTTTTTTTTATGTCGTGAACGTTTCTTTAAAATAACATCAGCGAAAACCGTGCAGTAACCAAGAGCAGTAAGATAGGAAAAGCTGTAAAAAGGCCATTAACTAAGTAACCCTCCACGCATTACAACTAAAGGAAAACGTATGTAAACAAGGCCAGTAATGGCGGCCGGACAACACGAAAGAAATCAAACTTACATTGATGATAAATTGAAAACGGTAATCGAGCGCAATGTTTTAATGTCATTTTCAAATTAACTAGTCAAATTCACACCAGAATGGTACATTCTCGATGCCGGGGGCTTTTTGGTGCCTATACTGCAAATTAACCGAAATCTGCCTCCTCTCTCCACTGAAATCAAAGATATGGAAATTAAGTACAGAAAAAAGATAAACAAATGGGAAAATAGGGAGAGCACTTATATAGAAATTTATGGAAGAGAAAAATCCGTCACTTAAGAAACTCTTGATGTTATTGATGGTCCACCATTCCTGGAAGAGCTGGAATCAGAAGTTCAAAAAAAAAAAAAAAAAAAAAAAAAAAAAGAAGAGCTTAGGAAAACTATTGATGCTCTAGCTTGTAGTTTTAATGCAGCAAGTGAAGACGGCATACTGCCGGAAACCATCAAATCGGTAAGCCAGCTTACTATATAGTTGAGAGAAGGCAAAAGGTTCCTCGGGACATGCGCGATACCAAGTTACTTACCCGGGCGACTGCAATAACTATCGGGGTATCACCCTGTTAAGCATTGTTGGAATACTTTTTGCCCGAGTGCGTTTAGCGCGACTCCAATGATATTTCATGGTTAAAACATCCCCAACTGAAATACTCTCCTCTTGACGTTAGCTCCAGGAGAAATATTAACAACAGATGCCGCTATGCATCACCTTCATCGATCTCTCAAATGCGGTCGACTTTCGTAGCAGGAAAGGTCTGTTTCGGTTACTAATTAAATTTGTTTGTGCTCCACAATTACTGACTATCAATCCCTCTTTTCACAAGAACATGCAGTGTGTTGTCAGCTATGGTCGTCAAAATTCAATACCCTTTGCTATTCAGAGTGGCGTAAAACAAGAATGAGTTTTAGAACCGACTTTGTTTGGCATCTTTTTTTCCATGTTATTGAGTTTTCCGTTCAGAGTCTTCGAAGAATGGGTATACTTACACATCAGAAGCAACGGCAAATTATTCAACTCAGCCACCTGAGGGCAAAGGCCAAGATGTGTACAATACTCATCAGAGCAGTGTTGTTTGCTGATGACGCAGCCCTGGCTACGCACACCGAACACGATCTCCAACAGCTGAGTACTCAGTTCAACCATGCCTGTAAAGAATTTAGTATGACAATTAACATAAAGAACAAACGTCATGGGTCAAGATGTTTTTGCATCTCCATCGATCAGGATCGATGACGTGGAGAGCACGTGACGCTATCACCAATATCATATCACTTGATATGGAAATTGAAAAACGCTCTAACAAAACAGCAGCAGTGTGGGCTAAATTGAGCAGGAGAGTATGCAACAGCAGTCAGCTGACCTTGCGCACCAAACTAAAAGTATTGCAGGTGTATATCGTTAGTACTATGCTTTAGGTAGGGCAGCCAAATCTGGAAATAAACGCCAAGCGGGAAAACTGCCTGGAAAGCTTCCGTCTTCAGTGATTACGACGCATCAAGCGCCATCACATACCGAGACAAAGTTACGAACACTGCTTCGTTGGAGCAGGCACCTGGAGCTTACATCTACATTAACTGTCAACGTTGTCTTCGATGTCTGGGTGACGTACATCGTATGAATGAAAGCAATAGGCTAAAATACATCATGTATGGTGGGCTCGTCAAGGAACACCGTCGGATAGACCGACCAAAACTACGTTTCAAGGACATTGGTAATAGGAACTTGAAACGCACAGGCATCGACCCCGTAGCTGGGAACAACTAGCAGTCGTTCGCAGCTGGTGGTGCCATGCTGTTCATGGCGGAATCATGAAGCCCAAAAAGGCGAAATCAACTGTTGGAGATAAGATAAGAAGACTTATAGAGGGGAAGTTCAGGAATTTAATCCACATTCAAGTTTCATCTGTCACGCCTGCGGAGGAGTGTCATGTAAGGATTGGTCTGTTAAGCCACTCTAAACGCTACTCGCAAAATGTTTGACCAAAAAGAGCGCTGTCATTATCCCGTGAGATAAATGAAAACCTACTAATATATTTTTAATCATCACTTTAAAAAAATATCATTGCCGTGGAGTGAAGGTAGTTAGAATAATAGCGGTGTTAAGGAAAAAACCATCCTTTTGACAGTCCGTTTTTTTGTGATCACCCAGGTCCATCTTTCATTTTAATTTTTTATCTTTCTATCCGCTCTTGTGACCATTTTCATTTTTCTTTTTCTTTTTTATTTCCATTTCTTTCTACTTTTTTTCTCTTTCTTTAATTTATCACAATTTCAAATAATATATTTGATCTACTTTTTCTGTCTATCTTTATTTTTATTTTCTTTATCTTTAACAAGTTTTTCCTTTTTCCTCTCGTTAATTTTTTCTTTCTTTGACATTGATCTTCCATTTTGCTCTTTTCTTTAATAGATATTTTTCTTTTTTTCTTTTTTTTTCTATCCTTTACTTTTTTTCTTTCTCTTCCATTGATCTTCCATTTTTCTTTTCTTTTTACGAGATCTTTTTCTTCTTTTTTCTTTTTTTTCTATTCTTTACTTTTTTCTTCCTTTCTTCCATTCTATATTAAGTTTCCAATTTTTTTTATTTCTTTTTTATTCACTTGACTTTTCTCGTCCTTTCTTTCTCCCTCTTCTTCTCACTTTCTTTATTGTTTTATCCATTCTCTCTTTTGTTTTCTTCTTTTCGTTTTCATTCTTCTGCCATTTTCCCACCCTTCTTTCCTCCCCTCTTTTTCTTTCTTTATTCTTTTCAATTTTTTCCTCTGCTTTGATTTTTTTTAATTTATTTTTTATTCTCTGAACTTTTCCTTTGTTTTTCTCTTTCGTTTTTTTTTATTCGTTTCTAATCTTTTGTCGATTTCTTTTTATTTTTCTTTTATTTCCCTACCTTTTTATTTTTTAACATTCTCCAAACTTTTCCTTTTTCGTCTCCCTCCAAATTTCTCTATTTTTTTCATTTCCTCTCTTTCTTTGGCTCTTCCTAGTCTCTCTCTAATGAACTTTTGTTCTTCCCACTCTCTTTATCTCTTTATTCTCTTCTCTTTCTGTTGATTTCATCTTATTTTTCATTTGCTTTTAGACCACAACTTTTTTCTTATATTTAAAAAAGAAGAAAACAACAATTCTCTCATTTTTACCAATTCTGAGATTGTCTGCTGATTCATTTAACAAAATACCTAGATTCCAGCTGACCGCATTCCAATTTTTTTCTGCTGACGCATATGTATTTACAAAAGATCCCCTCTTAATTTTCCAGCACCTGTTTTCTCTATCTAAAGGCAAGTGTGGTATCATAATAACCATTCTTCAAGACTTCCATGGCATTTCGAAAGAGCACAGTTTAAGCAACATGTCGGTTAGAAAGCGACTTAAATCGAGATGCCAGGTTAGGATCGATTACATTACATACCATGTGATATATTTTCTTTAATATGCCATGTTTCTGGTAACGGCACTCCACAACTTCCTATCCTTAGTATCAGTTTTTGTGACCTTAATATCAAACTGGTCTCTATTCTGCCACCCATTTGTATAAGCTTATTCGTTTAATCGTCGTTTCCCTGTCTGTCTTGCCGTCTTGTGAGTGTCAAATTCTCTTAGCCCATTTTCCTCATTATGCGTTCTAGAAATTTCAACTATGTCTTTCTGATTTTAAATATAGTCTTCTTCTGTGTGCCGTGTCCTTTATGGACATGGTCCTCCACTACTTTTTATTTCTTTTGATCTTTAGTAGTTTTTCTTCTTTTTGTCTAGGTTACGACCCCATCACATTTCGCTGCCTCCCCATACAATTCCTGTCCTTACTGTGCACCGTGAATGTTAAATTTTTCAAGCTCTTCTTCCTTATTATGAGTCCAAGAAGTTTCAGCCCATGATTCTGAGTAGAAGGGTTCTTTTTGGTTTTATTTTTTTTAGACTTCCTTTTTACGTATTCGCTCCGTCCATGGAATTCTCAGTATCCTTCAGTAGAAACACATAACTGCTATCTCTCGTTTTCTCCTCATCCGCGGGGAGATTTTCCGGAAATCACTACCATATAATAGAATGGATATCATGTCGTAATCCATTGTTCTTTTTTTTTTGTTTTTGTTTTTGTTTCTAGCGTTTTCGCAGATTTTTGCTCAGATTTTGGGAGGGCTGCCTCTTTTGCTAGTCCAGTTTTCCGATTTTTTATCCTGTGTGTCCTTTTTATTTCCATTTTCGTTTAAACCTCGTTGTTGCTCACATGTTCCGTACAAAGAATTCCCAGTATCATTCTGTAGTGCCATATCTGTGTCACTACTAGAGCGATAAGAAAATTATCTCACACTTCCTGTCATATAGGATGATTGATATGGTTCAAGGAAAGATGCATACTAGAAAATTTCGTCCACAGATATTTGCCTCCCTAGACAAATGCGTCTCTGGATAATTGCATACCTCTGATAATTTTTTGAAGCTTTTAAAACAGGGGTTCTTAACCGGGGGTATCCATACTCCTTGTGGGATGGGAACCAAATGCTGGGGGTATGAGACTTGATTTCTGGGTACTGGTAGTTGCCCAACCCCCCTGTGTTGCGTTTGACAGATTGCACAAAAACAACAGTAAATATCTCACTAGTAAAAGTCTGTTTTATGTAGTCGAGATACTAAAAAACTTGAACATTTATGTTCTCTTCCTTTTTCTTGTGTAATAAAACTGAATTATAACTTTATTTTGTTTTCAGTAAAAAAAAAAAAAAAATAGAATAAAATTATCAATGCTTATTGCTTTTTTTTTCATGTTCTATTCCTAGCAATCCATATCTAAAGTACAGTAAATTCAAGCAATTGAAATATTTAGAAGACACTGTCAAATAATAGGATTGGTGATAATTATTTCGACAGTCAAGTGAAGGGGGTATGGGAGCATATTGGACAATCCATTGGGGGTCTGGAATCATCAAAAGGTGAAGAACCCCTGTTTTAAAGGCAAATTAGAATACATTTTGAAAAAAGCATAGTTAGCAATCATAAACTTTTAAAAAAGAAATAAATTAAAGATATTAAAAATTTATTTTTGTTTAAAATGCAATGACAGAGTTGCAAGATCTCTCTACACATCGTCAGTATGTTTTTTGCTTCATTAGCGTTTTAATCATGATAGTGGTTACTGTAATTTTTTCTCGTCCACAAATATTTTCTCTCTAGCGTTTGATTTTCAAAACTTAGCCATGGGTTCTAAATAAAAATATAATCTATAAAATCCAGAATCTGGAGTGAACTGAAACTGCTTGCTTAATTTTCTTTTGCTTTAAAAAAGAAAATATTCTCTATTTCTATATTTATAGTAACTGCATTTCTGTTCGTTTAGAGTAATGAAAGTTATTGGTTTGCTAATTTCTATATTAAACAAAAGTTTAAGAAAAATGGTAACTTCAAAAATTATCAGAGCTTCGCAATTAGCTAGGGACGCATTTGTCTAGGGACGCAATTATCTGATACGCAGCTGTCCGTCTACTGATTGATATTACATTCTAAAAAAACAAAAAAACAAACTCTTCCTGTTTCTTAATACTTGGTTTAACTTTTTGAAGGCATATATCAGATTTCATATCTTATGTAAACCAATGTAAATACAATTAATCAATATAACATGTATCTATATATCTCAGTCTATCTATCTATGTAGCTTCACTATTTACATTATTCGGACTATTGTCCTCATCTTTATCGCCATATTTATTACAATGTTCCAGCCGTTGTACGCCCGGCCATCTTCAGTTGGTTTTAGTTCCACGTGTAATGTTTTAATGGATGTCAGTAATCTCCTGTTAGTTCCCCTCTATCCACTGTGCCATTTATCCTTGAGGACATCTGTGTATGAATTTCTGGATATTATAAACCTAATGTCTTCAGCAACCGATTTTTTACCAGTGCTCATATTGCAATTTTTTGCTGTTATCACTGGATGTTTTTACCAGAGCTCATATCGCTTTATTATAGCTTGTCTCAAGGACACATGGCACAGTGGATAAAGATTAGTTAGATCCAGTGACAGGACCCAAAGAGTGCGAGTTCAATACCCGATTTAGGCAGTGGAAAACTTTCAGAGGGGAATTAAGAGGAGATAACTGACATCCATTTAAACATGGCACGTGGAACTAGAACAGTCTACCCTAGTGAGCGAAATAAAGGGTTTAGTTCGACATTCCAACCACCTGAAGAAGGCCGGATTGTACAGCGGCCGAAACGTTGTAATAAATATGGCGACAAAGATGAGGATAATAGTCCGAATAATGTAAATAGTGAACATAATACCTCATCTCAGAAATATAGCCAGATACTGAAGGGTCGAAACTTTGTAAGAAATATGACGACAAAGATGAGGACAATAGTCCGAATAATGTAAATAGTGTACATAATACCTCATCTCAAAATATAGACAGATATCTATCTATCTATCTATCTATCTATCTATCTATCTTCCAGACATTAAACAACCTCCATCCACATATGAGAGTAGTTTACTGTCAAAACAGAATGTAGCAGCCAATTAAAACGTCTAACTCACATTGATTATCTCACGAGACTTTCGGCGCTTCTATGACACGTGCTGACTGAATTGAGAAAATAGTTACAACCAACAAAAGGCAGTTTACTTATATGTTTCCTCATCATTTTCTTGACGTTTGTCCGATATATATATATATATATATATATATATATATATATATATATATATATATATATATATATATAACATCTATGTCCTACGAAGGAAAACAGAATTTGCTGAGCTTTTTGGGTTCATGTTGCATAAGTGTACAAGAATTTGTTAATAATACAGGGTAGAGATTAAAAGCAAGAATAAAGCTAGTAATAAGATAATAATACATGTGTTATGAAGTAGAGTATTCTCTGGAATAGGCATTCGTCGTGGCGTACTGTTTTTTTTCTAACAGTAACTCATTTAAGTACAATACTACACCTTCCTGAATCGAAATTGCCCTATGTCTTTCGTTGATCTTTGATTTCTAACTATTAATGGGAGTCTAAACTATTAGGTTGGTGCAAAAATAATGACGTAATAATGTCGTTTTTTGACGTTACGTCAAAAAACGACATTATTACGTCATTATTTTTGCACCAACCTAATATCTTTCTTGGCGTGTATTTTGATTTCTTTCTTTAGGGGACTTAAATCTGAGTTTATTTTTCTCTTCCGACTCCTCGCCAGATATTTTGCCATTATCATCCATAGATTGTTGAATTTCATTATAGGATTAATTAGTCCCCTCCCCCGTCAGATTCTTCGCCCATTTCTATATCCTCGGGTTCCATTCTGCTTCTGAATTGATCAGTACGGGCCAGCACATTTTGTACATTTTGTCCATTTTTCGCCTTCTCTGGATTAGATTTTTTTGCCTTTTTTATACCATATACTTTCACTTGTTGAAAATGACATTGTTATGGGAGCTCTAATCTGTCTACCCATTCATGCGGAGGGACTTTGTAGTCTGCTGGCATCTGGAATTGTCCTATAGCTTAACCGTAATCTGCACTCTCTAATATTAGATGAGAAAACACTTTTCGTCCTATTTTCACAGTCTGCACATTTCTTTCTGTGATTCCATTCTAGTTTTGGTGGTATGATGGTACGAGACGCATCCAACACGCCTTAGCCACGAGCATAATCTTTCTTTCCTTGCAAAATTATAGATGACACCAAAGTTTTAGGCACCACATTCCTTGAAAATATTGTTCTTAATATTTGTTTTACAGTTGTCGCTTTTCTGTCAGCAACCTTAATTACTTCGGACCATCTTCAAAATGAGTCCACTAAAATAAAAAAAAAACCTGTCGCCTTTTATATGGATATGATCCATGTATACCCGAGTCCTAGTACTCGGTATGACGATAAACTACATCCGACATCGGGTAGATGGCGCTCGACAGCGTTAGAAAGCAGTTCACCTAGAGGAAGGAAAACCCTTATTTCAAACCCCCGCTGCCTCGCGGCTATATCACAGTTACAGAAAACGCTTCAGGAGTAAACCTCGAGGAAAAATCGGGAGACGGAATCCCTATCCAACCCGTTCTGGCAGCTCCTGCGACGGCACCGGTCTCAAACTGTAGCTACGCTATTGTTTCTTTGGCCTCACCGTTGACGTGGAAAGTGGAGACGTGCTACATGTATAACAGCCGGTCCTCCATATATCCTATCGCCCAGGCTTGCATCCGATCACACCACAATGCACCAAAACATCCTGCACTACACCCGGAGAGAACAATCCAGTATCGCCTTTGGCGTCGACACAACACGGAGAACGGCAGTTACCGGTTATAAGCTACCACTCGAGCAGCTTAGAGAACAGCGCCAGAGGCCGTTCTCGTCGGTGGGAGAAATTTTATGGATCTCATTGGACAGCTACCGCCCGCCTCAAGCTGCCTCCCCGCCTGTAAGGTGTTGTCCCGCCGCCTTCTTCATTGGGTGCATAGAGATTAGGAGACATCCGACAAGCAGACTACAACCTTCGCACTAGGCAACAGCAAGAATTTTCAAAAGAAATTATCTCTAAAACTGGGCTTTTGGTACATCCAGACAATACCTATAGGGTTATTAATTGTAGTGAATTTTTTCAATTTCTATTTGGTTATATGCCGATTTCAAGTCAGTCTTGGCAAAATATTTAATTGCTGCTAATTCATGACTTGCCGTCTCTATCGTAGGTAAGAGGAATGAATGAAAGCATATCTGATGATTCACACCTACTTTGTAAACTCCGCATATACTCAAATCGCCATTGGGCTTTTGTATCTCAACAATTGGTGAAGCTCAACTGCTATAACATTGGGTAACTTTCTCCAATATGCCTTGTTCTACCATTTTCTTTAGTTTTGTAACTACCATAGGTAGAATGTGAATAGACTTTTTTCGAGGTTAAAAATAGATACGGTGACTATTTTCATTTAGACGAATATTCGCTTTATATCCTTTCAATTATCCCATGTCAGGTTTTTGCTGACTTTATACAGTTTATTAATTTCGCTGTATCCACTTTTAAATCTGCTATTCCCAAGAATCCATGATTTTTGTGCATTCTACAACAGTGATGAGAATAATCGTATGATGTTTTTTTTGTCTCAAAAGTTCCTTCAAAGGAGCCTAGAGTTTTTATGATAGATCCATCAAATTGTTTTAAATTAAGACTAAATTTTCCTAATTTGCGTTTATCCATTTTTTTCCCAGAAATTCTTTGGGTTCAAGGAAACATCGTCCCTGGTGTCAATCTGTATGAGAAAATTTATGCCATTCAATTTTACTATCTCTCTACTTTTTGTTGATGTTCTTATCGAATATTCGTCTCTATCTTCACTATGAGGATTTAATTTTCTATCCTTTCTAATCTGTTTTTGTATCTGCACACAGATTGAAAATAGTTTATAGTTTAAACATAATTTTCCTAGGGATGGATATCTGTTTTTTTTTAATTTCATTTGTGTCATTTGTCGCAATATTTGCACTTAATTAAAATTTTACTTGTGTTGTATGGTTCTGCATTGTTTTTAAAATTATTAAATTCGTTAATTAATTCTAATTTCTGAAAGAAATCTATAATAGCTAATAAATACATATCATTCACTCGTAGCCATTTTAGGATCATATTTTTGTATGTCAGGCATTCATTCAATTTCTTAAAAACGGATCAATTCGTTTCCCTCGAATCCAGGTTTTCAAATTCGCAATATCTTAAAGCATATTTCAATCTGCTTAAATATTGCATTACGGTTTCATTTGGGTTCTCTCTATTTTTATAGCTCATTTAGAAAAGATGTGAAAAGTGTTTCAAACTGAATCATTTTAAACGTATGTCTTAATCTAAAAAGAGAAACGTAGAGGCGGTCCAACCAAATGATAACAAAATAAGAATGGATATTTTATCATTGAAAAAAGATATGCAAAAGGCTTATTAAAAATTGGAATCAATAATGTTTTATTGGTCATGCAAATAGATACAGGAAGTTACGTGATGTTGATAGCCAGAAATTAAGAAAAACCAAGATTAAAGAAAAGCCATATTTAACTGAATCAGTTCGAAGGATCCGTGGTAAAAAAGTTAGGCTATTTTGAACCCTATGTAGTACTAAAAAATAAGTTTGATGTAATACCAATTATCGTGGGAAACCATGAAAAGAATAACAGAATAATAGGAAATGAGCTGCTTAAATTCCATTTTTTATTTCTCCAATCATCAGTTTTTTTTCCGCCTTTTTTTAATAATGGTTGAGATTTTCTCATATGTTAAGTCTTCCAGTATTTTGGGGTACACCATAATGAATATTTTCTTTAAGGCTTCACATCCTGCCGAAGCCAACAATAAATCAGTAATTTTATTCTCCCCTCCGGAGGCTTTGTTGTCTTTCAGTTTCTTTACCCTATCCAACGCTGCTAAACATCTAATCCACATTTCTACATTTTCCGGTTCATCCAACGCCGTTAAGAATCCCATCGGTGACGCCATATTGTTATGAAGTAGAGAACTCTCTGGAATAGACTTTTTCAGGTCAAAAGATGATAGTTTGACTAGCATTCGATGTTCTCTTATAGCAGTACCTTATATACATTCACGACTACAAGAGGGTTGTGATTAAAAATAAGAATAAAAAGATGGAATAAAACTAGTAATAAGATAACAATATAGGTTTGTGATATAAAACAACAATAATAAGATGGAATAAAATTAGTAAGTGGAGCCCTTATTTAGAATAAGAGCATGCAGTTCTCGCTTGCTCCTCACTTCCCCTCAACTGGGTAATAAGATTATTATGGGAGAGTACTTTAATTAAATGCTTACTCTTCTTTCTTTCAAGATCGAAATTATCATGGGAGAGTGATTTTCTCAAGTACGTATTTATCCAAATTCTCCGTTACATATCGTAAAGACGATACATATCGAACAGAGATAGTGATTCATGTTTTTGAGGTAAGAAACAATAATAAATCGCCTTATCTAAAATTCGAACTCTCTCTCTCTCTCTCTGTCTGTGATATCCTTACAAATGTCATCAATGTTCTTTCTTTAAAATATACCGAATGCAACATTCCATGGGAATTTTTTTTCTAGAGGAACGAACGCGTTTTCAAGGAAAAGAATGAAACTGCCTTTGACATTCTTTTAAAAATGTCTATTTCTGCTTGTAATGGCATCAAGGTTTTCTGAGAGTATGCAAACGAACGAAAAGTGAACGCGTGACGGTCAGTGAGGATTCTTTTTTCGGAAAGGTGAATTGTTTGTCGTTAGCTGTCCACCACAAAAGAAATGAAGAAAACCTCAATATGGACCTGCCTGTCAAGAGCAATACACTGGGAGATAAGTCCTAATGAAATGTGGAGCCCTTAACCTAATCCGAACAAATAGTATCAAGTTAACAAATTAAAAGTACTTTTTAACAAAGTCACTTATTCTAAATAATCTAAATCCTAAAAAAAAAATGATGAAAATATAATCCCAAAATCATAAAAATGATTTATTTGTACTTGTAAAATCTTCTGCCCAAGCCGTGGCTTAACCTCTAAAATTTATCGTTTTTCCCCTTCTGAATCACTTAGTTTCTAATATTAAATAATTCCAGCAGGAAATAATCCAAATAGGAGTTGAGATACGGATAAAATAACCAAGTACCTAACAAAAGAAACTCTTATTTAAAATGAAATGTTCTGTCAAACATTTTGCTGGTCATATAAAGTTAAACAACCGACTTAATTATATCAGTTCAACATTTTCAAATTACTTTCTTTCGTAGATTTAATTATTTTTGTTCTTATTATTTTAAATTCATGAACAGAAAATTTGGTCTTTGAATTAAAATGTCGGCTTGTCTTCGAGATCTTTTGATAATAGAATTGCCTAAGAAGTCGAATTATTCATGCAAAAAATTATTTTCTACTGGATTTCTGTATATGCTTTGCATCAAAGCAATTAATCTGTTTGATATTAGTTGAGGGTAGAATATCAAATTTCTTTCTAATATGCCGAAAGATTTGGCTTTATTATTATTGCTATCATTTTTTTACTTGCTACCCTACAACTATTACAACTGCTAATGTCATCTACCTATCACCTTTATGCAAACATATATATATATATATATATATATATATATATATATATATATATCAAATATGTGGTGCAGTTCAATTTATATTACAATGAATCATTCATAAAAAAAGTAGATTACTAAAGTTAATGATATAAAATGGCGAAAACTATTCGCAAACTAAATTTTATAGTTACATTAACCTACGAACCACTCGATAAATGATCCTTGTTTTAATAACTACAAGCTGTATAAGGTCTTTTTTTAATCTGTAAGTACTTTCAACTGTGCATTCAGTCATCCTCAGGCATGGAAATTATTTTCTTTTTAGTAAATCCAGGTAGTGTCAGAGACGAAAGATTGATTGCGAATCGAAATATGTTTTTTTTTTTTTTTTTAGAAATGTGTTATTGTTAACGGATAAAACTTTTGGAGCGTGCGGTCGCAACGCTAAGATTGTATATTTTTTGTGTGTTGAATAATTATATATTATTATTATTCAACAATATATATATATATATATATATATATATATATATATATATATTGTTGAATAATATATATATATGTGTTATATATATATATATATATTCAACACACACACACAAACACACACACTCACATATGTATATATATATATATATATATATATATAGTACAGGTAATCGATCCGTTGCTATATAATCCTAGTGGATCCTAGTAATATTAGTTATTAAAACTGATGCACAGAGTGCTCGATTTATTTATTATAACAGAGCATATATACGCGGTTATCATCAGCCCGTAAGTTATGAGACTTAGGGGCTGACTCATAATTAAGCAGGAGGGCTGCCTCCGTTGAATCTGGAGATATAGATTCAAATACAAGATCTTAAGTGCCGATCTTTTTGCAAAGTGCCAAAGGCATGGAAAGCTTTGTGATACAGTCTCAATTACAATGGCCTGGTTACGTCAACAGAATAAGCGACAATCGAATGGCTCAGGTACAAAGACAATGCAGACGGGAAAAGTTTAAGCTGCTGGGGTATCACTTAAGACCTTTGGAGCAGATGGCTCCGGGCGCGGAGAGTATGCTTTCACAATGCCATTTAAAGCATTTGAACTTGACACCTCGAGCATTTAAGGGAGGCAAGAGTAAGGACTAAATAATACGAATTAAGAACCACAGCATCGTCTCGTAAACCCCAACTTTGTGCCAAGTGTGGTCTTTTCTGTAATTCTCTTCAATGTAAGTATCTACAAACCAATGGGCTGGTTACTTCATCTTAATGAGTGAAAAACGAAGCGCACATTCCTTGTTTACAGCCACCTGTAGAAAAGCAAAAGAGTCGTAGGCAGTCCATTGCTCAGGTGAGACAAAGAGGAGAGCAGTCTTGAATCTGTCGGTGAGACATATAAGACTTTTGCGAAGATGGCCCTAGAGCAAAACGAGCGGGGGGTAAGCTGTCCCAATGCTATTAAAGCATTTGAAATTACACGCCCCCAGCATCTAAGGGAGATAAAAGCATGGTATACACCATAGTTATTAAGACCTGCTGCCTCGTAAACTACAATCTCATGCCAAACGTGATCTTCTCTGTAGGTCTCTTGCAGAGCTGAAGCGTCATATTCAACATAAACATCTATAGTCAGTTAGTTATGTGCCATGCCTGATACACGCTTAGGCAATCATGTATTTTCGACACATGACTGACGAGGCAGATTTGTTCCAGCAGTAGTTTGCCATTTCTTTCTGTGGTAAACCAGTTGCTATAGAATCCGTTCTGTCCTGCTATTTACCCATAGCTGAAGGAGAAGAAGAGGATACCTTTCCCAAGTGTATTAGTACGTAAGGGAATGTAATAGATTCTACTGGAATTCGAACTCGGCTCTCCAATTCCTTAATCTGAACCGCTATCTATTACTCCACCGTTCCCCCGAAACATCTATAGACTTCTATAAAACATGAAGTTCTTCTTGCAATATGAAATCTGATCAGTTTTCTCTGTACCTTACAGTTTTCCATTACGTTTTTCAGTTGCTCCTTTTATAAATTAGTTTCTTCCATTAATTGGTCAGCTATAGTGGGTGATTGTCACCCACAAGGTCGTTTCCTGTGTTTAGGTTTGCAAAGTAAGACTTTGTGAATGATTTCATCTTTGCTTCTCTGGCAATGTCCACTTAATCATTCTCTCCTATAAGTAACATTAGTTGCTAGCATTGGCAAGGTACCATATCGCATGTGGTTAATCACATATTGTTGCTAAATGAAATTTGAACCACAAGTTCCAAAGACATTTCACAAAAGAAATTATGATCTGGAATTGGAATAATATCAGGGATGGTACACGCCTTTAATCTATCATAAAAATCGAGAATCCTGGATTAATAAACATTAAGCATTTCAAATGCCCCGTTGTACTCTCTAAATTATAAGTAATTTAATATAAGAGATACGGTAATTGAACTCAAAATAGACTGCACTAGCGGGTAATTTTATCAAAATAGGCTGCACTAGGGGGTCATTTTATCCTGTACTGCAACGTGTTACAAACCTAAAACATTAACCTAAGAATTCGGATCATGTTTTTAAGTAGACTCATCAGATCTAGAGTTTGATATGGTGATTTTCTAATCTTAGCTTAGATATGGCACAAGGCCGAAAGTATGGGTAACCCGACGGGAATCGAACTCACTATTCAATAGTAATTGATTTAGCGAGTCAAGTTTGCTAACCATTATACCATGTCTAAGTGCTCTCTGGACTCTCATAGGGATGTCACTTATAGCATCCAGTACATTAAAACATGCCTAAAATATCAGTTATGTACAACCGTTTAGTCAGATTAACGATTTTGAAGGGGTTCATTCGAAAGCATTCTGTAGATTCTGGAGAGAACCATACTTTGTAAAATCTCGTAGACTGGCGCTACATAATCACTAAGAAGTAATTCAATCAAATAACAGAAACAACATCACTTGAAGGCTTTCAACAGCATGCATAACTAAAACAGACAGCACGTGCAAATTGAAGAGAAAATAATGGCATAATCAAAATATTGACCTTCCACACGACTTTAAACAAAAGGATAGTAAGGAAATCTCCATTAATACTAGAACCAGCGATAACAGTCAGGCTTAATCTCTCTATTACTATTATGATTCAGGAAACATTTATCAATGATTACAGGTAGGTTATCAAAATATTTAGCAGCGAATATTTTCCAGATCAAATTCGGAAAAAGGATTTTATATACGCTGTCGCAGTGTTAATTACAAAATAAATAGTAAAATAGTTACTCTCGGCGCAAGCTTGCATAACTTAATGACAACATCTATGTGCCCTATTCAACCATATAAGAACAATTAATTAAGCCTGGTAATTGTAATTAAAGAACTTTTTGCTAATTTCTTACCCGAGGTCAAAGATCAGCTGGGGAATAATTACTTAAGTTTTGAGCCTCAATTTTATAATTAAACATTTACAGATAATATATTAGGCAGCTATTATGAAGTTGATATAGAAATTCCAGGCGTCATCAATATTTTGGGCATTTGACAAATGTCTTTGAAGTTTTCAAAGAACTTAAGCAATTAGCTCATCTTTTAGAAGAATTAAAACTTTTCAGAAGTTAAGGAAATATGTTACCCGTGAACTGAAGGACAGTGTTTAAATTTGATACGCGAAGAATTAATTTGGAACTAGGTAGTATAGCTGGCCACTCGTATTCGAGGATACCCTATCTACTAGGGCGGCTAACCAATCCCTATTGAGGATTGCTCAGGCGCAGTTGTGTTTATTCAACACCTACAGAGCCCACCTGTGATATTACTTCAACTGTGCTGTTACAGATTCTGGGAAAGTGCGTGTTATCTAGAATGATCAACAATTTGAACAAGGGCAGCAGGCTCAATCCCTCGGCCACGATAACTTGTGACTTCGTGCTAGCACAGCTATCGACGGTCCCAAGGGTTCCCTCTACCAAATTTCACTCACAAAGCTTGGGTCAACCCTTGGTATGGTTTTCAGTCACTTTCCAAAAGATCTACCGACTCCAGTCCGAAAACATCAGACACTCTCCTTCCTAAGAAATGGTCCATGGTGAGATTCGAACCCGGGTCTTATGGTCAGAATGCGAACATTCTAACCACTCGGCCACGTGTCCATATTGGAAGAAGGTAGTAACTGCCGAAAAATAATATTACGAGAACCCAGAAGAAAATTATTGTCAAATATGGGATAGTACACTATTTCTATTATTCGGATTATTGTCCACATCTTGGTCGCCATATTTCTTACAACGCTTCGGACGTACGTTGTAGGATCCGGCTTTCTTCAGGTAGTTGGAATGTCGAACTGAACCCTTTATTTCGCTCTGTGGGATAGACTGTTCTAGTTCCATGTGCCATGTTTAATGGATGTCACTTATCAGTTATCTCCTATTAATTTCCCTCTCCAAGTTCTTCACTGCCTTAGCTAGGTATTGAACTCACACTCTTTGGGTCCTGGATTTAACTAAAGCCTTTATCCACTATACCATGTGTCCTTGAAGATGACAGGCTCGGACACTACAACACACATGGACACATGGCACGAAACGTTTTAATATATATGGCAACAAAGTTGAGGACAATAGTCCGAATAATGTAAATAGTGTACATAATACCTCATCTCAGAAATATAGATAGATACTGAATGGCCGAAACGTTGTAATAAATATGGCGTCAAAGATGAGGACAATAGTCCGAATAATGTAAATAATGTACATAATACCTCATCTCAGAAATATAGACAGATACTGAAATGCCAAAACGTTGTGATAAATATGGCGACAAAGATGAGGATAATAGTCCGAATAATGTAAATAGTGTACATAATACCTCATTTCAGAAATATAGACAGATACTGATGGAATAGTACAGTATTCAAAATCTCAACGTAAACAGAATCATTTTGTAAAAGAAAAAAATAGTTGGTGGATTTCAAAAGGAATACTTTATTACGAAATTTATATTGAGTGAAGCGATATCAGTGTCAGCTGATATCTTATTAAATGAAAAAACAGCTGACCAGGCTCAGATATGGTTACGAACGGATTTTCCCGATGATTGTAAGCTAAGTGAAGTGGACTTCACAAGTACATGGCAAGCGAATCGGAAAAAGAGGGTCACTGAATGAAAGTAAAATAATTTTTAAACATAGATGTCAAGACAATGAATAGGATTATCTATACGACAGTAGTCACTACCCGCAAAAAAGGCAGAGTGACACCGATTCACGATAAAATCGCTTCGTGAAAGAGATGTTCGTTAGACTGTTCGCCTTCCTCTTCGCCTAAGCTTCATCTCTGCCTCGCTCGTCTGTACCCGTAAGTTACAACAAGAGAATAATACAGCAATTACAGCTACAAATTCTGATGGTTTTAATTCCTGGATGGTTATTTTTTAAGCCACAAGTTTTGATTGTAAGAAGCTGCACCTTGCGAACGAACGTTGTGTCTGGTCTTAGCTGTAACGCTACGTTGAGCAACTGGTTTGTTGGAACGTCACATCGGAATAGAAAATATATTTTCTTTCTTTCTGAGACGTCGACAGATGATTTTTCCTTTGTGACATCGTTTCTCATTAAATTGTAACCTCGACGCCAGCAAACAGTGATGGAGTTTGGATTGAAAATTCTTCCACGTGTTGTGTAATTTCCGAGCCCGTCATCTTCAGACTAAAACTTGTTAGGTCCCATACTATTTGGATCTCTTGCCAACGCTTCCAACAATTCAAAGATATCTAATTCTTTGATTTCAAACTGGAATCGTTCTTTTGTTATGCAATACACAGTTAACATAAATAATGATGTAGGATCATAAAAAAAAAAAAACATTTAAAATGCTTTAGTGATTATTAATAAAATTTTCATATGAATAAAATAAACGGTGTTCCAATAACTTGGACTGATTTTAATTGTGAATTAATTTGAAGCGTCTAATGATTTTTTTCTGTTTCTTTCAGAGTTGGCGGACATTTGGGCGATATTATTTTCCACACATAAACGCCATGACTTAAATAACATGATCCAGTAGAGAAAAAAATAAATTCTTATCAAGAACATTGATTTATTTACTGCTGACTTTGCTCCTTCTTAATGAAACACCCTTATGTATAATCCGTCTTAATGAAACACCCTATTCACAAATTATCGATTGTATTTAAATCAGGATAGTTTACCGACCAGTCTTTAGTACTTTGATTTGCTCACTGGTAAGACTCGGTCATTCGTGCAGCGTTGCAAATTTCATACACTACCATGGCCGTAGGATAACTACTCGACAGTCGAAACAATAGTGTCTGGGTGTGATAAAAATCGAATGCAATCCCGGATGAACAATATTTTTCAAGGCCAAACAAATTTCATCATACACTCCGAAATTACTGTACACTACTGCAAATGACCTAATCTGAGGAAACATAGAAATGGATTACACCCTGTCACTCCAGCAGGACTGATAACGATTAACACTTGCTCTCATGAAGAAGGCTGGGCCGTGCAACGGCCGAAACGTCCTGAATATTGCAACGATAATGACGGCAACAATACGAACAATGTAAATAGCATAAATAATTACAAAACCTTATCTCAGAAATAGAGACAGATCCTGAAGAAGGCCGGATCGTACAACGGCCGAAACGTCGTGAATATGGCAACGGAAAAGTGGCTATCTACCACCGAGATTCGAACCCGCACTGTAACGGTACGACGCAAGCGTCATACGCACTGGACCAACGAAGAAGTAGAAAACTAGACTCGATATAGCGCCGCTCTTTACAAATTCTGTGTAACTCATCGAATGGTTTGTAACCCCACGAGTCACGAATCTAATATCCCTTAGTAACTCGTGGGGGGACACCAAGACCTGCTGTTACACTAGGTGTGACCGTTCGTTGTATCGTAACGGTCCTGGTTCGATTCTCGGTAGTAGGTGCAAACCGCGGAAGAGTCTCAAAATAGAACGAAAGGGCCGTCTTGTGTTTTCTGCATTCTGTTGAAGATTCTTTTAAACTCGATGAGTTTTATATATATATATATATATATATATATATATATATATATATGTGAAAAGTTTGTGCATATAAGTATAAATAAATATATATATATATATATATATATATATATATATATATATATATAATTATTTATAATCTAACCAAATATTTTATATATATATATATATATATATATATATATATATATATATATAATGATACATAGTACTTTTTTCCCTAAGCAGGAGTTTGTCTTGACGAATGAATGAAAAGAAAGAAAATGAATGATGAATGACTTTAAAAAAAAAAAGCCGTTACTATTTATTCCGTATCTTTTCTTTATAATTCGTAGTTCATGTCGAAATTTATTAGAATATTCTTCCAGCTTTTCTCTATCGAATTAATGGTAAATTCCCATTTCTTTTTCAGTATGGCTTGAAAGCAAGAGACTCATAAAGACTTTTCTGAAACTAATGCAAGGCAAAATTTCATCGAATCCTTCAGAATGGGTTGATAGTAAAACTATTTGCATGTTTCTTTGTCTATGCATGTGGTTTCCGTGTCGACAATATTATATTCTTGAAATAGGATATAGATAGGTTTTTAAGAAATATATATATATATATATATATATATATATATATATATATATATATATCAAAGTGTAGAAGAACGAACAGTAAGATTACGGCGTTCGGATGATCAATACATAAAGTAGAGCCTTAAATATTTATTTATCTTATGCAGTGTTACATTAGAACATGCCCATATCCACTACAAAATTGTACATTTTTGTTTCAACTTTTAAAAAGGAGTTTCACTTGACGAATGAATGAAAAGAAACTGATGAGACGTTTACAAAAGGTTTCCCTTTTTTTGACGTTGAAACAATTTTGTAGCGGATATGTGCATGTTCCAATGTAACACTGCATAATATATATATATATGTATATATATATATATATATATATATATTTAAGTTATAAGGAACTTGGTAAACCGAATTGGTAAATCCAAATAGGATGACATCCTGAGAGCTCAATGTTAGGACAGAGCTAATATGTAATGAAAAACAAACCACTTTAATGTACCATTACGATAATTTATTTCACCTAAATCTTTTTTTAAGGATTCAGGATCATCAGGTAAAATTTCCAACAACGAATTGAAAAAAACAACAAAAAAAAAACAATATATATATTAAAGACATTTTTTTATGTTTAACGTTCTTTTTATAGATACAAGTATTTAAGTAAATGCTCTGTTTATAATAAACAGCATTAAATAACATTTACCGGCCTGAATGTCCGAGAAATTTTTTATAGAAAATATTCGTCCTTTGACAGGATTCGAACCTGCATCCTATACGTAACCGTCATTTACGCTGACGTGCCTAACCGATCGGTTTCTATGAAAATTTCTCGGACATTCAGGCCGGTAAATGTTATTTAATACTGTTTATTATAAACAGAGCATTTACTTAAATACTTGTATCTATAAAAAGAACGTTAAACAGAAAAAAATATCTTTAATATATAAATTGTCGGACTCGGTCCATTTCGTAATATATATATATATATATATATATATATATATATATATATATATATATATATATATATATATATATATATATATATATATATATGTGTGTGTGTGTGTGTGTGTGTGTGTGTGTGTGTGTCCAACTCTGTAAAAATTAAAGATCGTTTCTATGCCCTTAAATAATAACATATATTGGTTCATTATATATATATATATATATATATATATATATATATATATATATAATGATGCATTGTGGGAATTGTATACAACTTTTTCATCTGACTGACTCATGCTTTACGCCTCAATGAATAATCAATTCACAAGCTTCATATCCATCATGTCGTTAACTAATACTCGGTCTTCTTCATGCAGAAATATAAATAAAAGCGGATATAATTGGCTCTGTAGATGTGAATATCATTCTGGAGTTTTATTTCCGTGAAAAACAAACTGTTTGTGATGATTTTCCATTTAAATGTGATATCTTTGACCTATTTCTTGAGAAATATTAATTTTTCCTAATGACAGCTATTACAATTACAAACACGACAACGCGAATATGCCATTTGCTAAAATCGTGTCTTCATAAGGCAAGCCTCTAGAAAGAACGGTTGCATAAACTTGTGTGAATGACGATCAACAGATAGGTATGAAAAAAAACTTGTGTATTTAGGCAGCAATCCTTCTTACATTCACATTTTATTGAATAAGATAGACAAGATGCTTTGATTTATGTTTTTATACAACTTTTTTCTTTAATTTTTTTCTTTTCGGAGGATAAGTTATATAAAAACTGCCCAGTTGTTCTTTTTATCCGAGCGCTTTCAGTTATATATTTAGCCATTTTCAAGTTGGAAATATATTAACTGTTAACAAGAAATAGATTGTTGTATGTATGTATTTATATGATGTTTTCATTTTCAAAACACGGTCAAGATGTTGTGTCCATGTTCATAGTTGATATTATTGAGTGTTGTTTTTTTTTATTTTTATTAATAAGGCTTCCATTATTTTTTACCTTTTTTTTTGCATGTAGATGATGCTATTATATTAGTGTTGTCAACAAGTATGTTACGAATAGTGTCCGGTAGGTCTCCATGAATATTTAAATGAGATCTAATTGAGCTATGGTCAGAAAGGTGTAGAGTGAGTCTGCATTTGAACATGTAGCGTGGCCTATATAATTATTTACGAATTTTGATTGATCAGGGATAAAATTCCTTAATAGGCATTTAAATTCGAAAATAATATTTGTCCTATTTAATTTTGTTCTAAGAGGTGAATTATTATTTTTAACTATAAGATTATAGGTTTTAAATTTTTCGTAATAAATAAGTAATCTAATCTTTTTGCTATTGTCAACTTAATAATTCTTACATGTTTGAAGAAGATCGGATAAAAACTAAGTTATTCAAGTTATTATTTTAAGTAGTACGAAAAACCCGATTTATTCATAGTTTTGTCGAAGGAAAATTATCAAGAACTATACATAAAACTCGTAACATGAACAATGTTTTGCATTAAGTGCAAAGAACATTAGCTTATCCAGAATCAATTTTGTTCGCGTGTAATTTTGACTTGATTTTTACAAAAAGTCGTACCCTCTTTCAGTTTTATCGATTTTACTGCCAAATCAGGGGGATGCTCGAGATTGAAACGTTGGTCTTGTTTTTACTTAGTAAATTTGCAACCTTCGTGGAGAATTTCATTGAAATCAGTCGAGAAATGCGGACATGCATTAATAGCATACACACAAAGACACACACAGACAGAGATTCTATTTTACAGATATAGATATCTATGAAAGTGGACACTGAAATCAACACCAAGCAGAGGCAGTGTATTTCATGCTTAAAGGCAGTCGACAGGATATCGTTTAAACATAGAAGAGACTGTCGCTCTTAAATGACAGTCTGTTCCATGTTTCAATGTTTACTTTTATATTTACATATCCTCCGAGTTTCTGTTTCAATATTAACATACGCTGCATGTTTCACTTCTATATTTACATACGTTCTATGCTTCAATGTTCGCTTTTATATTTCATACGCTCTATCTCTGATATTGAGCACGTTAGCCAATAAATAAAGCATATATTAAAACTATTTTTCGGCCAATAATATCAAGGATGTTTTTTGATTTTTTTTCTCTGAATATATATATTTTGGTATGTGTGTATTTACAGTGAAAGGGATGTTTGTTTTTAACTCTCCAAAACCTTTTTCTTTTTCATTATTCTTTCTTTCTATGTGCCGTGTCCTTTCATGACGTAGACGATCATGGCTCTCCACCTCCCTGTATCCCTTGCAGCTCTCAACAAGTTCTTTCTCTCTGCCACCTCCCCAGACCACGTTCTGTCATCGACTTGCTTGAGTCTGCCAGGCATGTCATGCATTGTTTTCCCTTATCTCTCTTTCCCTCTATTTGACCTGTGAGTATCAGATTCTCCAGGCCTTCCTTCCTCATTATGTGTCTCAAGAACTTGCCTCTTGCTGATGTTTATGTTACTTTTATTTTATTTCCTTTTTACAAGTGCATGATGCTATTATAGAACTTTTTTCTACGATTTTTTTTTTTGCCTACGGTTTTTGATACAAGCCATGCGTAGTCAAATGGGTCCTAATTGAGCTATGGTCAGAGGGATGTAAAAGAGAAACCATATTATTGATGAATTTACGTGTAGCTTCAGGAAATGTGTTCCAGAAGAAACCAAATTCAGGAATATTTATTTTCCACATACCACTACATGTTTATCAAGAAGACTCACGTTATGCCCCTTTGACCATATTGTCTTGTAAAATCTAACTGTGCCACGCCATATAGTTTTACCAGCGATGAGAAGAACCTGTATTAATCTGTTAATAAGTCTATGAAAATCGACCTTAGCCCTTTCATTTAATATCTATCTATCTATCTATCTATCTATCTATCTATCTATCTATCCAAGCCTGAACATTTCTACCTACCTACCTACCTACCTACCTACCTAAATCTATCTATCTATCTATCTATCTATCTATCTATCTATCTATCTATCTATCTATCTATCTACCATCACAGTCTATTCATTATCTATCTATCTATCTATCTATCTATCTATCTATCTATCTATCTATCTATCTATCTATCTGTCTGTCTGTCTGCCTGTCTCTCTCTCTCTCTCTCTCTCTCTCTCTATATATATATATATATATATATATATATATATATATATATATGTTCATATCTATCTATCTATCTGCGTCGGCCTTTCTCTCGCTGGTATGCATGAATTTGAATATTCTTGAAATCTTTGCCGATTTTACAAAAGCAAAACTGTAAAACTGTAGAAAAAATGTTTGTAAGCGCCGATCCCCTCGATTACATGACTTTCTTCGGAGTCTGACCCTTATATTTACCATGTTTCGAACTGGGTCCGATCAAGCTTTCTTCAGAGATGTCCTCTGAAAACCGTCCCCACTTCACATGCACACACACGCACGTACACACGCACCGTCTTTATTCTTTGTAATGTGAATGTTGTTTTATTGAGGTTATAGCCGTCAGAGCCGAGAGCAGCGGAGGCGATTGGCGCCGCAACGGCTGCGCATGATATTCACCGATAAGGCTGTCAAACCCCGAACCGTATGAAAAATGTGGCCAATGATATAACAAAAAAATAATGATGCTCATATCAAGCCACACCCTTCTACACACACACTTACCATTCAGACATAAGGGCACTATTACTCACTATTAGTCTCGCTCTCTTTCTCTCTTTCTCTCTCTTTCTGTCGCTTTTTTTCACTCTTTCTTTCGCTTGCACTTTCTCTTTCTCTCTTTCTTTGTGTCACTTTCTCTCTCTTTCTCTCTCCCTTTCTCTCACTTTGATTTGCTTTATATCTCTTTCTCCCTCCCTCTTTCTCTCTCTCTCTCTCTATGTGGATTTTTCTTTCATTTTCTCTTCCTCTTTCGTTCTCTCTGTGTCGCTTTCTCTCTGTCTTCCTCTCTTTCCCTTTGTCGCTTTCTCTCTTTCTCTTTCTATTTTTCTCCCTCTCTGTGTCGTCTTCTCTCTCACTGTCTCTATCTCTCTCTTTTTCTCTGTGTGTCGCTTTCTCTCTCTCTTTCTCCCTATATCTCTTTCTCTCTCTTTTTCTATCTATATTTCTTGTTCTCTCTTTTTTCTCTCTCTCTGTCGCTTTCTCTCTCTTTCTCTCTATCTTTCTCGTTCTCTCTTTGCCTCTCTCTGTCGCTTTCTCTTTCTATCCCTCTCTGTCTCTTTCTCTCTTTCTTTCTCTCTGTGTAAGGAGCGCAAACACAGGCACATATGAAGTGGTTCTGAGATGTTTTCGGTTCGATCTACTCATGGAAATTTAAGAAGACATCAGTATTCTTTTAGGATTAGTTCTTTGTCGAAGATACAAATTTTCAGCTCCTCTTGGTATTTAGAAATTGAACAGCAGATTATTATATTAGGTTGGTGCAAAAACAATGTCGTTTTTCTTTTGAAATTCTCAAAAAAAACGACATTATTTTTGCACCAAACTAATAGTTCAGAAATATTAGGTGGGTGCAAAACTAATGTCGTTTTCTCACATATGTTACTATATGAGAAAATGACATTATTTTTGCACCAACCTAATAATTTTTATTAGGTTGGTGCAAAAATAATGACGCAATAATGTCGTTTTTGACGTATTTTTCAACGTCACAAAACGACATTATTACGTCATTATTTTTGCACCAACCTAATACGTTTAGCAATTTATAAGAAACAATTGAACACAGAATGGAAACTAAAAAGAAGGAAGGAAGGAAGGAAGGAAGGAAGGAAGGAAGGAAGGAAGGAAAGAAGGAAGGAATGGATGAAGAAATGATGAGAGGAATGAAGGAAAGGAAAGTTAGAATGCTTGAAGGTAATAAGGACTAAATAAATGAATGAAACAAGGAATAAATAAAAGGAAAGGCCAAATGAATGAAATCAGGAAGGAAGGAAAAAAATTGATAACGTTGTTATAGTGGAAAAAAAAAGAAAGAAAGAAAGAAAGAAAGTATAAAATAAGGAAAGAAGAAAAAGAAATAAAGATATGAATGAATGAATGAAAGGAGGAAGGAAGGAAAAGTGAGGGATAAACGAAAGAAAGAGAGAATCAATGAATGAAATAAGGGAAGTATAAATGAATGAATGAATGAAACGAGGAAAGAAAGAAGAAAGGAAAGATGAATGAATGAAATACTATAGGAAGAAAGGAAGGAAAGATGAAAGAAGGAAGGTGATAACGTTGTTTGTGTGGAAGAAAAAGGAAGGAAAGAAGAAAAAGTGAAGAAAGAAATTGGAAAAGAGATAAAGAAAGCTATGAAGGTATGAAAATTGATGGAGGAAAAGAGGAACGAAGGAAGGAAGGAAAGAAGGAAAATAGAAAGGAAGGAAGTAATGAAGGAAGGATAGAAAAGATATAAAGAAAGCAGTGAAAAAGAGGAAATAAAGATGAAGGGAGGAATATGGAAGAAAGGAAAAAGAGATAGAGAGAGCAGTGAAGGAAGGAAAACAGATGAAGGAAGTAAGGAAGGCAAAAAAGAGATAAACAATGATGGAAGGAAACTGGTCGAAGGAAGAGAGGAATGATTGAAGGAAGGAAAAAAAGATGAAGAAGAAAGGAAAGAAAAGAGATAAAGAAAGCAATGAATGAAATAAAATGGATGCTGGAAGGAAGGAAGGAAGGAAGGAAGGAAGGAAAGAAGGAAGGAAGGAAGGTTTTTGCAAAAAAAAAAAGTGGAAATGGAACCTGGATGTAAGGGAGGAGAGATTACACAAAGAGAAATTAGGTATGTGCATAAGTTGACAGCGTTTTTTTTGTTGAACAATTTATTCAGGAATGCTGAGGAGATTTGAGACAACAGGGATGTAATTTCTCCAAAGGGAAATACTGACTAACCGAGGTGAGGAGCTTGTACCAAATGTAAAGCAAAACATAGATTGGAATGGATAGCATGGAAATAAATATTGCCTAGAAATACAAAGGGCAGAATGTTGTAGAGAGCCATGACCACCGACGGCATAAACGATAATGATGAATTTGCAGGAAATTTTGCATTCAGCTAATGAACGAGAGAAAGCAAATGAACGTACTTCGTTTGGTTACAGATTTTCTTTTCGTCTAATTTGGATTAATCTAGCCTAAGATTGTATTCATCATAAATCAATTTCTAAGTTCATAGTTGCAAATAACTGTTTCCAATCTGTAAAATGGAAATATTTTCTCAATCTTTATCCGATGACGGCTGGAAGATGAATTAACATTTTGAAATTAAGATGGATAATTTGTGGATCGTTGATTACTGAAATCTTCAACATTTGAACGATTACTTGAATCTTGAATTACTTGAATCTTGAACGATTACTTTACAAGCGTATCTATCTATCTATCTATCTATCTATCTATCTATCTATCTATAAATGCCTACTTGGGAACTGATGACACCGGAAGATCATTGATAAAGATCAGAAACAGCGTAGAGCCAAGGATAGAGCCCTGGGGGGACACCGTCGTGCGTCTGGGAAGCGAGCCTGTTCAAAACGACCTTAATTTAATGATTTGATAGGACTGACTGAATTAAATCAAACAATCGTCCTGTAATACCGTTGCCATTACGTATAAGACCAGTATGCCAAACCCTGTCAAAAGCCTTTGAGATATCTAGAGCCACAGCTCAATCATCGTCATTATTACCAAGAGCTTGATATATATATATATATATATATATATATATATATATATATATATATATTCAGTGATGACTGTAAGCAGATCAGCGGTAGGCCGGACAAAACGGAATCTATTTTGTCTGTCAGTGTGTAGGCCATGAGATGTAAGCTGCTTAACAACTTCATCATTGATTAAAGCCTCGAATACGTTGCCGAAAATCGGCAGAAGACTGATAGGGCAATAGTTACGAGGGTCTTAAAAACAGGGACTACATAGGAGGACTTCCAACAATCTGGAATGCAGGAAGCACCGAGGCATTAGTTCTATCTATCTATCTATCTATCTATCTATCTATCTATCTATCTATCTATCTTACTCTACTCATATCTATCATGCTATTTATTCTGTTCATATCTATCTTAATCTTCTCATGTATATCATATTTATTTATCTCCCTATATATATATATATATATATATATATATATATATATATATATATATATATATATATATATATCTTTGGTAAAATGAATACGACCACTCAGGGTGACTGGCGTTTGTTTACATCCGTAAAAACAAGACGCTAAAATTAGCAGTTTCCCTCTGCCGATTGCTGATGTCTTAGGGGTAGAAACTCCGACTGACACTAAATCTTTCGGGTTTCGATCCTGGCTTGAGACTTTCCGACGTATAGTCGCACTAAGGAGCAGTGATACAGCGAACACTACTGTTTGCGAATGACACACACACACACACACACAATGTTCACTTTTATATTTACACACGCTCTATCTGTAAACTGAGCACTTTATCCCCAAAATATAACACACTTTAAGAATATATTCTTCATTGACAATTAATATCTATACAAGTGAATATATTAGCTCTATCACTAATATTGGGCACTTTTAACTAAGTAATGCCCATATACAGTAGCGTCCAAAACTAAGAGACAAAATTTTGAAACCTAATATTTGTTAGAAATAACAACTTTGAAAAGCTGAAATTTTGACAACTGGTAGTCGTTATCATCCATAATAACATACTAAAATTTGAATCATTTACAAAGGATAGAAAAAGAATTATAACAATTATTTATTTATTTTCAAATTTGGAACGTCCAAAAGTAAGGGACAAAATTGAGAAAAACAATGTAAACGGCAAAAAAACAATAAAAGTACATGTACAATCAATATTTAGTAAATGAGCCCTTGCTCTCAATGACAGCTGCACATCTTCGACTACAAGAACGAATCAGTTCTTGACAATCCTCGATACTAATTTTAGACCATTCTTCTTGAAGCTTCACCCACAAATCCTCCGTGTTAGTGGGATTTCTTTCCATAACTTTCACTCCTAAGGTCTTCCAAAGATTTTCTATTGGATTTAAGTCAGGACTTTGCGGTGACCAATCCATAATTTCCAAATCTTGCTCGCTAAGGTAACTCATTACCACCTTTGCCTTGTGACATGGGGCATTATCTTGCATAAAGGTAGCCCTATCGAAACCTGAATTCTGTATGATTGGCACAACATGATCTTGAACAATGTTTTTATAGATCTGCGCATTTACACGAGTTTGTAACCGGACAAGAGGCGTTGTACCTTGGCTAGAAAACATTCCAAATACCATGACGCTTCCGCCCCCAAACTTGACAGTTTTCTTAGTACACTTTGCACTTAATCTTTCACCAATACGTCTCTTTACATTGTTTTTTCCATCATTTCCAAATAAATTAAACTTGCTTTCATCCCTGAAAAATACTTTTGCCCAATTTTCATATGTCCAAATTACATACCTGTTTGCAAACTCTAATCTCTTCTTCTTATTCTTCGAACTAACAAGTGGTTTCTTCCCTGGGGTTCCATTAAACAGCCCTATTTCTTGCAGTCGTCTAAAAACAGTCTGTCTTGACACATTAACACATGAGGTACTATTCATAACCATTTTAATTTCTGTGCAAGACTTAAAACGGTCCTTTAATGACATACGCTGCATTATTCGATCTTCTCTTGCCGAAGTTTTGCGGGGTCTGCCGGTTTTAAAAGCACTAACTATTTTGCCAGTATCATTGTAGGATTTAACAACCCTGCCTACAACACTCTTGGAACGTTTCACTTTCTCTGAAATCTCTCTAATGGTGTGCTTTTCCTTGTGTAGCTTCACAATAGCTTGTCTCACAGAGTAATCAAGTTTTTGGCGTTTCGCCATGGTGCCGGCTGATGCAACGTTTACAAATGACTAAGTAAGACTTATTCTTTAGAGAAAATCAAAAAATTTGAATATAGCATACTGTTTATATTGTTTTTCTCAATTTTGTCCCTTACTTTTGGACGATCCTAAGTTTGAAAATAAATAAATAATTGTTATAATTCTTTTTCTATCCTTTGCAAATGATTCAAATTTTAGTATGTTATTATGGATGATAACGACTACCAGTTGTCAAAATTTCATCTTTTCACAGTTGTTATTTCTAACAAATATTAGGTTTTAAAATTTTGTCCCTTAGTTTTGGACGCTACTGTATATATATATATATATATATATATATATATATATAACTTTAAAAAGCAGGTCAGTTGAATCCGCTACTTTGGTTTCACCTTTACGGTATCCCATGCGATTTTTATCAAATGACCTGTTTACGCTTTATATATATATATATATATATATATATATATATATATATATATATATATATATATATATATAAAACTGATGAGCGCTACATTTATATTTTTTAAATTCCAGTTCTTAAGTCCTTGCATACATATTAGAAAATTTGTCTTAAGCACATATGAGGCTAGATAAAAGACAATAGACTTTCTTCTTATTCTTATTCTTCGCATCCTCCTCCTCTCTTTCTATTACACCCAACGTCGGGTGTTTTTTTTTTATCTGTTTTTGAAAATATTAATGTAAAGTTCATTAGATTTTAAACGACATAAAGCGTTATGTGATCATTTGATAAACATCGCCTGAGGATATAGTAAAGTTGAAACCAAGGTAGCGGATCCAACTTATCTCCTGATTTTTAAAGTTAAAAGCTCTACATGCTATTTTTTATATATATGATTATTTATGTCTTTTGTTATATTTACATCTACGCAAAGTACATTTATATCTATGCATACAAGCCACCTGCATACATATGCTACTTCAAATACACACTTTCTCACAAACAAACATAAACAGACATGCACACACACAGTCATATATATATATATATATATATATATATATATATATATATATATATATATATATATATTTAGATATATATTGATATATAGGCAAATGCACATGATTATGTGTGAATGCTTGCATACATGCGTTTGTTAAAGAATTTACTGAATACGCCAAATTGAACGTCTTCTATGCCAAAACAAGGAACCATTCTTAGGTGTTCTAAATTTATTTCCCTTTTTCTACTAGCAAAGAATCTATGACATTGTGACGTCATTTTGGAGGGCACTGGCTGATGGTTCAATCAGATTATGACGTCACACAGTTAAAATTGGCTACGAGGCTCCTTTACTAAACGAAGGAAAGTAAGTGAAGAATTTTTTCTAATAATAATCGATCATCAGTCTTTTTTGGTTGCCAGTAAATATCGTTTGAAAATAGTTCTTCGCCATCAAATCAAAAAGAAACCCTACTTATATATGTTCCTCTCTCTCTCTCTCTCTCTCTCTAATAAACATGTTTCAAAAACTGAAGCTAAAAACTTAGAGTCGCTTGAAGATGAACAGAACTAATGCTTTTAATTTAATTATATAATTAAATTTGAAGTTTTTAGCTTCAGTTTTTGTTATAGTAGAACACACCTATTCTATAGTTAATAGAGTCTCTCACCTATAATAAGTAGGAGTAGTAAGAGTAACGTGGTGTGGCTCAGTGAGTCGGTCTGAGTTCAGTTTGAAGTCGGATGACTAGCTGATCGGTTGAAATCTCTCCCTTCGGGCGGGGAGGAACCCGAATGAGGCTACGCCGAAGGGCGGAGTCTCTTTTGGGGAGGTAAACCGACCCTGAACCCGTTTATACGGGTTTTTAAAGGGCATATTTTTGGCCGAGCCCACGGGCTCGGAGATCCCACGTTAAACCGGCCTTGTGCCACATAATCCCCTCGTGAGGTGGGGGGTTGACTGAATATCGCTCAGTGGGTCGGTCAGTCAGTCGATGCCGGACGACCGTTAGTCGGATACTAAAGTATCAGCGACCACAACTAGATTTCTCTGCGTCATTACCTATTATATCAAGTTCCTAACGTTTTGTACGTCGAACCTGTTTTAGGACCGACTTAGTAGAAATACAAGCATCCACTGTGAAATCACTCCATAACAGTTTTTAAAACATGGTTATTACTGTGTAACGAAGAAACCATATTTTGTATTAGTTAATTTATAATATTTTTGCTCTGTAAATTTACATTGAGCACCATGGTAGTTTTTTAATGTGGAGCTGCCTTTGGTCAAATTTGGAATCCGCAGAATTGGTATCTTTGGTACCAGGCACCTTCTCTCTTGTCAGGAGAACAAATACTGCGCATCGATCCCGGCCAAAGGGCCGAGAAGCGTTGTTTTCCTGGTCTCCCCAATAAGGCAGGATGAAAGTTGTTTTTACTTGGGGTCCTCATAGGCATGGATATATATATATGGATAAAGGAACAAATTGCCATATTATAACGGCACCATCATTCTTCGTGCAATGAGGAATGTGTAGGCGCAGGGATGTGGGTGCCCGGAACTAGGCACCTTCTTTTCAATCAAATCAGGATGGAAAAAACTCCTACGCTTTGATCCCTGCCAAATGTAACCGAATAGTTAACTTTAAAGAAAATAGGCACGGCGAAACGATCTCAATCGTAGTTTGAGCTCGTCAGTTTTCATAATTGATTCTCAGATCAAAGTTCAATTAATAAAAGGGTACATAAGTGCCAGGAGTTCTGTGACTATATGTGATTCCTTAAGAAGGCAAAATAGAACATCGCTTGCGGTGTCGTTCTCCGTGCCCGAGTGGTAAAGCAAACTGGATAAAACGGTTCTTTCCCCTACAAATTGTGACACGGGTTCGATTCCTGCCGAGGATCGCATTTTCTTCTACAAGGATTTATCCACTTCGGAGAGAAATGGAAAAAAAGTCGTCTAAATTACGCAAAAATGAAAATAACACTGACATCTTATTTTAACAGATATATTTAGCAAAATTTCGCAAAAAAATATCTTGAAATACTAAAGAGTAAATATATTCAATAAAATCGCCATCGGTTTCAACGACCAGACGACATCAGAATCTCCTGCAACTCTTCTGGGCGGTCACCTTGTTTAAGTTGATGAATCCTGCCATAATCCTTGCCTTCAGTTCATCTTTGGTCTTACGAGGAGTTTATTGATCTCTCGCTCCACTTCACCACACAGATAATAATCAAGTTGCAGTCTGGAGAGTTAAGTGACCAGATGGAGATGTGGTCGCAGAAATTGTCTAACAGGCATGGCTGGGTTGTCCTACTTGTGTAGCATGGTGCAAAGTCCTGCTACTAGACATAAGGTTTTCCACCCTCTTGACCCATGGCAGCACTACCTCTGTCGGCTTCCCTGTTGATTCTGGGGCCCTGTAGGAAGATGAATGGAGGCATAACGTCGCCATCACTAATAATCACTCAAAACACCATGATGTTGACTGGATTTATCATCCACCTCTTTCCGAATCCTCTGTATTGTTCTCAGATTGATACACAAAGGCTTTGAAATGTTTGTATTGGCGATTCCGGCGCGAATGCCAAGCAGTGCAGTATGCTCTTTCCAAATTTCTGGCCTAGTGAGTTGCGTCATGGTGCTCTTAGTGAATGATGTCATAATCCTTGCCTTTAGTTCATATCTAGTGTTACAATGGGTTTTGTGGGTCACTCGCCCAACTACTCGTCACGCATAATAATCAAGGGTGTTGAAGTCTAGGAAGTAAGAACGCCAGATATAAGGGAGGATGTGGTCGCCGAAATTGTCTGACAGCCAGGATTATTTTCTCCTACCTGTGTGGCTTGTTGGAGAATCCTGTTGCCAGACAGTGGGTCCTTCATCAGTCACCCTCTTGACCAATGGCAGCACCATCTACTCAGGGCACTTGATGTATAATTCCATGTTGAGTATGAGGTCCTGTTGGTAGATGAATCGCCATTATTTATTATCACTACAAAAACCTTCGTAACTATCATTATATTTATCCAACTATTTTCAGAATCATCTGCGTCAGATTAACACTCTGCACAAATGCTAAGCAGAACAGCATGCCGTTTCCAAATTTCTGGCAGAGTGAATTGCGTCATGTTGCTCTTTTTCTCACAGACGGTGCCCAACTGGCCCTACTACATTGTGCAGTCGACAAAATCAAAACCAAACAACGCGCATGCGAGAAGTTAAAAATATAAAATGGCGACAACTTACCCATCGTATCCTGTAGATCGAGTTTACATAACAGTTCAAATATATCTTTGTGCTGTATCCTATCAAATACTTTTGCTTTGTCTATAAAGTCTAAGTGTATATCCTTCGGTATTTATATTGCTGTTCTCGGTGTCATTCTAATAAACACAAATATATAGCCATATTTTTTCCAGTGTCCTTGAGAAAACTGCATTGTTCTTGTACTTATTCTTGTTTAATTCTGCATTGCATTTTATTCTCCAGTGATTCAGTCTCATTAATCCCTTCATGTCATTGGAAACCGTAATCCCAAGAAAGTGGAAAGATTTGGTCTTCGAGAGGTTAGCATCAACAAGTGCTAATGAAAGACAGAAAAAAGCACGTTTTCTATGTTTGTTAAATGAAGGCTGCTTTGTCTTCGAGACGTTAAAATTTGTAAGCTATTCTTTGACCTAATTAACCACTGATTGGAGAAGAGTTAACAGTTTTACTTTGTTGTACGTATCAGAATTTCCACTTAAGACAAGAGTAAATAGTTGTGTCATGAGTCTAAATAACTGGATTAGAAATGGTAACATCGGCAAAGTTATCTGTCGATATTTTTGAGATGAGGTATTATGTACACTATTTACATTATTCGGACTATTGTCCTCATCTTTGTCGCCATATTTATTAAAACCTTTCGGCCTTTC
>OZ010601.1:91825069-91842569 GCA_963932145.1 Acanthosepion lycidas
CAGAAGTAAAAATGTCTTTAGTTTTTCAGAATTTTAAAATTTAATTTTAAATTCATGTATATACATGTTAAATGGAATTCAGTTATAAAGGATATGTATGAATCAATGTTTTAATTTTGTCTGTATTCATATTGTCTTTTTACAAATATGTTTTAGTCATATCTGAATTATACACACACACACGCGCGCGCGCGCACACACACACACATATATATATATATATAATTGCAAAATGTGTAATTTCAAAATTTTCAAATCGTAAATTAGCAAAAATGTCAAAATTGTTAGATTAAGTTCTGAAGAGTTGTAACTTAGAAATGATTAAATATATCTTACTGGAATTCTCCGAGATTTTTATAAGGCTATCAGACATTATAAGAATGTGTAATTACTCTCCAAGATTAATGGAAGAATCGTGATGAAATCGATCATAAGCATGAAGGATTGAATATATATATATATCGTTTTTGACAGCTCTTTGGTCTGTCATAGTTGAAACTTCTCTCTCACGTGCCAAACATCTTATGGATTGAGTTGTCATGATGACTAAACATCTTATCTGAAACTCTGTAAAAAAGAAACTCAATTAGTTTATTTATTTATTTTATTTTTAGATATTAAACATTTTTTCGGGATAGACAACTACGCTGTCACACGATTTGGACAATTTTACTGTTGCACACGGTATATATATATATATATATATATATATATATATATATATATATATATATAAGACACCATAAGTGCTGAAACAAAATAGATATTTTTGTAATGATTTGTAGTGAACATATAAGTCAATACTTAGAGGCGACAGACTGTTTCATGCTAGACACTGGTGTCTTGACGATTGCATCTATTGTGAAACAGACTGTCGCATCTAAATGTTGACTTCTATGTTCACTTTTATATTTACACACGCTCTATCTCTGATATTGAGCACTTTACCCATAAATATAGCACACCTTAAAACTATATTTCTCATATATATATATATATATATATATATATATATATATATATATGTGTGTGTGTGTGTGTGTGTGTGTGTGTGTGTGTGTGTGTGTGTGTGTGTTATTCTGCAAATCATCTCTCAATAACACGCCCATTAAACAATTACATTTCTAATATTTTAATGATAATTATTTTAAAATTTTCTTTATATGAAAAACATTTGGTTGGAGCTTAGATTACCTATACTTATTCCAATATTGCAGTTGACATACTTTGAGGGCATCAGGTTATATTATATAAGATAATTTTTATTTATAAGTAAATGGAAACCATATAAGCGACTGGAACTGATATTTTATAAATTTCATATCTCAAATTATTATTCCCTTATTCTACATCTTAATATTTAGAGTCTTACAATGATTTGTAATTGTTACCACTATCCTAGTCAAACCCATCAGGGTCAATCCATACGCTACAATAATGAAAACTTTAGCTCTATATGATTCAATATTGTTTCAGTTATCTTCCAGTGAGATATTTTTACAGCGTTTAAGTGATTGTTTTGCTCGATCAGCAACATTGCTAGCATATAATTTACTTTATTTAGGGTGTTATATCCGGGGATTGTTATATTCATAGAATGTTATATTCTATTGTCTAGGGCAGCTTGCATGTATAACGCTGATGAAATCCCACCCTTTTGCATAATTCCCGGCGAATCATCTTTCCTACTCTGTCATATGTACTTCTTTTTAAGTATACCCTTTAATTCACCCAAGTTAGATAGATTGTTATATTTTCGCATTTTCTGGATTAAGTTAGATAATTCGTATCAGTTTATAGGCAACAATAATCTTAAGCTTTGTGTTGTTTGTTTATTTCTTTCACTCTACCAGAATATACGACTTTTTTTTTAAATCCAAACCAAACACAGGGACTGAATTCGCAACTACCAAAGAATCAAGCAGATTTTAAGTAGAGTTTTAATCCTCAAGTCCAATAAATATAAATATTGTTCATTTAAAATTCCGACATTGTTATCGAATACAAAGACAATAAAAACGACAGAAAGCTTAAGAAAGTTGTTACTGTCATATTATTTATTACTAAAATAATATTTATATAATATTTAAAATTTATATAATTTGAATAAAGAAATTTATGTATTTATATATGTATATATTTTTATTTTATATTTTATTTTGTGTATTTTATATATTTTATATATTATTTTATATTTTTATTTTTATTTATATTATATAATCATTTTATATTTTATTATAGGTATATATTTATAAATTGAATAAATAAATATTCAACTATTAATTTACATTGCCATAGCACCACGGATAGCATCGACCCAGAATCTGTCGTTTGGAATATTGGTCCTCTGTTAGGGTCAGGTTACAAAAAGAATGCCTTGTTTATATGTGATAGCTTTTCAATAAAATGGATATATATATATATATATATATATATATATATATATATATATATATATATATATATATATATATATATATATATATATTTATGGGGTCCACCGCTTTTTCATATAAGTGGACTCTACCAAGTGTATCTGGACTGCTGCCGTTAAATACCCAGAGTTACAGAGGGTAGTCGGTAGTCGGATAGTGAGAGGATATACGGAAAGTGAGAGAATATACGAACGGAGATAGTGTGAGGTAACCTCTTGTAGAAGTCAGTTACAAGCACGTAGTCTCTGAGGAAGTCCTACATCGAGACTGTATATATCTATCTGTATTTGATACTAACCACGTTCCTGGACTTACTAACAGTATTACTCTTTGTATGATTGTGTAAATACATTTTATTTCTTATATTTAATTATTGCGTTTGTCATTCCTTGGAGACCGAATTCATCTCGGAATCCACAACAACTTGGCGAACGAGGATTCGAAACTCACACGGGAAAAGAAAAACAACAACAAATATAAAAGTGAACCTTGAAATCAACCATGAGAGGCGACAGGCTGTTTCATGCTGGACGCAATCGAAACGAATGCTCATTCGCGTCCTGATGATTACGTCCAGCATGAAACAGCCTGTCGCCTCTCAGTGTTTACTTCAATGTTCACTTTTATATTTATTTTTACATACGCTCTATCTCTGACATTGAGCACTTCATCCCATAAATATAGCACACCTTAAAACTATATTTCTTCACACACACACACACACACACACACACACACACACACACACACACAAACACACACACACACATATATATATCAGTGAACACTGAATCAACAATCAGAGGCGTATGGTTGTTTCATGCTAGGCGCAATTGTCAGGCTGCCTAACGATTGTGTCTAGCATGAAACATATTTATATACGCTCTATCTCCGATATCGAGCACTTTAACCCGTAAATAGAACACACCTTAAAACTATATTTCTTCATATATATATATATATATATATATATATATATATATACAGCTAACGTTGACTGCTTATTTGGACAATTGTTTATTTCAGCGCCTTTTGTGAAGAAGACATCAAGGCCGATCAAAGAAAAGGTACGAACATCTAATCAAAAATAGCCTCCACTAGTAAGTGATTAGCGAAAGGGAACTACATTGTTGTCTAATCAATTGTTTCCGATCAATCACGTTGACAAACCATTGTCCAACAGACTCTGTTTGTCAAAGAAACTGACATCAAAAGTTCAAGATTCAACGAGAACAGCGCTGCTGTGTAATTTTTGCATTGGTCACAATCAGCGATTTCGTGTATCTCCACTGCTTCAGACTTGGATTGTGGAGCTACCTTCAAATAACCTGATGAATTGCAAACCAAATTCTTCGTCAGTACCGGAGGACAAGTATGAATTGTTTAACTTCAATCAGTGGCAATGGTCGGTGTCACACTCATTCATGGAGCGCTAAGTAGAATATCTTTTAAGATCAGTTATAGGTTGAACTAATAAAACACCAATAAGAAGTACTATTTATAAAACGTCTAATGGAATATTGGTAGGATGTGCGGTCGTCAGCAAAAGTGTAAGCTTCGAAATGAAGGTATCAGAAAAAAAACAGATAAAGACGTTTCAGTATCTGAGTTGTGGAAAGTGTGGAGGTTGTGTTAAGGGATTAAATTATATGGATGAAAAATTGTCGAGTAATTTAGGCTGTGTGATGAAATTAACAATTTCCTCTCACATTAAATTTTAGTATTCAACAAACAGAATAAGAACAAACATGAGAAACAACAGTTTTTGGACAACAATGAATAAAATATTTATATAAACAAGAGACACAAAAACAACTGGAATAAAGAAGGTAGTTTAAAAAAAAGTTCAAACGTTCTTTTATCTTTAGATTGAATTGTTGTCAAAGTTCTGGTTTGATAGATTATAAGTTGTTGAATGGTCTGTACAATAATGAAAAAGTGTGTTTTGGTATTATTGTAATTTAAGAAAAAATAAACAGTTCAAGTTTGTATTTGAAATAGAGAAATATTGTTTACGACTTACTTTAAGGTTTACGGAATTGTCGCTTTTTGATTTGTGTTCACTTGTTCGAAGAGAATATTCTAGTTGGAGTAAGTGGTTCTTAACAAGCTGTGTTTATGTTAATTGCAATAATTAACGTTGAGCTTGAAAACGTATGAAAAAGATTCGTATATTAAGTTGAATGTGGAAAACTTGAGTTGATTGTTCGTCATAAAATATTGCTGTGTGAATGAGTGTTCTCTCAGGCTGGAATCATGTTAAGGAACTTTACCGTAAAGCCTGGAACTGTGTGACGAGTTCAAAGGATTCCGATCGGCGCACTGTCGAAGATGAAAGACGTTTCATATTTTATTGCCAACTTTGGTCACGTGTTAGGCTCATAGATGCTTGACAGATTTTGACAATTATTTTTTGGTTAGGTCAAGAACTAGGTCGATGTTATTAAATATTAAGTGACCAATCAGAAGTTGAGGTTTTCTGAAAATATTTTTTAAGTTGACTAAGCTCTGTGATCCACTATTTGTACAAAAATTGATATTGATAAAAAAGGTGGTAGCAGGGTGCTCAAAAAAGTGTGACATAGTGCTTTGAAATATCCAGAAACTAAGCAGTGTAGTGAAACATAGGCACATTTCGGTTGAAACAAAAGAGCGCTGGACGGCTATGTTGTATCAATCCTCATATATAGGGAGCGAATACTGGATTATTTCCTTACAGATTAAAAATAAACTCAGGGCAACAGACATATGGTTAAAGAGACAGGTGCTGCGACTACCATGATATAGAAGGCGAGGAAATTTTAACACACTCAAGACTTATTGAAGGAAAAAAATCAGAGAAAAACAGCTATTAACCTACCTAATGGGTTTAATTTAATGTAAGGCAGAGTGGGGATGGTAAAGAGTCAAACGTTGCTTAAGAGAGGAAGTTTTGGAGAGCTGTGATGCACATCGTCCTGAAGAGACACCAAAAATAAAGAAATAGAGAAAAAACACATTCGGACATCGGGTATTTGTCGGATTAAACTTGATCCGACAGGCAGACACATTTATGGTAAACTCTATTGGAAATTAACTTACTAATGATAAAGTTGGCTACCAGGCCTGCTACAAATACTGTTTAGTTCACTGTGTGGGAGTTGACGAGTCATAGCACCAACTTTAACTATTTAATCATCGTTGTCAGAAGTTTATATCGCGTTGCAAGCTGTATGCGCAAACGATCAACTATACGCCCTTCGCTCACACACAGCAAGAAGATATCATATGAAACTTAAGAATGGACGTTGGTGTGAACAGTGCATTAGACAATGAAAGAGAACCAATCATCATAACAACAGTTGCACACGTGTCTCATAAAAAGTGAATTAGTTTGTTTCGCCCGTCGAATAATTTGTCTCATGCGCATCGGCGCCGGTATCACAGGAAGGATAACAAAAAACGACGTTGAAAGAAAAGTAAAAGGGGGGGGGTATGGAGTTCTGACTAATCGAGTCACGTGACTATCAACATGACTACAAGAATTTCCAGCCTGCTTTACAAACATTCAGCCATTTCTGTCTACTTTTTTTTGTGTGTGTTCTCCGATCGTTGCAATCATGCGATTTCCGTAATCTAAAAACAAAAATGGACAATATTTTAAAGCAATTAAAATCGGTTTAAGTAAATATCAAATAAAACATATTTTTTTTTGCATTCGGCGCACGTAGATAGATAGATCGATCGACAGATAGATATGAGACTGAGATAGGTAGATATGAAAGGTAATTTTTGTATTTTTAGTGTAAAAAATACACACACACACATATATATAGATATCAAACAGACTGTAGCATATATATATATATATATATATATATATATATATATATATATATATATATATATATATATATATATATATATATATATATATATATATGTTATGTTCGAATAGATATGGCATTTTCAGACTTTCCGGCGGAGGCATACATATGTGTCTCTAAATTAGAGTGGATATCTTTTGTGTCATTCGTAGTGCCCATATATATATATATATATATATATATATATATATATATATATATATATATATATATATATATATATATATATATCCTCCGTGCCAAATTATTATCGAGATAACTTTTTTTTCTAATATTCCAAATACCGTCCAATCAATTCACAAAAAAATTTCACACAATGTTGGCAACACTAACTGAAATTTTCGTACTGATCTGCGGAATGTAAACAAACAGGCGCCATATTTGTTATCAGCACGGTGATTTGATCGTGCCAAATTATTAGAAAAGTGTAAGAATTTAGTGAAAAGATGGACCGTAAAAGCAGTTTAAGTGATGCTGAAAAGAAAACTATCACCTCAGAACTCTCAAAAGGTAAATCTACCATATAAATTTCTAAAATGATAGGGAGGTGTCATCAAACAGTGAAAAAGTTCACCGCCTACTCTACACAAATACGCAAATGGGCAGATAAAGGCAAGTCAAGGGTTATTTCACGTCGTCTCATGTCACGACTTAAACAAGAGGCCACGAATAAACCTGGACTTAACAGTCAAGAGATTTTCAGTTGCATTGAGGATCCTACTGTGACTAAAACTACTCGGTGTCGGTATCTGAGGGAAATAGCTACAACAGTCAAAACTGTATTGAAGCCTCCGTTGAAGAGAAATCACATTCAAAATCGATTGAAATGAGCCGACGACAATATGACGATTGACTTCTCTAAAGTTTTGTTCACAGACGAAACTCGAGCAACACTTGATGGGCCGGATAGATGGTGCAAAGCCTGGGTAATGAAAGGACAGAATCGCCATCAGCGTTTGAGACGCCAACAAGGCGGTGGAGGCATAATGATCTGAGGTGGTATTATTGGAAAACATTACTGGGCCCATCAAGAGTACCAGATTGCGTCGAAAGGAATGCTGATGCATACATAGCGTTTATGAAGGAGCATCTTGAATCGTGGATGAAAAGATAAAGAGTTCCCTTCAGAAGGTTCATTGTTTTTATGCAAGATAATGCTCCCTCACATGCTGCTCACAAGAATACTGAATATTTGAAACAGGCTTCGACGGACCTCGAAAAATGAATTGGCGAGCAAATTCTCCGGATTTGAACCCAATCGAAAACCTTTGGAGCATCATGAAGTGAAGACTGTATGCCAACGGACGACAATTCAGGAACAACACTGTGTTGTCGGAAGCAATTCTTGACATCTCGCGGCATTACAGCAGATGACATCCTACAATTAACAATTTCTATGGATCGTCGACTTCTTCAAGTAATTTCAAAATAGGGAAAGCACATTCCCTATTAATTTGTTTAAAACTGTACATTTGTTTGTATCTGTTATTATTTGTTTGATTATCTTATTTATTAGCTTCTTTTGATCATAAACATTCACGTGCAACATTAATAAACGTTTGTTTGCTCAATTCTAGGAATTATACTAAACCTTTATAATAATTTGGCACGTGCAAATCACCGTGCTGATAACAAATATGGCGCCAGCTTGTTTACCTTGCGCAGATCAGTACGAAAATTTTCATAATTGCGCAGGTCAGTGTTGCCAACATTGTGTGAAAATTTTGTGTGAATTGATTGGACGGTTTTTGAAATATTAGAAAAGAAGTTATCTAGATAATAATTTGGCACGCAGTATATGTATATATATATATATATATATATATATATATATATATATATATATATATATATATATATATATATATATATATATATATACAAATATATATAGATATCAAACAGACTCTAATATATATATATATATATATATAGATAGATAGATAGGTAGATATGATGAGATTGGGATAGATAGGAAAGGTAATTTTTTTTTTTTAATGTAAAAAATATACACACACATATATATTTATATAGATAGATATCGAACAGACTCTAATATATATATATATATATATATATATATATATATATATATATATATATATATAGATAGATAGATAGATAGATAGATAGATAGATATGAAGAGCTTGAGATAGATAGATAGATAGATAGATAGATAGATAGATAGAACATAACAAAGTGTGTTCAACATGATCAGATTTACCAAGATAGAGAAAAAGAGAGAAAGAGAGGCAGAGAGAGTGAGAGATAAAGAGAGATTGAACAGTGAACGATAGACACACAAGACCAATAGCAATTTTATTAGAAAACTCTTTACATTTGCTTTACTGCAGAAATCCACTGTAACTTTAGTAATGAAATGCATTCATGTCATTGATATTCAGATACATGTCAATAGAAGTCATTTAAAAAGTATTTTTGTTTCTCCCTGTAATTATTGGTCTTTTATTTTCCGGACTCATCTTTCTAACAAATGATTGCCTTTCCTATTTCTAGTTTCCAACGGAATATTCAAATATCCTTTAAGCTTATTCCTGGCTGTTTTGAATCTATGAATTTCATCATAATTTTACTGTAAAAATCCGTCGTACATAATCTGATTAAAGAACTGAATTAAAGTTGTTTATTACCTCCATAATCCTGAATCTATTACTTTTTAATAATTTTACTGTAGAAATACATTGAAAAGAAATCTATTAAAGAAATTCATTAAAAGTCTTGAAATCGTTGTAAAAAAAAACAAACTACAAAATGATGATAGTTTATTGATTTGGAATTGATTTCAAAATTATGTTGATTTTATTATGAGACAATTTGGCTGAAAATCTATCAATATGCTTATTTGGTGTTGCTCAGGAAAAACTCCATTTTTATCACATTTCTCTTTTGTATATACCTATTAGGTTGGTGCAAAAATAATGACGTAATAATGTCGTTTTTTGACGTATTTTTAACGTCAAAAAACGATAGTATTACGTCATTATTTTTGCACCAACCTAATAGATACTGAATATTTTATTTCGGATTTTATTTTATATAACGCTTTTGCCATTCACTGGCATATTTTTCTTATCTCATGAATTGAGGGCCTATTTTTATCTGGATGCAGTTTTTCTCTATGCTGATCACATTTCATGAGTTTTCCTTATAACGGAATATCCAAGCATCTTCTATGAATTTACTCGTGATTTTTCTTCAGAAATCTATTTTATTTCTTATTAAATATATAAAATAGATGAAAATAATTATTATCTTGTCAACAAAAGATATTTTGGACATTTTTTTCTTGATTTATGGTGTTTTATATTCATGATCCCTTTTTCTTTTTCTTTGCTGATTGCCTTTCATGATTCTGTCCTACAAAGGAATAATACCAAAGTCTTTTACTTTAAACTTCTTCATCGTTTTGAATTTATGACATTCATTATCGGAGTGTATTTTTCCCTTCTTGGTTGATGACAATTCCATACTTACCTCAGACGGCGCCACCAACGGTAAATTAAATTTTACATCATCTTATTACATGCAAAAGGGGAAATAAATCATGTTAATAAGCATGCAAGCTGGAAAAAAAATTACCTTTTTCCTTTCTTCATTTTTGCAAAGTAAGGAATTTGAAGACTATGTGACTACAAATTTCAATCAGAAATGAATTCTTCAAACCTTTCAGTTAAAATATTTTAAACAGTACTCATTGAAAAATGAGCTGTTATAAAATTGTAAATAAAAACAGGAGATAACTGACATTCATGCCACTTGGAACTAGAACAGTCTACCTCAGTGAGCAAAATAAAGGGTTCAGTTCGACATTCTAACCACCTGAAGAAGGCCGGAGCGTACAACGGCCGAAACGTTGTGATAAGCATGGCGACAAAGATGTGGACAATCGTCCGAATAATGTAAATAGTGTATATAATACCTCATCTCAGAAATATAGACAAAAATATATTATCCTACCAACTCTATCAAATATACATATATAGTTATATATATCACATATATATAACTCTGTCAAATCTGCAATTAAACTCTATAATATATATATATATATATATATATATATATATAATGTATATATATATATATATATATGTATAATGCATATATATATATATGTATAATGCATATATATATATATATATATATATATATATATATATATATATATATATATATATATATATATATATATATATATATATATATATATATATATATATATATATATATATATATATATATATATATATATATATATATATATATATATATATATATATATATATATATATATAATGTTTGCCTGTTAACGTGACGGGCCGGGTTTCAATTCTCGGTAGTGGATGCGTACTGCTGATGAGTCCCAAATATAGGACGAAACGGCCGTCCAGTGCTTTCTGTTGAGGTGTCTTCTAGACTCGATGAATTACTTAATTATAATAATCTCACATCCTCCTAATAATTTCTATCATATATATACATATATATATATATATATATTTCTTTGCTCTCTCTCTCTCTGTATATATATATATATATATATATATATATATATATATATATATATATATATATATATATATATATATTCCTGTGTGTGTATGTGATGGACGCAGGTTGATTTTGACACCGTATGAGGATACGACATCTGCTTTCAGATTTGATGTTTGTGTAGTATGTGAAAGTTCGCTACAAACAGAATAATTTGCTAACTCTTTTCTCCATTGTGAACGTCTCTTAGACGGTCAATAAGACTGATTTCAAAATTTCTGATACCACTCTAGCAGAAATATCTCCAGTTATTTCTGTCCAAGGCAAATCGCTTGAAGTTACTATGAGGCACATTGACAGATGAGAGGTTTCTCTTCAGCTTATCTTTTTACATGAGCTACGGCCGTCCAACAGTCCATGTCAAGTTGGCTATAGATGAGGCCCTTAGGTATTCTGTTGTCAATCATCCTTGCAACATGTCCAGCCCAGCGAAGTTGTGACTGCAGGAAGACCGTCTCAATTTCATATATGTTGCATTTTGCGATAAGATGGGCATTGGACACTCTACCATCAAAAGTATGCCCACAAATTGCGCGGACACAACTTTTGTGGTAGACATACAGCTGATTGATATGGGACCTACTGAAAGACGCAAACCCACTAATTATAAAGTTTTTAATAATAATAATAATATATAGTGGGGATTCGAAACCTTAGTGGGGGCCACAGGTAGGGCTTTTTGACCCTAGCTGTCTTATTAGCATTAATACTAACCATTTGGTTGAACGGAGGGGTATACCAAATGATTTTTCTTTTCCTTTTTTTTCTTCTGGTTAGTACAATTTTTTCTATTGTTAGTATTAAACTAGGACAGAAATTCCTAGCTTTAATTGAAAAACACTTTCCTACTAGTAGACTTAGTAAAATGTTTAATAAAAACACCCTAAAATTAAGTTACAGTTGCGCTGAAAATCTAGAAAGTATAATAAAAAAAACACGATAATAAAATCCTGAATCCCCATACAAGAATCCCCATATATGTATATATATATGTATATATTCCCAAGAGGATAGAATCCAGATAGAACTCAATGTCCAGGACAGAGTAAGAATATAATATAAAAGTCTAAAACACTAATATTCCGTGGTTATAATTTATTACATTGGAATCGTAATCACGATCCAATTCACGAGACCTACAAATTCAAAAAGAAATCATATTTTCCGTTTCCTTTTTGAATTTGTAGGTCTGATGAATTGGATCGTGATTACGATTCCAGTGTAATAAGTTATAAACATGGAATATTAGAGTTTGAGACTTTCATATTACATATATATATATATATATATATATATATATATATAATAAAAATAATTATAATACAGAAGTAAAAATTACATTAAATATTAAAATACGATTTACTCATATTCAGACAACCCTTTTAAGAAATCTTTGTGCATAAAATTATAAATTAAGCGACCAAATAAAAATGCCCAAAACCTTTCATCATTGAGAAATTCAGACGACACTCGAAAAACGGATGACATTGTTTGTGAGCAGGCAGCCCTACCTACCTCAACTTAACTCAACCTGCGTTTAAAAGTAACATATATTTGATACAAAAGTTGTCTGGGAAAATTAAAACCCAACCACTCATTGAATTTAAAGTAACCTTAACAGTTTAAAATGTTAAGATTTTCTGTGCTTATAAATGAAGTAAACTCCTTAATAGGTCATTCCAAAAATCGCTTGAGAATGGAACGGAGCTATGAATTTGAAATTTAATTTTATAATTAAATATAAAATTTTAGTTTGTATTTCGAAATATGTTATTTCCTGGGTAACCATGGAACCCTATTTTTAAAATAGAAAATAATTATAATATATATATATATATATATATATATATATATATATATATATATATTAAGAACATTTAATGTATCGTATGTGTTAAATTAATTATATAGTGGCATGAATCCGCCTAATCTATTTAATCGTACCATTTTATTTCTCTGTTGTTGTTTTTACGAAAGCCGTCGTAATTTTCGAAATTAGCGGAACGCATTTTTGTAATGTTTATTTTGTTTATCTTTGACTAATGGCTCATTATTGCCAATTTTTTTATCTATTATTATTTATATTCAAAGATTATTTTAATAACATTTGATATGAATTTTATTCCTTTAAACTTTCTTATTATTAATTCTAAAGTAAGATACTTGCAATTTTGTTGAAAAAGCGTTCCGAGTTATAACGTTATTTTATTTCGTTTACCACTCGTCAATTTGATTTATTATTCATCTTTCTACTATGTTAAAAAACAACAACAACAACAACAACAACAGCAATAATAATAATAATAATAATAATAATAATAATAATAATAATAATAATAATAAGTTACAGATTTTTAATCTGTAACTTCTACGGGAATGAAACTGAAAGAAAGTGGTATGAACACCACCTAGACCCGGTTACGGAGATAGGACCTGTTACAATTCTATGGGACTACACAATACACACTGACAGAAAAATCAAAGCCAACCGCCCAGACATTGTTATTAGAGGCCGCAAACAAAAAAAGATGCCTCCTTATTTATATGGCAGTCACTGCAGACTGCAATGTATCGTTGAAGATCTTCAAAAACCTATCAAAATACAAAGGACCTTGAAATCGAAATCTCAAAAATGTGGCACATGGGAACATCAACAATTCCCGTTGTATTTGGAGCCCTCGGATTGGTTGAAAAAGATTCCAAGAGCTTTGTCAACGTAAAATATTTTTTTCTTTTTTTTTCCAGTGGAAAATATCACGATGCTATTTCTAACCTTAGGTCCATGGGCGAAACCCGGAATTAAATGAGAACACATCAGAAATCAAAGTAAATAATAATAATAATAATAATAATAATAATAATAATAATAATAATAATAATAATAATAATAAAATATTCTCATATATTTGATAATAATTTTATAATTTTTTAAAAATTATTATTTTAAAAGTATAGTAATATATTGGCACATTGATGACGATCTGTTTACTCCGACATCCAGTGTAAAATATATATATGTTTTATGCTTGTAGGGGGTAGTGCGTAGAAATAATACCTTTGTCTTTCGGCTGCTGCACTTATTATTAAGGTGGACAGGCAAATTCAAGCATCCCTTAAATCTCCACACGTCACACTCTGTAAACGGCTTTAGCAGGCGGGCTAAATCACGTAAATTTACCATTGAAAGGCGCTGCACTCTTCTGTGCACTCGTAGTATCTCTGTGATAATAAAATATGAGGGGTGTTGTTCATTGTGTTCGTTGCAAATATTTGCACCAACTCTTTGTTATCAGCACTTCCAATAACTGTAGCTGGTTCTACACAAGACATTCACCTCTGTAAACAAGTCTTCTGTGTGGATAGTCTACAGTTCGCTTCCGTGTTTCTTCTTTGCTATTCCACCTGAGCAACAAGTCCAATGTCGAGGGAGTTAAGGTGACGGAGACAGGTACAGGATAGTATTGAAAGTCTCTAGCTGGCGCTCCCACAGTGACAAAAGCCGGGTTATGGCGGTTCTTGCACAAAATAATGTGCAATTACGCTGTTTGTGTCGTTTGATGGTGACAAAACAGCGCTATTTAAACACAGCACTGCTTTCCCTATTCCGGGGAGGGGACTAACAAAGGTATCCTAAACATTGCTTGCTCTTAATCAACTTGGCAGCGCGCTGCAGTTGTTTACTTATCCAATAACGCAGTCACAATAATAGAAATAAAACTCATAAACGTGTTAATCTCGGCTCTTGGAATGTAAGAACCTCCAAGACAAGGATTCTTCTCCTGAGCGTAAAACAGCCCTCATCGTTGATGCACTAACCAAGCATAATATCGTCATTGCTGCTCTCAGTGAGGCTCGTTTTGCAGGCACCTCTCAACTTGAGAAATTTAGTGAAGGATATACGTTTTTCTGGATTGGCAAAAGCGAAGAAGACTTCCACCTATCAGGTATAGGCATTGCCATAAAATCCATGTCATCTCTTCCGAAATGAAATTAATGATCGCATTATGTGTCGGAAATTGATGACCTTTAAGATCAACTAGATTCAGTCATTTCCAAAGTTTAACATAGAGACAAACTTGTCCTTATGGGAGACGGGTTGGTGTTGACCATCAGACATGGCCTTTTGTTCTTGGCTCTCAAGGGTCGGGAGTATGAATGCTAATGGGCTATGTCTCCATTCTCTATGTCAAGAATTCAATATCACCATCACCAACACACGTTAACAGCAGTCCAATCATCAGAAAACGACTTGGATCCATCCCAGATCCAAAGATTGGCATATGATTGATTACATTATCACCAAGAAACGTGATGCTAAAGACTTCAACATCACTCACTTTTTCCACAACAATTGCTATCTTTCAGACTATGTTCTACTACGCAGCAAATCATCCTTTCCACTCGTACGCAAGAAACCCTCTCTTTAGCACTACGATTCCTAAACGAATCAACATCTCACCCCTGGATTCTGATGTTAAGAAGAAAGAATTCTCTGACAAACTGGATTCGAGGCTGGATTCAGTTGTGATCTCAGAAGACATTGAATCCTTCTGTAAATCTCTCAGAGATGCTATTTATTCCAGCTCTCTTGAAGTACTAGGAGTTCCCATAAGGAAGCATCAGTTCTAAATGATGCTCACGTTCAACGTCACAGCGAGAAGATGCACGATTCGCACAAACATTCATAAACGGCAAAAATTGTCCATAAAAACACACACACACATATATATAAACATATATAAGGGGGAAGTGCAAAATTCTTTCAGAAAAATAAAAGAATCCTGGTGGTCTGCTGAAGCTGTAGAAATCTAGGCGGCAGCTGACAGAAAAGATCGTAAAGCATTCTCTGAAGGCCTTAAAAAAGGTGTACAGCCCACAAGGAAATGGAAGTTCACCTGTTATGCCGTCTGATGGTAACACACTCCACACAGACAAGAAGGAAATTATTAGTTTGGTGCAAAAATAATGACCAACCTAATATATTAAGAGGGAAAGAACACTTTGAAAGTGTCTTTAACTCCAATTCTGCCATCAATGCCAACCTCATTCCTTCAATTCATCAGCGATCATGAAATTACTCAGTTTTTTCTTGAGCCACACCTAAAGGAAATCCAGAATTCTATCACGCAATTGTCCTCGAACAAAGCCACTGGAAAAGATATTCTCCAGGAAATTTTTAAATATGTTGGGAAGACGCTGGTTAAGAAAATCCTTGAGCTTTTTAAAGTTATGTGGAAGGTTGGTTTTGTTCCACAGAACTACAAAGATGCTTGCATAAAACATTTGTTCAAGAACAAAGGCGAAAAAGGTTGTATGTGATAATTCCCGTGGCATTGCACTTCTAAGTGTTGCTGGCAAGATTCTTGCTCGTGTTATTCTCAACACAATAATCAAATATCTCATTGACGATATCTATCCCGAATGCGAATGTGGCTTTCGTTCAGGTCGTGTTATTTTTCCCTTCATCATTTTGCTTATAAAGTTCGCGAGAAGTACCATGATCTCTCTACCGTCTTTATCGATCTGAACAAAGCGTTTGACACTGTAAACAGGGGTGCCCTCTGGGATGTACTGAAAAAGCTTGGCATACCTGAAAATGTTAAATGTTATCATCTCGAAAGAATGAAAGCATCTGTTTTATTTAATAGAGAGTTTTTAGAATCCTTCGATGTAACAAATGGCACGAATCAGGTTTGTGTCATGGCTTCTGTACATTTAGCTCTTTTCCTTTTCGATCATGCTGCGCCATTCTTTTAGTGATCTTGACATGGACATGAAATTTGAATTCAGCACAAGTGGCAGCCTCTTTAACCATCAACGTTTTAAAGCAAAATCGCTGACTCGAGAAAAGCATTATTCGTGATCTTTTGTTTGCTGATGACGCTGCGATCGTGGCCACCTCAATCGAAGAAGCTCAAGCACTTGTCAATCGTTTTTCCACCGCTTGCAATGCATTCGGATTAAATTATAAGCATAAAGAAAACAGATGTTGTCCATCAACCAAGGCGCCTACACCTAAGCAGGTCAAATGTGTAAAACAAAAACCACCTGCCCATACCTTTCCAATCGTTCCCATTACTGCTGCCAACAACAACGTGAAGTCTGCGAAATCGTTCACGTACTTAGGAAGTAAAGTCAATTCAAATACCTCTTTGGATGACAAAATATAAAAGTACAGGCTCTCGAGAAAGCAGTTGAGCAACATGCACCATAAGTTTTCTATGTAGTTTAGCTCAACTTTCGTTTCATCGAAGAGAACATTTAGTAAAAAAAAATCAGGTGAGTCACTTTTATCGAGCACCACTATATATATGACAAAGTGGAGAAAGTTTACTTGTGACATTTTTCGTCCTTCGGACTTCACTGGATCATTTTTTTTTTATGCCGGTACAACTACACATGCGTACGAATTGTGGGTGGTGATGATTTTAGAATATTTTTTTTATACCTAACCAAATGCATTTACAGTCTTAAATGCGGATAGTTATAAAGCACAAAAATTCTAAAATCCTCAGCACCTCTCATTCGTGCACATATGTGTAGTGGTACCAACATAACAAATTTAGTCCAATGAAGTCCTGAAGGACCAAACGCGTAATTTCTCACCTGTCCATTCCTTTCCAATC
>OZ010601.1:91847569-91860069 GCA_963932145.1 Acanthosepion lycidas
GTATTGTGCTTCGTCAGAACTACATACGTTTTTTCCTTTCCTTCTCATAGACCGGTTATCACCCAGTACTAGAGAATCCAAGTCATGTATTTTTAATTTTTAATATTTGTTTATCGGTGATGTTGTTAAGAAAATTATTGTTAACTAATGTTTGTTTTCATGTGTTTTAGTTCACTCAGAAATATTGCCTCGGAAGAAGAATTTAGGTTTACTCTATTTAGGAAGTTTTTTTTATCACTACTATTTTATATCTGCCTCGACATTGAATATCACATTTTCAAAGATAAGAGTTCGCACATGTAGTTTTTTATGTGGATAGGTGGTAAATGCTGTGGATTTTAGTTCTATATCAACGTAAAGGATTGGGATTTTGTCATAAACAATGAGTTCGCATGTAAATTCTAGTGTGGAGATTTTTTCGAAATTTGATTCTAGATTTAGACTTTCGTCCTTATTTTTTATCGAAAGAAAAATGACATCAACGAACCTTGTGTAGATTTGCAATTTATCAATTGTTTCAAATATTTTGTTGGTAAAACATCGAGCGAAGCTTATTGTTTTAAGATACGGAGGAATTGTTTTGTGCATACGATGCTGTTATATATATATATATATATATATATATATATATATAGATAGATAGATATGAACAACACATATGGTTCCTCCATCGCGGAGCCTCTTATTAAAACTTTAGCATTGACTCGTTTACCATCTTGAGTTATGTTCGCTCTATATTGCAGATAAAGGTGTCGGAAACAATTTACGTTCAGTCCAGAGCCCCCCCTCTTTTTGACGAAGGAATGTCTGTTAGGAGTAAACGTGATATCAATATAAATTGTATTCCGCCTTCATTAATATTACATATTATTTTATGTTTTATTTTTCTAGTAATATATAATCCCTCCATTCCATCTCTGTTGAGTGAGGCCGAAACCGTTCTGCTGTGTTTGTTTTATTTTTCACTTTTCTTTTTAATCATGATAAGTAAAATTAGTCATATGTTTTTTATTGCTAGAATAAAATTATATATATATATATATATATATATATATATATATATATATATATATATGGTTGGATAGATGTGAGCTTGTGACCCTGGGTTTCACGCTTTAGCGATCGTCAGACAAACTGATTAATTTTGGTTTTATGTAGATTGCGTGTATTGGTGTTATTGTGGAAGTGGTGGGGGAAATTCGTCGTTTTGTCTGACGATCGCTAAAGCGTGAAACCCAGGGTCACAAGATCACATCTATCCAACCATATATGTTAGCTCTATATCTGATATTGAGCGCTTTCTAATAAGTACCGCGCATATACTATATAAATAATTATACATATATTTATATTTATATACACACACTTTTCACACACACACACACACACACACACACACACACACACACACACACACACATACATATATATATATATATATATATATATATATATATATATGACAAGATAAATAAATTAGGAAAGGTTTAGAATATTGCTGTCATTGTTCATGTTCAGACAAAATGAATTGGAATCAAAACCAGATAAAAAGATAAAATATGGATCGGAATCAAAAAACAAACTTTCTAATCGTTTCCTATTCATTCTTTATCTTATCATTCAGTCACTTTACGATCCATTATTGCAAAATTAGCAATATGTTTTATGCGAAACATTGCATTTTGTTTTCGACATTAATCCACTCATCAGATTTTTTGAGATAACCAAAGGAGCTGGAGATTTATTTAAAGTCGAGATAATCACGAAACGATATTATTCGACTTTTCAAAAACATGCTATATCATCTGGTTTATGCATAATTGGAATGAATTCAGCTTTTAACCTGATCGAAAGCACTCATCTAAATTATGTGAAAATTACCTCTAGTAAAAGAAAACCACATTTTTGGAAATTATTATTTAGCGGCTTCAATCTCCTGACCACTATTCCTTTGAATTAATATGGAATGAATTGGAAAGGGAAGTTCGAAGAGAATATCCAAAGAGTGACAGTGAGCTTTTTCAATGCTTGAAGAATACTTGGGAAGGTTTCACACTTCAAAAGGTCTGACACTTTCAAAAAATGTTGGAAAGAATACCGAGAATTTTTAAACCAGTAATTAAGGCAGGTGGTGGTTTTATTGACCAACAGAAAATATAATGCTGCTGTATGATATTCTTTTTAATTACCAAATGCTTTTATTTTTATCAAGCTAAAGGCAAATACAACGTAGTTACTGAAAGTTTATCTTTTAATAAGAAAATACAAAGCGGGAACCCTTTTTGCATGTAGTGTATAGATTTACACACACACACACACATACACACACATACACACACACACACACACACACACATATATATATATATATATATATATATATATATATATATATATAATGGGTGTAAGTATGCACGTGCAAAATTTATGCACTGTTGTGGATTAGTTTTGTTGATAATGTTTCAAATTACGTTCAAGACAAAGAAAATAAACTCGTCAAATCCTTTCTTTTTGTCGCAATTTTCTTAAGATTTTGTGTTGCTTTTATGTGTTATACATTTTCTTAACTAGACTTCTGAATAATGATTAAGGAATATGAAACCTTAGGTATTTTGATGTGAGTCGAAATTTGTGCATAGACGTTTTACGAATATAATAAGAAAGCCAAAGCAGAGCCTGAACGGCAACACGACAGGCTCCTGAATGGAGAGGGAATATGAAATAATATACATAAAGTCAGAGTCAAAAGCAAATTTACCTGAGCCAAAGTGGGGCGCATTTGCGAGAAGCCCCTGTTATGTCGGCGAACCAGATCTTTCCAAGAAAAAGTAAAGAAAGAGTGGATGGTAGATGGAATTCTAGAGATGATGAAAAGAACGGGCAACAAACAATGCTGAGAAAAGGGAAAGAGAAGCAAACACTAAACAGAAATTAAAAACAAATGTAGAGAGGTGAAAGAGGAATGGGTCAATGAAAAGAAAAAAAATAAAGATAGGATAAAAAACACTGACTGCACAGCAGAATTAAAGAAGTAACAGGATTGAATCTATACTCATCAACAGGCTATACAAAAGCAAAGGACGAAACACTGATAATAGAAACTGAATGAAAAAACACTTCAAAGATGGAGGATAATCGGCAAACGCTATTTCATGTTAAGAGAGAGAATCCTACAACACAGAAGAATAATGAAAGGCCGGAGGTATTAAATTCTGAAATAAGATCGGCTCTGGACAAGATGAACAGGAATAAATCAGCAGGACCGGATCTGATTATGGTTTTGGCGTTTTTGGCATCGATAAGATCGCAGAAGAGATAAGCGAAATATACGACTATGTCAACATACCGGAGGACCTCGGTAGATTTATCTTCGTAGCATTAAGAAACCAAGTGCAGCTGAATGCGAACTCTGTCGAACAATAAAAGCTTAATGAGACGTATAACCAATAATGTGAATGATGATGACTAGAACACGAAGCAGAATGAGATCAGAAATAGGACAAGAATAATGCGGTTTTATCAAGGACCTTAGAACAAGAAATGTCTATGATTAGAATTATATCGGAGTAAGCAATAAATATGCAGAAATATGTACAATTATGGTTCATAGATTAGTGATTAGCTACTTCAATAATTAAATAAGCAAGGTTTCTTAAGAGAATGTTTATAATACATGAAATAATGGTGGTGAAAAAGAGTACATCATACTTATTATAAAACGCAGATTGTGATTGTGTGTGTCTGTACGTTTATATATTGGATCGGATTTCCTACATTTTTCAACGGATTTCAACAAAACTTCACAGGACTACGTAAAAGTACCTTGCGGTGGTTCTAACAGCGCCAAAAATTAGAAAAAAAAACAATTGTTTTTGCACGAAATCGATTTGAAAACACGATTAAGAGGCATCACGAGAATGAAAGGGTGATAACTCATATCGAGTTATGCTTATTATAAAACCCCAGGTTGTTTGTGTGTGTGTTCGTTTATATATGGGATCGGATTTCCTACATTTTTCAACCGATTTCAACAAAACTTCATTTTTTTTTTTTTTTGGCAGGTAGTGTTTCTTATTTTCTTGCACACTTTTTTCTTTATTTTTACATTCAGAATGCATTAAAAATTCTATTTACAAGACAATTGTTTATAATAAAATTCTATTAAATCGGTAGACTCATAACGATTGAAAACAATGTTTTTGTTTGAGTTTGGGTTTGACCAATTCGTAAAAAAAAAATAATAATAATAATTAAGACATGTCCGTGAACTTTAAATCTTTGTCAATTTTATTTTTCAGTCTTTATGATGGTCAATACTTGATCTATCTCTTACTGTTACATCCCCCGGGCAACGCCGGGCTCTACTGCTAGTGCAGAATATAACTGACTAATTGATTTGAAATGCAAGATAACATTTATCAAAACAAAAGAAAAGTTTAAAACAAGAGTTCCTTTTTACATTATTCGGACTATTGTCCACATCTTTGTCACCATGTTTATCCCAACGTTTCGACCGTTGTACGCTCCGGCCTTCTTCAGCTGGTTGGAATGTCGAAATGAACCCTTTATTTCGCTCACTGGGGTAGACTGTTCTAGTTCCACGTGTCATGTCTAATGGATGTCAGTTATCTTTTGTTAATTCCCCTCTCAAAGTTCACCAACGCCTTAACCAGGTATTGAACTCACACTCTTTGGGTCCTGTCACTGGATCTAAGTATACCCAAGTTTTGTTAGAAGTAAATTGCTTACAAAGCGAAATGTTCCTGAATATATTCGAGTGAGACTTATTGTCTTAGTGTGTTTTATTGTATTGCGTTTACAGCCCTTTCAGCGTGAAAGGTTCATGTCATCAGTTCGAACGAGGAAAATCCAGAAGAGAGAGTTAGTTTAGGGTTCAAGTGTTTTTATATTCAAGAGCTACTGCTGATACAAAGTTTATTACAGGCTGCTAACGCTACTAAGTTTAAGGTCACTATAATAGCTTACTCAAAAGCATTTGAACATGTAGCGCGAAAGGATCTATTTTAATTTTTAAGAAGACTAGATGTATTCGGAATTGATATTATACCAACCCAAAACTTATAGTATGGGCAAATTGCCTGCATAGAGATAGAAAACTAACGGAGCAGGGTGTCTTTTCTACAAATCTGTCCAAACTCGATAGTGATGCTATACTAAGGGAGCCGGAGACCCTCCCACTATTCATATATTAATAATTTGATATGCAGACGACACAGTGCTGAAAGCAGACACAGAATGAAGACGACAGGGCCTCCGAGACAAGTGGTAAAGGAAAGCAAGAATAACGGACTAACCATCAACTGTAAGTAGACAGAGTGCATGATTATTATTAACAATTGAAAAATCCAAGTGGTGAACTCCGAATTGGGGATGTCAATATCAAGCAGATGCAGAAGTTTAAATATCTGGAAAGTGTTTCAACAGAGGACGGAAAATGCAACAGCGAAATCCGAACACGTATTGAATTAGAGAAAAAAGAATGACAAAAGCTAAACAAAATATTACGATCATAACATTCATCTACAGTTTCCAGGGTTAATGTAATTTATTAAATTTGTTTGCGAAGATGGATTCTAGCCATTTATATCATTAACTTCAATATGTTTTTGTATGAATGATTCATGTAATTTAAATTGAACTGCACCACATACTAGATATATATATATATATATATATATATATATATATATATATATATATATATATATATATATATATATATATACTCGACTCTCCCGTCGAATTCGACGTATGAAGGTCAAGCAGATCAGTTTCCAGGAAATCGACAGCCCGACAACAGCACATGAGAATTGATTATAGTGGTGAAGGTTTCATGCAGGACCATCCACACTTTTTGAAGGGCTGAATACAGAGACCTGGTGTACTATAAGCCACAAGGTCCCCAAGCAACCCTCCGCATGTTTTGAATTCAGAGTTGTCCTTTTCCTAAACCAGTTGCAATCCAAGGATATAGAACCCAGTCTGTCCTGCTGTTTACCCATAGCTGGAGGGAAAAGAAGAGGATTCATCCCTTTCTTAAGGGTATTAGCACGTAAGTGAATGTAATGGATTCGACTGGAATTCGAATTCGGCTCTCCGATTCCTCAATCCAAGCTGCTTTCGATTACTCCACCATGCCTCTCTCTCTCTCTCTCTATATATATATATATATATATATAATCACAAAGTATAGGGATTGGTGCTATAAAAAGAAAACTACAACACATCAATTCGGTAGTTAATTTCCTTCAAAGTAAAACCCATTCTCAAGCCAGACGCTTTATCCACTCCTATTTTCGCATTCTCATAGATTTCCTTGATGTCTTCAAATCTTGTTCCCTTCAAGTTGGATTTAGCTTTTGGATAGAGGAAAAGCCGCAAATGGGCGAGATCTGCGGAATATGGCGGCTATCGAACATGGCGAATGTTCTACTTAGCAAAAACTGATGAAGAAGGTGTGCTGAATGGGTAGATGTTTTGTTATGGCGCATACATTTTTGTCATTTTTCGACGAGCAAAATCTCGTAAACTTTCAACACATCACGACGGTATTCTTTGTTTACTGTTTGATCAGGTGGAGTATACTCATGATGAACAATGCTCTTGTATGGAAGGAGACTACTTCGGCTCATTCGTGCTTTCATCTGTTGGAGTCTTCCACATCGAAGACAGAGTCTTCATTTCGGGCTCATAGCTATCATGGAATACCCTGATTGCAACGGAACCATTTGCAATATAATTTCTCCTGCGACCTACCTAGGATCTCCTACCAAATGCAACTAATCTCTGGCAGTGGGGGTACGCTGACACCAATGTATGTGCATTATGTCAAAGTGATTCGAGGCATATAACGTCACCTGTTCTCGGCATGTCTACAATCACTGCAGATGTACAAGTGACATCATAACAAAGTGCTAGAAGTCATATTGGACTTAGTCACTACACATTATGAAGCAGTCAACAAATAGCTTGTAACGGCCAGAGAACCTAAGATCTGTTGTTTCATAAGGAAGGTGAACGCCCTATGAGGAAGACCCGAATAACTTCCAACAGCTGAGTGAAACAAGTGATTGGTGTCTGTTAGTTGATCTTAGAACACCTATGCAATTTCCGGTACACTTTATTCAGAGAGATGCACGCGCTGACATTACTGATTAAAAGCAGTGTGTTCTCCTATTTTAATTAACGCTTCCATGGTAGAAAAGGGAGGAGACGCAGGACCGAAAGAAAAAACTCTACAAATCGCTGCTATAAAACTGTGGGGAAGAGGGTTGACATGTTATGTGCTATGTATTGAGTTCGGGCGCCATGGATTCTTTGGATGTCAATCGTTTCCTTTCTTTTGAAGATGAGTATCACTGGCCGGAACCTGAAGCGTGCTTCACATCGTCTCCAGGCCGCAGCTCAACAGGCATCGAGTTTGATCTGGTTAAATAAGACCATGCTCGTATATAATGCTACTTTAGACATGAAACACATCTGTTTACCTTCCATTCTACATCATTGTTAACTTTCTCTAAGAGCGCGTTGTGTATTGGATAACGTTCAAAATCCCAGCTGCAGTTGTATAAAGAAATTGCAAGAAAAGGATACGCCTATAAAAACAATACCTTGTTCGGTGGTAAAATCTGCTTGTGGCGCCAGGGGTGGCAGTACCGCCTTAGCCACCGAAACCACCTCAGGTTAGTAGCTCGTCCAATAAAAGATCTTCAGTCTCAAATGTGAACAAGCGCATTCCTTCTCAATTCAAATCTGTCTATATATATATATATAATATTTTCCTTACATGATTGAAATCAGTGAATTTTCAGTCAATACATATCGATACATAGTTCAGATCAATCAATATCAATATCAATCTATTCATATCTATCTATCTATCTATCTATCTTATTTTTATTTATTTATTATAATTTTATCATATAGTCAAAACCATTTCACTCACTACAAAGATGCAACTTGCTTTCAGTGCATTTCAACTGCACTTCGACGGGTGAGAATCGAAAATGGTTATGAACAATCCTGCTTGTAGGCAAGCCGTGTGTGAAACGTCACTTCCTTTTTTCCGTCTGTTTAAGAAACCAAGTTGCATCTTTGTAGTGAGTAAAATGGTTTTGTCTATATGATAAAATTATAATAAATAAATAATTATCGCTCTACTATCGGTATCGAGTCCTCTTTTGGATTAATGCTGTGAACGGCGGAATTTATATATTACTTTCGTTCTCATCGGATCGGATATATTATTTATATTTATATTTATGTATCAAGATTGCTAGCTTTTTTCTTTATCTCTGTATGTATGTATGTATGTATGTATGTATGTATGTATGTATGCCAGCCTGTTCATATCTATCTATATATCAAACTAGGTCATTATATTTATGTCTATCTACTTACCTCAGTCTTTGTACATCTATCTATCTGTCTATCTGGGAAGCGTTTTAACAGAGGATGGAAAATATGACACCGTGATCCAAACGTACACAGGGTTAGTGAAAGAAGCATACAAAAAGATAAGTTTTGAGAATCGGAAAAAATCTATCTATCTATCTATCTATCTATCTATCTATCTATCTAATTATTTTTTTGTCTATCTACTTACCTCAGTCTTTGTACATATATCTATCTATCTAAGTTTCTTCATATCTATCTATCTATCTATCTATCTATCTATCTAATTATTTTTATGTCTATCTACTTACCTCAGTCTTTGTACATCTATCTATCTAAGTTTTTTCATATCTATCTATCTATTTATCTATCTATCTATCTATCTATCTATATAATTGTACCGTTTGCTGATTGTAAGACAACCGCATAGCTATACATATATAAGGAGAATCTTGTCTTTCGTAGTTTTATCAATTTGCGATAACATTTTTTCGTGTTGTACGATGTTTTCTCGATTAAAGGATGCTTATCTTTGAAAACCAACTACATTGGCGAACATTAGACAAGAAATTGCAAATGCATATACAATAATCCCATTGGACACTTTGGCCATCACTGCCCAAGCAACAGTTCGCCTTGCTAAATGTCTGGAAGCTAAAGGTCACCATTTTGAGCATTTCTTCTGAGTAAAGAATCCAAAAGTAATTTGTATTAATCTCGTGATCCCAGAATAAATTTTGTATTACGATATCTATACTTGTTTTTCCTTTCCTGCCGTGTGTATACATTTTTTAGCCCACTCTCTCTCTCTCTCTCTCTACACACACACACACACACATCATTCCGTGTTTATACATTTTAGCATACTCTCTCTCTTCCCCCCCACACACATTATATATATATATATATATAGTGGAACTTCGGGTTACGAACGGCTCTCATCGCGAACAAATCGGTTTACTTACAAATTTCCTGAAAAATCCTACACGTTTGACGTACGATGTCTCGTGCGACGAAGAGGCAAGTCATTGACAACATGAGGCAACAGGATGGACGTATCTGCGGTTGAGCGTCAGATTTTATTCCATACAAAACGTGTCTTTGATGTAATACAACATATGGTAAGATATAAATACTCAGAGACTTTTGGGGGCATCATTTTAATATCCTCAATTTGCTGAACTCTCATTGAGAAATTCTGACAGCAAATGACTTACGGATCCATGAATGAATGGGCTAGAGGGAATTGTGGCTGGTTTGTTTTGCATGCAGTCACTTTCAAGGCTTTGACACTGAGAATTTTCAGGGTACTGTTTTTTTTTGTATGAACTTCTGCCCAAATTACTGTTGTAAGTGTTTACATATTCAATCGTCTGGGCTCCAGGAACCGATTAATTCATTTCATGTTGATTCCTATGGGAGAAATAGTTTCATTATACGAAAATTTCAGGTTACGAACGGCCAACCTATATATATATATATATATATATATATATATGGGGTATCTTTATAAAAGGCAGGATGTGTGTGTGTGTGTGTGTGTGTGTGTGTGTGTAACGAATGCACGGCCGCAATTTTCGACGGATTTGCATAAAAATTTACATGCACATGCTCCAACTTAGTGGAAAGGCCAAGACTGACTTTTCATTTCCTAACTCCCATCGATAGTGGAAATAATTGATTTTTTGATGCTTTTACGGTACTTTTCATGTAGTTTGCGGTCATATTGTGCTGGCCAGAGTGAGTGTATATAGATGGCTGCCACGAATAGGCAGGAAGATTCTATTGGCCAGCGTGAGAGCCAACAGCTGACTGAAACGAATGTTAACTAGCTTGCTAGCATGCAAAAAAAAAAAAAAAATTCGATAGCTGCATTCGTTACAAGTGGTAAAAATTTAAATCTACATGGCACTTTACTCCAATTGTTTCATTCGCTTGCTAAAACTCAACGTTGATTCTGATTCCGCAGAATTGGGTTGTGTGTGAAAAAGTATTTTTTGTTAACATTCTTTTTTCATTCGGTTTTTCCAGTTACGAGTCCTTTTTTAAAGCTGATCGTTTTGTGTTCATTTTGTTTAGTTCTTTTTTTGTAACAGATTTAATGTTTAGCAGAGAGCTTAGAAAAAATTCACAGTGTGAGATAGGAAAGAAGTAAGACATGTAGCAACATCAGCACGGCAAAAGGCACTCCTTTAAAGGCAAGGAAGGGCAAACATATTTTAAGTCAAGTGATAGCGATTGGTGTATGAGTCGTACGATCTTTGAATCAAGCACGGGCAACGCTGGGTCATGCTGCTAGTGTATGTATATATATATATATATATATATATATATATATATATATATATATCAAAGATTGCTTATGTATAAAAAAAGCTGTTCCTCGGTAAATACCTGAAAGAACGCGTTTAAGGCAAGAAGGATTTGGAAATAATGTGCTCAATGTTAGAATGATAGAGCATTAACACCAAATAAATGATTACTATCTGTATATATATATATATATATATATATATATATATATATATATATATCAATACCTTCAAAAATATGCATCTGTCTAAGTCTCTTCGTATATATTTATCTAGCTAGCTAAGTATATATATATATATTTATATATATATATATATATATATATATATATATGTATATATATATATATATTTCCCGCTGCTCATCCCTCTCTCTCTCTCTCTCTCTCTCCCTCTCTCTCTATCTCTATGTCTCTGTGTGTGTCTATCAGTCTATCTCAGGCTTTGGATATCTATCTATCTATCTATCTATCTATCTATCTATAATAAGTACGTAGCCTGTCAAAATTTATTCTAACTCTATGATGTTCAATTTATGGAATCTTTCGCATCCTATTATGTGCATTGACACAGAAGTAGTTTATGTTAACAATTTTTTTTTCTACTGTAAATTATTATTCCGCGATAGCCTACTGACATAATGATGCCCATCTCGCACCTAGTGTTGATACCTAGGTCTATTAATACTTGTGTCAGAATCTCCGTTTCCTCAGTTAATCTGTTTGCCTCTTTCGAAAGCCAGCAAGCTAGACGTGTACGAGAAGCTGAAGTACATTTCATGGTCTGATGACAAGATGCCGCATCCTCATCATCGTCTGTCTATCTTCGCTCGCTCTCCATTTTACGCACACTTTCCCGTCTCCTTGCTCTCCTTCTGAAATCTGATCTCGCTAATCACGGTCATCTGCGCATGTCTAATAATCATGACCCATTTGTGATGAACAACGTGAAGAAACGTTGTATTACTACTGCTGGTCAAGTAAACAAGACTTGCCTTTAGATATCGATAGGTGTTATTTGTTTCTCACGATCTCCTCTTCCTTGTTTGCGTGCAGTTAATGAAGAAAAAGAAAGAAAGGATAGAAAGAGATAGATAAATATACCCTAACGAATACAGTAGGCGTGGTTATTTAGCAGCGAACATTGCATGTAAATATAGACTTTCCATTATTAGTGATCGTTTCTTGAATATTAGAGAACTTGCAATCTATATAGTATTAGCGAATTCTTCGAGTGTCTATGCGTGTGTGTATATATGTGTCTGTGTTTGTGTGAGTGATGGAAAGCATGTGTGTATAGCGAGGGAAAATGGAAATACCTGAGTTGGTGTCTCGGCGCATTTTAAATCCACAGGAAGGAGAGAACCTTTCGAATTTGTTAAAGTAAGGGCAAAGGAAGAAGATGAGAGTTACGAATTGGAGTTATAAACAAAATCAGGTGCAGAAGTTCAAATATCTGGGAAGCGTTTTAACAGACGATGGAAAATATGACAACGTGATCCAAACGTATACAGGGTTAGTGAAAGAAGCATACAAAAAGATAAGTGTTGAGAATCGGAAAAAATCTATCTATCTATCTATCTATCTATCTATCTATCTATCTATCTATCTATCTATCTATCTATCTCACCCTGTTCATATCTATCTATCTCACCCTGTTCATATCTATCTATCTATCTATCTATCTATCTATCTATCTATCTATCTATCTATCTCACTCTGTCATATCTATCTATCTATCTATCTATCTATCTATCTCACCCTGTTCATATCT
>OZ010601.1:91862569-91942569 GCA_963932145.1 Acanthosepion lycidas
TATCTATCTATCTCACCCTGTTCATATCTATCTATCTATCTATCTATCTATCTATCTATCTATCTATCTATCTATCTATCTATCTATCTATCTATCTATCTCAGTCTATTCATGTATATCTATCTCACCCTGTTCATATCTATCTATCTATCTATCTATCTATCTCACCCTGTTCATATCTATCTATCTATCTATCTATCTATCTATCTATCTCAGTCTATTCATGTATATCTATCTATCTATCTATCTATCTATCTATCTATCTACCTATCTATCTATCTATCTATCTATCTATCTCACCCTGTTCACATCTATCTGTCTATCTATCTATCTATCTATCTATCTATCTATCTATCTATCTCAGTCTATTCATGTATATCTATCTCACCCTGTTCATATCTATCTATCTATCTATCTATCTATCTATCTATCTATCTATCTATCTCACCCTGTTCATATCTATCTATCTATCTATCTATCTATCTATCTATCTATCTATCTATCAGGGCAACGGATATTTTATATTGTCTTTCACAATGACGGTACATCATCAGGAACACTCGCGATTGTTAGGAGAATATTTTTCCATTCACAAAACGACTATCAACTGCAAGAAAACTTAAATTATGATCATCAGCAAGAGAAATATCCCAAGATGCTAGTTAAGAACTGGAGATATAAACATCAAGCTGGTGTAGAAGTTTAAATATCTGGGAAGCGTTTTAACAGAGGATGTAAAATATGACACCGAGATCCGAACGCACACAAAAGCATTCCAAAAGCTATGGAAGGTACCGAGTAACAGAAGAACAATCGTTGGATTCAAGGAAAATAGTTCTGGATTGCTATGTGGTATTCATGCTCTTCTATGGCTGTGAATGTTTGACATCTGTCCACGGCGGAGGAAAAATAATAAAGGCAGCAGAAATGTGTTTATATGGATGTATACTGAAAATCCTATGGACGAAAAGTGATAAAATAACAAGGAAATCTTAAAGAAAACGGTAATAGAAGGAACACTAATGGTCAAAATCGGAAATAGAAAGATGAAATTACTTGGACGCATAATGAGGAAGGAGGGCTTGGAAAACTTAACCCTCACAGGGCATATGTTTATTATAAATAGAGCATTTACTTCAATATTTTTATCTATAAAAAGAATGTATAAACATAAAAAAATGTCTTAAAACATATGAATATATGTATTTATTAACATAAATCCGGTTATTATTAGATTGCAAAAAGCAATCATTATTTGTCGACCGTAGTCGGGATCATCAAGCCAATGCGAACGATCCTTTCTTTAGATGTATAATATGTGCTAGGCCAGGATTACGTACATTTTTGAATTCAGAGTTACTTTCTCCTAGACTGGTTGCCATCCAAGGCTATAAAATCCAGTCTGTTCTGCTATTTACACATATCGGGAGAAAGAGAAAATGATTGATACCTTTCCTACGCAGCACGAAAGTGAATGCAATGGAACCGACTGGAATTCGAACTCGGCTCTCCGATTTTCTCAGTCCAAACCGCTATCTGTTATTCCATCGTACTTCCGCATCTCTTTCCATGAACCTCTTATGTGTCACTAACAGTAAATAAAACAGGCTGGATATGTCTAGACAGTCACATGTCTCTGCGTCTACATGTGTTAAATAAAATATTAGATTTTTTCCGGCGATAGCCTTGTAACGTACTCACTAGAAATATATTTTTATATTGTTGATTTTTATTTTTTATAGTTACCCATTTCAAGGCTCAATGTAGAGATTTACTGAATGATGTTGTTGTAAAAGTGTAAAGGGGGGTAGAATAAGTACATAAGCAGATAGATAACGGTTCACCGTTTGATTTGAAGATATTAAGGTCGTAGTGTCGGTTTCACAGTTATTGGAAAGAATCTGTCTAAGTTGAACTTCCTCTTTACAAATGGAATACGAAAGTATTTAGGACTAGTTGACAGTGTGCACGCGTCATGTCGTGTCCTAGTTGTGAAGGTGTGAACTACAACGAAACAATGTAGCTCGTCCGAACATTTGCCATGGAAATAGAGATAGGGCAGCGATGAGCTTGTAACAATTCGTCTGTGGGGAAAATTGTTGTGTTGTGGAAAATAATTCATTCCTCACAATATTGCATAAAAGATTTTGAACTTTATCAATGCTGGAAAGTGCGGTTTGGGCAGCTCCAGCTCAGATATGGCAGCAATATTCCATTTTCTTTTTTTGATCTGTCTCTTGTAAAGATAGGATGGAGGCGTCAGGTACTTTCTCGGGTGATACAAGGCTATTTTCACAGAATCTTTAGCGACGATTCGTATATACGAATTCCGCTTGAAAGTCTAACGATAGACGTTGGACGGGTCTAAGAGTAGACGTTCAAGACGGGGGGGATTCTTTGAGAGTACACCCGTTCATCATGACAAGAAAAATCTCTAGTGTTTGCTCAGTGATGAAATATAACTAGCTAATTTTAGGGATATTGAATGATTCAAGACAGTCTTCCACTTAGAGAGCTGGAAAAGCAAGGATCAGAAGAGAGATCGATTGCCAGGATCTCGTCATGGAGATTTCTAAATTTTAAAACCCAGATAGATTTACTAGAGATCTGAGAAAATTCATAGGCTAATCGTTAATTCACATAAATTTAAAAACAAACACAGCCGATTACTTGATGTGACAACTGAATATTTGTTCAAATATTATTTGAGATTCATTCTGGAAAAATTAACTAAGCAGATTCTATTTCTAGTTTGTGGCAGTTGTCTAACTGAAATTATCTGCTGTCTTTTGTTAAGTTTTAAGCACGTCTACTCGCCATATCTTAAGGTGAGACAAGAGATAATTGTCACTCGACACAACTTACAACTGTTTGGCTCGCTCTATTATACTGATGTTTCTTTCAACAAATAAGCGAGTTGTGTATTATCAGCTTCTAAATTTGTAAATATTTAAATGGATTTTTTTTTATTGACGCCTCCCATTTAAATATTCACAAATTTAGAAGCTGATAATACACAACTCGCTTATTTGTTGAAAGAAACATCAGTATAATAGAGCGAGCCAAACAGTTGTAAGTCGATATAGCAGAATAGTTTCCCGTTGCCTTTTCTAAGTATTAAGAGGTAGAAAAAATTGTACTGTTGTGGATTCCGGGGTGAAATCCGGTCTCAAATGAATGACAAACGCAGGAATGAAATATAGCAAATAAATGTATTGACGTAATAATACAATTGGTAATACGTTTAGTAGATCCAGAAATGCGGTTAGTAGCAATAATAATATATATACAGTCTGGGAAATTCAGTATCGAAGTATGACTTCCTTCTAAGTCTACGTGCTCGCAACTGTGACTCCTACAAAGCGGTTACTTCACACTCTCACTCTCTCACTGCATCACTGTATCACTGTCACTTCCGGGTATTCACCGGCAGCAGTACAAGTACACACTGGGTGAGTCGACTTGTATGAAAAAGGGCTGGACCACTTAACAGTTACAAACAAAGAAAATATTGTTAAACTGCTATGTAATATCTATCCTTCAATAGGTGTAGATAAGTTCACCTATCGTCTGGTTTACACTCCACTTCGGCCTTTTGAACAGGAGAAAACGTTAGTCCGAGAGGGTGCAATTAATCCATGTTCTGGAGCTTATCATCAACCATGCTGATGGAAGGTAAAAATGTGTCATCTCAGATCGTTAAAAGAAGGCTGTTTCGTTTTGGAGGAATTAGAATTGAAAATGTCTTACTTTCCCCAATCAACAATGGCTGAAATTTTCTACCGACTTTTGTTAGCGGACCCCCGATTATTCAAAACATGTCTGCGCATAAATATTAAATTCGGGCACCCTTTTTGTGAATTATCAAACAAACTTAAATGTCTCTCCAAGGGGTAAATTCTGGTTTCCTAGCCTCAAATAAATGGACAGCATATTTGCTCCTTTCAGTGAGATATTTTGCCGGTGATGTAAAAATATTCCACATTTTTGCTGATTGGTTTAGCATTTGTGAACAGCCATTTTGTTAAACCTCCTTGAAAGACATGGCGAATAAAAGGAAAAGAGAAAGTCAGTCCTTTTTAGCCATCGTAACAGTTTGTTTTTGCTTCTGCCGATTGGTCATGCAAATGTCAATTTTCGAAATATCAACAGGCAATTAGGTGAAAAACAAGAAAATTAATTTAATTGCGTAAATTATTAAAAGTATTAAAAACATTCATTTGCAATGATATTGCTCCTGATCTGGCATCTCGGTTTTAGTCTTTTCCCCACCGCCGTAACGTAGTTACCCTGTGACTTTTCTATAAATAGCTTCTTGCTAATTGTTCTGATGAACTATCTTCTTTAGTTTAATTTGCTATCTCCTCTTCCGTTAGGCGACTGAGATGTCAGTTCTCTGGTAGATGCGGGACACTTTTCATTTTTTAGAATGTGTTTGTTTTTGTGTCTGGATGAGTGTGTATTTCAGTGAGTGGTCGAATGAGTTTTGTTAAATTGCCTAATTCTGCATTAAATTCGTCAAATTAACTGATATTTCCTCCACGAATAAGGATTGTGTTGTTGTTTTTTCTTACTAACACGATTTTGTTTAGTTTCTTCTATATAAAATCGTAATCATTTTAAATATTCATTGGGATTTAATTTTTAAAAGTTGTTATTTTTATTCCTCACTTCCACAGATAAATTGTATATGTGGGAATTAGTTAGGGCTGCATAGAGACTTTGAGGTATTACGAAACTAAGGTGTATGTACTAAGTATGATTAAGTGAGGGTTGGTTTCGTTTAAGGAATACTGTGGTACATTTGGGTCAGTAATCGTGGCTAAACAAGTTTAACCCTGTCAGCCCAGCGTTCCTGAACAATTGTAACACTTCTGCCTGAGTTCTCAATCGGTATGTAATATTGTTTACCGACCGTTCAACCCGTCTCATATTTTCCATCGTCTGTTAAAACGCTTCCCAGATATTTGAACATCTACACCTGATTTTGTTCAACCCGTGGCTGGGCATTAAGTCATTTTTCTCTCCCACTGTTCAACCGGAGGTTGGGCATTATGTCATTTTTCTCTACCCCAGGTAAAGCGGTGCTCAGGGGTACAGGGGTTAAGATTTGGCATTTTTGGCATTGTGTCATATTTTTGCATTTTCAAAATAAATATTACTATCCTCTATGTTAACTAGACTTTAAGAATTTATACGTAATACTTGATTGGCGGTGAGGTCTCGTCATTTTACAGGTGAAATGGCTAGATGTAACCGTTAGTTCTATGCTTAATAGTTTCTTCTATCGCACTTCTCGCTTGTGGAAATCTCTTCCGCTTTGTTGCTTCCCAGTCAATTTTGATCTTCAAAAATTTAAATGTCATCTCAATCGTTATCTTCTGTCTAGTTAATGCCTGTTTATCTGTCTATATCTATTAGATAAGGTATTTTCATTAAACGTTGTGAATATAGCAATGAAGATAACAGTTCGATTAATGTAAATAATGCAAGTAATCATAATATCTCATCTCAGAGATATAGACAGATATATAGAGAGACATAGACATAAAGATCGGAGCATACAACGGCCGAAACTTTGTGAATATGGCAATGAAGATGAGAATAACAGTCCGAATAATGTAAGTAATGCAAGTAATCATAATACCTCATCACAGGAATATAGATAGATATATAGAGAGACATAGATATAAAGGCCAGAGCGTAGAACGGCCGAAACGTTGTGAATATGGCAATGAAAATGAGGATAACAGTGCGAATAATGTAAATAATGCAAGTAATCATAATACCTCATCTCAGAGATATAGACAGAAATATAGAGAGACATAGACATAAAGGCCGGAGCGTAGAACGGCCGAAACGTTGTGAATATGGCAGTGAACATGAGGATAACAGTTCGAATAATATAAATAATGCAAGTAATCATAATACCTCATCTCCGAGATATAGACATATGTTGAAGAAGGCCTAAGCATACAGAGGCCAAAACGTTGCAATGAAGATAAGGATAACGGTCCGAATAATGTAAATTAATGTTTATTCTTTTATTTTTCTCTCTGCTTAATAGTGTTTTTTGTCATTCTCAAGAACTCAGTAACATGTTACGTCTTAGGGATTTTATTGCCTTGCGTGGGGTGAAATGATAATAAAAATAGCCGTAAAACGATAATTAGTTGGTTTTCATTGGTTTGGTTTGTTTTACGGCATATCAACCTCAATGGGTTAATTAACGCCGACAAGACTTTTATATTGTAATATTTTTTTCACAAATGTATAGCTGTTAACTTTTTTCAAAAGTATATTGCTGGTAATATTACTTTTTAAAAAATGAATTGCTGGTATTAAAACATTTTTTATTTTTATAATTTCCTAGTATTTTGACCCCTTTTTAGAGGTTAACTTTTTATAGCTGGGGCTCTGGCAGGTGCTACCACCCCGGTTCAGGGTGAACCTGGGAAAAACAACAGTTAAGACGTGATTCCACGCTCCTCAAAACCTCCTCATCAAAGGAATTGCTGTTGGATGTAGTTTATCGTCATACCCAGGACGCGGATGTAGTTTATAGCCTTACCCAGGACGCGATAATTAGCTGAAAATGTTTTAAGTAATACATTCAACAAATATATACCATCAAGTCATAATAAGTCGCCAATGAAAAATTTATTATTCCTGGCAGTAACACCTGCCTTTATTACTGGTAAATATAAATTGAAACTGATTGAAGGCTAGAACATCCTATGACAAAATTATGCCCCAAAAGTTGTACAAATTGTGTGTTAATTACGTAAATAGCAGAAATGTACGACAGATTTTAAGAGCACGTCTTTTAATTTGGAAAAAAAAAAAGATGAGCAAATGTTGCATTTCAGTAAAGAGCCAGATTAAATCAATAGAAGACTACTAATAATAACATGTGGCTAAATCTTACAGACATAAATTTATTGTTTACTAAAGTACAGATTTCGTATATTAATATCGCATTTGGTGTCTTTATCTGAATCTGTATATCTTGTAAGAATTTGGGAGGCACTCTACCTTTTATCTCTTGGGTGGAGTGCTTATATATAGAATCGATAGCGGCTCGGATTGAGGAATCGGCGAGTCGAGTTCGAATTCCAGTCGAATCCAATTACATTCACTTACGTGCTAATACCCTTGGCAAAAGGTATGAATCCTCTTCTTCTCCCTCCAGCTATGGATAAATAGCAGTACAGACTGTGTACTATAGCCTTGGATGGCAACTGGTCTAGGAGTAGGACAACTCTGAATTCAAAACGTGCGGAGGGTCGTTTGGGGACCTGTATACAGCCCCTCAAAAAGTGTGAGGAGTTCTGCGCAAAACCTTCATCACTATAATCAAACCTCATGTTAGTGTCGAACTGTCGGTGCCTAGGAACTGATCTGCTTGACCCTCATACGTCGAATTCGACGAGAGAGCCGAATATATATATATATATATATATATATATATATATATATATATATATATATATATATGTATATATATATATATATGGTACGATTGCCAAATTGTCGCCATTTTATATTTGTAATCTCGCGCATGCCCATTGTTTTTGATATTGTCGACTGCACCGTATAGTATGGTCAGTTGTGCGCCATCTGTGAGAAAAAGAGCACAATGACACAATTCATTCTGCCAGAAATTTGGAAAAGGCATCCTGTATTGCTTAGCATTTGTGCAGAATGTTAATCTGAAAAAAGTTGGATGAATCTAATGATAGTTACGAAGGTGTTTGGAGTGATCACTAAAATGGCTATTCATCTACCCACAGTATATTAAACTCAACACGGAATTATACATCAAGTGCCTTGAGGAGGTAGGACTGCCATGGGTCAAGAGGGTGACTGATGGAAGACCGTATATCTGGCAATAGGATTCTGAACCATGTCACACAGGTAGAAGAACCTAATCCTGGCTGTCAGACAATTTCGGCGACCATATCCTCCCTTATATCTGGAGATCTTACTTCGTAGACTGCAACACCCTTGATTATTATGCGTAGGGAGCAGTTGAGCGAGTGACCAACAAATATCATTATAACACCAAATATGAACTGAAGATTATGGCATCATTCACTAACTGAAAGAACATCGTCCGGAAAAATTGCAAGAGATTCCGAAGTCGTCTAGTGACTGTGGTTGAATATAGGATACAGGTTCGAATCCTGCCGGAGGACGAATATTTTCTATGAAAATTTCTCGGACATTCAGTGCGATAAATGTTGTTTAATACTGTTTGTTATAAACAGAGCATTTACTTAAATATTTGTATCTATAAAATGAATATATATATATATATATATATATATATATATATATACACACACACACACACACACACACACACACACACACATATATATATATATATATATATATATATATATATATATATATATATATATATATATATATATATTCTAAAAGCTCAGCCAATCCAACCGTGATCTCATCTCACACTTGCTCCATATGTGGCCTACTTTGTAAATCACTAGCGGGTCTTAAATGCCACTTAAGATTATCGCACAAACTTTCATAACTGAATCAATAAGCTGTCAGATCCTCATACGTCGAAACCGACAGGAGAGTCCATTATTATATATATATATATATATATACACTCAACCCAAGCACACACACACATACATACACACATATATATATATGGTGCAGTTCAATTTACATTACATGAATCATTCATACAAAAAATAGATATAGAAGTTAATAATTTAAATGGCGAGAATACATCTTATATATATGATTGTGTATTTGGGGACTAAGCCTTCTTTTATAAAAGTTTCTTTAAAAACAACTCACAATGTACTATGATTAAGCAATTTATTCATTTTTTTCTTACATTCGAACAAGCATTTTCTATTCTGGACATAAAGTTTTAAAAATCTAATCAAATGTTTTATATAACCGACCGGATACTTCTATTCTAGTTGCCATTGTCACGGATGTTTTTTTTTTACATTTTTAGCTTAATAATATTATTATCAATAATTCTTTTAATTTTAGCAAAAAATATTGTTGCCCTTTCTTGATTTCAAAACGTCCTTCTTTTTTTTTACTTCCGTTTTCAATATATCGTCTCCCTAATTCAGAATTTATATTTCTTATTTACAACTTTATTTTTAATCTTAAATGTTAATCTGAGTTCAAATTCAAAATTAAACTAAAATTTATTTAAATATTTTAACTCCAATAATATTCCAGCCCCAACAATAATATATCTTGTGTGATCTTGAAAATCTTGCCGACCTAAAATATAAAAAAATGAAAAATAAAAATAAAAGTAATAATTCCAACACAGAAAAATTCCTTCGGCGTAAAATTTGGATGTGTAATTAATAAAAGATATTATGTATATTTCTTAATATATATATGAAATAGCTCTGTTACTTAACATTGAGCACTGTTTCTTCTTACACTATAGAGTTTTTATATGTATTTGTATACGATTGCTCGCATACATACCTATATTTACCCATTCGGTTACACACACGCACCCACACATATATATAAAGATATATATATATGAACTGTGCTACAGCGAAACAGTCTATCTGTGGATGACAACATATATATATATATATATATATATATATATATATATATATATATATATATATTGTCATCGACAAACGGATTGTTTCGCTGTATCATATGACAGCACACACACACACACACACACACACACACAGACACAGACACAGACACACACATATATATATATATATATATATATATATATATATATATATATATATATATATATATTGTCATCCACAGGCAGGCTGTTTTGCTGTATCACAGCTCATCGGTGTGGTTACACATCCGATTGCCTCAATCCAGGATCGAGACACAACCGATTTGGCATCTGTCAGATATTTTTTCCCTAAGCTATCAGCTCCCGGTAGTTGAATATGTGTGTGTCTATGTATGTGTATGTGTGTATTTGTGTGGATATGTATATATATGTGTATATGTGTACATGGGTATATGTATGTGTGTATGTAGGCACATGCCTATGTGTATGTATATACGTGTATAGGTTATTGTGTATGTGAGTATTCGCATGTGTTTTGAACATAAAAATATAGGTCCTTGTTAGATAATCGTCATATTTATTCTTTATATGTTTATATTTGATTTGTAACCTGTAGTCGATATTATTTTTGTCAAATTTTCTCAATTACACAGCGTCCCTTTCAGTATATGTCCTCCAATTTTAATTTCACCCGCCATACCTTTCTCCCCCTCCACTTCTTTCCTTTTCTCTCCCTCCTTCTTATTCTGATCTTTAACATTAGATCGTCTATGGTGTGTGTATGTCACCACGAAATGTATCCTTAATGTATTAGACATCCGACAACATTCATATTTCCCCCTTCCACTCACCTCTAGTTTTTAAAAAAACCCTCTCTGTTAAGTTTTAATCTCCCAAATTCTCTCATATGTTACCCCTCTCTTTAGCACTAACATTCGTCCCACACTCTCATACTTACACTCTCTCTAAATTCTATTTTTATTTCCGGAGTTGTTCTTTTCCGTTTTCTTTTTGAATTTGTAGGTCTGATGAATTGGATCGTATTTACGATTCCAATGGAATAAATTATGACCATGGAATAGTAGGGTTTAAGCCTTTTTATTATATCCTTACTCTGTCTTGGACATTGAGTTCTACCTGGATTCTATCCTCTCGGAATTTCTTATTCGAAATATATACCTGTGTGTATATGCACCTGTGTATTTTGCATATATATGTGTATATTTACCACTACTATTATCTATCTATCTATCTATCTATCTATCTATCTATCTATCTATCTATCTATCTATCTATATATATATATATATATATATGAAATGTTTTCGTTTCAGTCCACTTCAAAAAATTTGTACCAACTAGAATCTATTTTTAGATCCCTTCTTGGATGTGAAATTTATTTAATATGCTCTCTCTACATCTCTCTCTCTCTCTCTCTCTCTCTCTCTATATATATATATATATATATATATATATATATATATATACCTGTATTTTAATCCTGTTGATATTCTTTGTGAAGTCAATCAAGTAATAAGCCTGACTGGTATACAGAGCGGTATTTTCCTTGTAGCAGAAATATCTCGTATGCGTTTATTTTTTCGTCTCAATTTAATTTATGTACTTGCTTTTTTCTCTTTAACAAATTTAGTATTTTACTCACTGATGTCTTTTTTTTTTTTTTGCAAGATTCACCAAATCCTATTTATCAGTTTCTGAACAATACTTTTTTGTTCATCAAATCGTCTTCTGAGGGGAAAGAAATCGATGTCTAAAAAAAAAAGTAAAAAATATAAAAAAAAAACTCAATTTTTTTTTAAAACACTTTCTATGCAAACGATTTCTCATTAGCAATACGTTCGTGTTTCCTCAAGTCAATATAAACAACAAGTTTCAGATCCTATGTGTGCCTCCATCGATCGTCTAACCCAATGACGTTAAAAGTCATTTTCTGAAAATTTCACTTCTCGACTTTTCTATTCATTTTAATGCTAGCTGTTTTGAAATTTTAAATATCAAAACACAATTGAAATTATTTACATTATTCGGACTCTTGTCCTCATCTGTGTCGCCATATTTATGGCAGCGTTTCGGCCTTTTTACGCTCCGGCCTTCTTCAGGTGGTTGGAATGTCGAAATTAACCCTTTATTTCGTTCACTGGAGTAGACTGTTCTAGTTCCACGTGACATGTTTAAGAAGAAAGCCGAAATGTTGTAATAAATGTGGCGACAAAGATGAGGACAATAGTCCAAATAATGTAAATAATGTACATAATACCTCATCTCAGAAATATAAACAAATACAGAAGTATTATCGCTGTAGAGGATGGAGAGGCAATACTTTGAGAGGCAATAGGTTTAGTAAAAATCCTTCAAGAGAAAACTCAGGTAATAAATAATCCCTGAGGACACATGGCGCAGTGGATAATGAGGTTGGTTAGATCTAGTAACACAAAAAGTGTGAGTTCAATACCCGGTTAAAGCAGTGGACAATTTTCAGAGGGAAATTAACTGGAGATAACTGATAACTGACACCCATCAAACATGGCACGTGAAACTAGAACAGTCTACCCCAGCGAGCGGAAAAAGCGTTATGTTCGACATTCCAACGACCTGAAGAAGGCCAGAGCGTACAACGTCCGAAACGTTGTAATAAATATGGCGACAAAGATGACGACAATAGTCAGAATTATGTAAATAAGGTACATAATACCTCATCTCAGAAATATAGACAGATACATTTGAAATTGTCACAGTAATTAAGATGTAAACAGTTGTTTATATTCATTACATAAACGACGGAAGAACAATATTTCCTGACCACTGACAATCCCATTCTTCACGATATTCAATGCATTTATATGGAAAAATCATTAGAAATGCATGTATTTTAAAATATATTAGCTCTACTCCATCATTAAATCTTTCCTTCCTTCCTGACCACTGACAATCCTCTTCTCCACATTTTTTGTATTTTTATTGTAAAAATTTATTAGCAATAATGAACAGTGCATTTTGCTTAAAAATATAACTTGTTGGGCTACCCAGCGTTGCCCGGGTATAGTATCAATATAAAATCAATGGTATGAAAATAATATTATTGTTAATAACATTTATATTAAAATGCCACGTCGTTTAATTTATTACAATTCACTTTAATATTCACCACTATTTAAATAAATATACTTCTCTCATAAATATTCAGCTTGTACAAGGCGCAAGGGCCAATCAATCTAGAGTTTTACTGAAAGCGGTTGTAGTGCGAGTAATAAAATGTTTATGCGGATATGTGACAATGACTGTAGTGGTGGGGAAAAACAATCTCCTAGGATTCAGGTCCACGAAGAAATAGTTCTTGGTAAGAAGCTATTTGAGCGGAACTTACTTATTATTAAAGGAATACGAAATGAACGATTCTGGTTCAGCCCATTGTGCGCAGTGTGGCGGGCACTTAACTGAGAGGGTCAGAGTTGGAGTAACAAAGGAATGTGGAACGCTTGACCATTATCTATGAAAAAAATGGGTATAGAAGTAAGCGGCTTGCGACGTTTCGCATCGGAGAAAAGGATTGTAAGGTGGAAAACTAGAAATCACCCACAAGGCCGCGTAAGCAATTTTAGTCTTTATCAAGACAGGTGAATGAGGATTGGGTAACACCAGCCTAGACATGGAAGCAGAAGTCTATTTTCGATCTGATTTGGTTCTTGTAAGGTTAGAAGGTAGCAGGAGGAGTTAGGTACTTACGACCAATATTTTTGTCTGCCGAAATAGACTATTCCCCATATGAGGTGATTTAGGATTTTATTGTTTATTAATTATTTGCTCTGTAATTATAAATACATTGAGCTCTTTTCATAGATCAGTTTTAATATTTTATATTATTAGGATCCATTTGAATTACATACCAACGGATTTATTACCTGTACAATATATATATATATATATATATATATATATATATATATATTACCTGTACGATATATATATATATATATATATATATATATATATATATATATAACCTGTACTATATATATATATATTACCTGTACTATATATATATATATATATTACCCGTACTATATATATATATATATATATATATATATATATATATATATATATATATTACCTGTACTATATATATATATATATATATATATATATATATATATTACCTGTACTATATATATATATATATATATATATATATATATATATATATATATATATATATATATATATATATATACATATACATTAAGAAATGGACAAAATCCGACAATTTATTTATTAAAGACATTTTTATGTTTAACGTTCTTTTTTTTTATATATATATATATATACAAGTATTTAAGTAAATGCTCTGTTTATAATAAACAGTATTAAATAACATATACCGGCCTGAATGTCCGAGAAATTTTCATAGAAAATATTCGTCCTTTGACAGGATTCGAACCTGTATCCTATACGGAACCGTCATTTACATTTACGTCATTTGTGGCCGAGCGTTTAAGGCACGTCAGCGTAAATGACGGTTCCGTATAGTATGCAGGTTCGAATCCTGTCAAAGGACGAATATTTTCTATGAAAATTTCTCGGACATTCAGGCCGGTATATGTTATTTAATACTGTTTATTATAAACAGAGCATTTACTTAAATACTTGTATATATATATATATATATAAAAAAAAAGAACGTTAAACATAAAAATGTCTAATATATATATATATATATATATATATATATATTTAAACATTTACATTACTATCAAACTTTAAAATCTGTTTTTGTCTAAATTGTTGAAGCTATACCACCCCTCTTCTACCTCCGAAAACCCTAAGTACATCTCTTTTCTCTCTACTTCCCCCTTTTTTCTTTTTCCTTTTTCTCCTTCCCTTTCCCCATATCATTTCCGTTGAATTGATCGATTAAATAGATCAATGTCTGATCCTTACACCCTCTTTCCTCAATATTAAGTATTATAATAAAAAGAAATTTAAAAATAAATTTTAAAACTCTACCCTTCCCTCTCTAAACTCAACCATGTCTCTCACACCATTCATCACCACCCTCTAATTCAACTTATATAAGCTTAATACTGCCCGTCAAAAGTATAAATTTTAATTTCATTTTTCATTTCACCTTTTGAAAGTGATTCTGAAGATCCAGGGAAAAATAAAAGTCTCTGGTGAAATAAATTATTACAAATGGAACCTTAAAGTGGTCTTTTTTTCTTTAAATTATTAGCTCTGGATTAACATTGAGCTCTCAGGATTTAATCCTCATTGGGATTATCTATACGGTTTACCAAGATTTTCGTTACTTATATATATATATATATATATATATATATATATATATATATATATATATATATATATATGCTGATCCACAAAAAGATCCCAATGTATTCATTATAAAAGAGCATATAAATTAGATAAGAGAGAAATCCAAAATGACCTCATGAGTATAGATTATTTCAACTAGCGTCAATACTGTCATATTTTATATTATTAGGATCTACTTGGAGCGGGACAGGGAACCGACTATTTTCTCAGAATTTTTAGTGACATATAGTATATTCGAGTTCCATTTGAGCTTTGGGTTGTCCTTACGTCCCAATATTTGTACAAGGTAAGGGGCCTCTTTCAGACGTAAATTAAAAAAAAACATTACCTCTTCCCCAAATCACGCTTGCATTCTTTATAATCATTTCACCCCAAGCAAAGCGACAGTGTTACTAAGGCGCATGGCATTACTAGGAGTAATACAAAATAAGAAGACTTTAGTGAAGAGAAAGGAAAATAAAAGAATATGTAAACAGAAGATGGCGGCTAGCATTGAATTTAAATTTTTGAAGAATGTTGGTGACGGGAACCCATCTATGGATTAAATAGCAGAAGAATGTTAGATCGAAACCAGTCTGCCAAAGAATGTAACAGCACCTCATCCAAGCCAGTCATGAAGCGAAAAGAGATATGATCGTCTAAGCGTGCGTCATGTATGGCATCCAAGAAGGGAAAGAAGGTGTTAGGGAAATAATAAACCAGAAGATAATTCTACAATGAGAAGAAATAAACTTTTAGAATAGAACATATAGTTGCGTCTACTTTTGTAGTAAAACAGAGGAAAGCCATGTAATGGGAGTGGGAAAATGATAGAAGTTGAGATGCCAGGTCAGGATCGATTACATGACAGACCATTCTTTGGATTTTGTCAAGAATCTCGAGATATATAGTACAAGTACCAGACCAATTGTGGTAATAACATTCTGTATGTCTCTTGAGCTCAACCACTTAAATTTGAAATGTTTAAAAATTTTAAATCGTAAGAACATAAAAGAATATCTATTGAAAGCAGGTTCTAAAGAAAGTTTTGGTAATTTATTTACGAAGCGAAGTTATTTATAAATTAAAGCAGATTTTTCATTCTAACTGAATATTTTAAAAAAATCTTTTTAATATTTTTTTTATATTTAATATTGTTTTAATGAATAAATTGTGAGGATTTACTGTTGCAAGAAAAGCGAGTCTCTAGTTTTCACAGAATAATTCTCTAAAATATTTTCTGTCTTTTCTCTTTTTTGCCAGTGTTAATCTTACAAAATAAATAAATAAATAAATGACAGAGTGAGATGAATAAATTGTCGCCACTTCATATTTGTAATCACGCGTTGTTTGTTTTTGATTTTGTCAGTTGCGGAGGATAGCAGGGTCAGTTGGGCACCGTCTGTGAGAAAAATAGCACCATGGCGCAATTCACTCCTCCAGAAATTTGTATACGGAATGCTAGACTGCCGGAAGCTCCAATACAAACATTTCAGAGCATTCACCAACTTAAACAAGGAGACCGTTCAGAAGAGTTTCAGGAGATTCTGAAGTCTTCTGGAGTCAGTGGTTGAAGCCAATGGTGATTTTATTGAATAAATTTACTCTTTAGTATTTTTAAATATTTTTGTGTAATTCTGTTAAATATGTCTGTTCAAATAAGTTGCTAGTGTTATTATCAGGTTTTGTGTAGTTTAGACGACAATTTACCCATCGCACCCTGTATATATTACTTAAAAAGTGATTTTTTTGACGTAAACATATTTGAGTAGAATAGGCCGTTTATTAAAGTGTCTTTGTTTGATATACTGGCCTGAGCATTCGAACAAAATTTATTAAAGAAAATGTGCCCCCCACCGGCTGTATTGGAAGTTTGAAATAATAAAAATACATCGGATTAAAAATACATCGGATTAAAAAGTAAAAATCCATTAACTCTTAGGAAATTGCTTTGCATACGTTTTAGATCCGAAACTGCGCAGATATGACTTTCGAGAAAAATAATTGAACGAGTTGTGCTTAAAGAGAACCTTGTTAGGCTGTGTGGCTTTACGTAGCCTAGTGGTAAAAAAAGACACATGGTATCAGACAGAGGTTCCTCCTACAAAGGGAGCGAAAGTTAGAATCCTGCTGTAGGGCACAATTTTTTATATGAAGTTTGCTCGAATACACAGGCCTGTAGATGAAAGAAATAGTTATAAAAAAATGGGACGTTCTACTCAATGATGAGTATCCACTAAAAACAACGTTTGAAGCTCCTGAAGATTGCATTGTGGAACTCCGAGTTGTGCTATCAAAGAGGAAAAGAAATGTATATTTCTTAATATATATATATATATATATATATATATATATCAGAGAAATCAAAAATTACCTCATCAGTATAGACTATTTCAAATAACGTCAATGCGTTAGTCTTATTCGACTCCATGATAGTAGGCAGTAGAGGTAGGTAGAATTCCCTGAAGCATTAATTTCGAGAGAGCTCAACTATTCGTTGTTGGAGCAATATAGACAGGTAATACATCCAAGTGGATCCTAATAATATAAAATATTAAATCATTGACCACAGTTTAAATAGTCTATACACATGAGATTATTTTGGCTTTCTCTGTTATGCAACTTAGATGTTCTTTTATAATAAATACATTGAGCTCTTTTTGTGAGTACGTTTTAATATTTTATATATATATATATATATATATATATATATATATATATATATATATATATATATATATATATATTACAGGTAATAAATCCGTTGGTATATAATACAAGTGGATCCTAATATAAAATATTAAAACTGATCCACAAAAAGATCTAAATGTATTTATTATGACAGAGTACATAATAAATAATAAAATCCCAAATCACCTCATATGGGGAATAATCTTGTTTCGGCAAACGAAAATATAGATTTTTTTTTTTGTCAAATCCGGTGTTGACTCGATACTGGGGTTGATAAATAAATAAATAAATTGCCGAAATTAGCTTATCCGCATATGAGATTATTTGGGATTTCATTCTATTAAAACACACACACACACACACACACACACACACACACACACACACACACACACACACACACATATATATATATATATTACGTGTGCGTGTTTGTGTGTTCTTTCTTTCATTTATGGCATATATATATATATATATAGATCTATCTATCTATATATATTTAGGAGAGAGACAGTCAGATAGATCTATCTATCTATCTATCTATCTATCTATATATATATATATATATATATATGCCATAAATAAGAGAAAGAACACACATACACACACACACACACACACACACACACACACACACATATATATATATATATATATATATATATATTGTGTTTTGTTGAAATTACTTCGAGAAATAAAAATAAGACTAATAATATTCCTTGCATTTTGACCAAATGGAAGAAAGATGCTAAAAATCGAAATTTTCGGACACACCTGTCTCCTTTCTTAAGACGAGAAATTAAAAAAAAATGAAAATAAAATTCATACGCCCCCGTTCAACGGCCGCCATTTTTCTTCAGGTCAGGGGCACATCGATGGGAAATAGAATGGCCTCCAGCTATGCAAACATATTTATATATAATGCTGAAACAAAATATTTTCAGTAGATACTACCTAGAACCTCTGCACTACCACAAATACATAGATGATATCGTTTTTTTATATCTATATATATATAGGCACATGGCGAGAACTCTCTTTATCACTTCAAACAATGCAAAAATAATTTTTACAGCAACATCAAAATAACAATAAAATATTCAACCATTTTCATTTCATTTCTGGATATACTTGTACGCCTGAATAACAAGCACACTTCCGCGTCACTATAGACCACGTAAAATTTAAAAGCTGCCTCCCGACCAACCTAAACTAATCAATAAACTCTACCAGGCGTGGGCAAAATTTATGAGACTGAGTGCCAATTCCGGCCAAATCTCTGACACAAAATGTTTCCACGTGACAATAAAATGTTTTTGAAACCTTAAAACTAGCAGTAATTAAGTTGGGACTGAGTCTACCTGAAATAAACTTCATAAAAATATCAGCTTGTTTTTTTGTCTTGCTCAGTTAATGAGAAATTATTTCTCTTTGTTCCTGCTCAGTTTTATTGCTTAAGTTCTTCTGAAGACTTTCAAAAAGTTTCCTTACAAAATCCTGCAAATAGTTGTTTCGGAATAGAAAATGCATAAGGCTTTTATTCTTGCTTAAATATGCCAAATGTTTCAAACCAGTATTCTTTAAATATTTTGTTCATCTCTACTGATTGCTGTTGTCTTTTTGACATAATTTGCTGTTTGATAGCCATTTATAGATGTTTTACCCGAACGTCTGCTTCTGTTTTTCTCCTAATATTTCTGCTCATCTGTTCTTTGATAATCATCAAATCCTTTCAGCTATATATTTCGGCCTTTCAGAAATATAGGCAGATGCTTAAAGGCCGAAACTTTGTAATAAATATGGCAACAAAGATGAGGACAATAGTCGCAATAATGTAAATAGTGTGCATAATACCTCATCTCAGAAATATAGACAGATACTGAAAGGCCGAAACATTGTAATAAATATGGCGACAAAGATGAGGACAATAGTCCGAATAATGTAAATAGTGTACGTAATACCTCATCTCAGAAATATAGACATATACTGAAAGGCCGAAACGTTGTAATATATATGGCGACAAAGATGAGAACAATAGTCCGAATAATGTAAATAGTTTACATAATACCTCATCTCAGAAATATAGACAGATACTGAAAGGCCGAAACATTGTAATAAATATGGCGACAAAGATGAGGACAATAGTTGGAATAATGTAAATAATGTTGTTTCCGTTCGTTTTCATGTAATAGGTTTCTGAAAATATAATGACGTAATAATGCCGTTTTTTGACGTTAAAAAATACGTCAAAAAACGACATTATTACGTCATTTTTTTGCACAAACCTAATAAGAAACGCACATTACTTTCCTTTTCGTTTTGCTTTCGTCATAGTTTCATTCATGCTACAATAACTTCAATTAGATATTGCTGCCGTCCTTCCTTTTTTTCTACCCTTCCTTCCTTATTTTCTTCTATCTTTCCTTTTCCCTTCTTTCCTTTTTTCTTTTCTTCCTTATTTCCTTCCTTCTTTTTTTTGCCTCCCTTTATTTTCCCTCTTTTATCTATTCTCACTTCCTTCTTTCTTTCTTTTTTCCTTTCTTCATTTTTCTTACTTTTTTCCTTCATTTCATTTGCCTTCCTTTTTTCTACCTTTTTCTTCTTTCCTTTATTTTTTCTTTCCTTCCGTTCCCTTTTACTTTCTTCTTTTAACCTTAAACCTACCTACCTTTCTTCTTTAATTCTTACCTTCTGCATTTTTCCTTCCTTACTTACTTCCTTTTAACTTCCTTCCATTTTTTCTTTTTTCTTTTTCTTTTTCTTTTTCTTTCTTTCTTTCCTTCCTTCTTTTTTCCGCCCTTCCTATTTTCTTTCCTTCCTTACTTCCTTTTATCCTTCCTTCCTTCTATTTTTCTTCCTTCTTTTTTCCTTCCTTAACCTACCTTCTTTCATTCTTTCTACATTTTTCCTTCCTTCCCATCTTCCTTCCTTACTTCCTTTTTCATTACTTCCATTTTTTCGTTTTTCTTTTTCCTTCCTTCCTTCTTTTTTCCGTCTTTCCTATTTTCCTGCCTTCTTTCCTTCCTTACTTCTTTTTTCCTTCCTTCTATTTTTCTTCCTTCTTTTTCCTTAATTAACCTATTTTCCTTCCATCCTTTCTTCATTTTTTAATCCTTCCTATTTTCCTTATTAACTTCCTTTTTCCTTCCTCCCATTTTTTCTTTTTTCCTTACTTACTTCTTTTTTCCGTCCTTCCTATTTTCCTTCCTCCTTTCCTTCCTTCTATTTTTCTTCCTTCTTTTTTCCTCCCTTACGCTACCTTTCTTCCTACCTTTCTTTTTTTCCTTCCTTGCCATCTTCCTTCCTTACTTTACCTTTTCCTTCCTTCCATTTTTTCTTTTTCCTTCCTTCCTTCTTTTTTCTCTCCTTTTTATTTTCCTTCCTTCTTTCCTTCACTACATCCTTTTTCCTTCTTTAACGCACCTTCCTTCCATCCCTTCTTCATTTTTCTTCCTTTCTATTTTCCTTCCGTCTTTCCTTCCTTTTTTCCTTGCTTACTTCTATTTTTCTTCCTTCTTTTTCCTTCCTTAATCTACCTTCCTTTCATCCTTTCTTCAATTTTCCTTCATTCCCAACTTCCTTCCTTACTTCCTTTTTCCTTCCTTCCATTTTTTTTCCTTCCTTCTTTTTTCCGTCCTTCCTATTTTCCTTCCTTCTTTCCTTCCTTACTTCCTTTTTTCCTTCCTTCTATTTTTCTTCCTTCTTTTTCCTTCCTTAACCTACCTTCCTTTCATCGTTTCTTCATTTTTCAATCCTTCATATTTTACTTCTTTGCTTCCTTTTTCCTTTCTTCCATTTTTTCTTTTTCCTTCCTTCCTTCTTTTTTCCGTCCTTCCTATTTTCCTTCCATCTTTCTTTCCTTACTTCCATTTATCATTCCTTCCTTCTATTTTTCTTCTTTCTTTTTTCCTTCCTTACCCTACCTTCCTTCCTACCTTTCTTCTTTTTTCCTTCCTTCCTATTTTCTTTCCTTACTAACTTCTTTCTTTCCTTACTTCATTTTCTTGCTTCTATTTTTCTTCCCTTCTAGTTTTCCTTCCTTCCTTTTTATTTCCTTCTTTTTTTCCTTCTATTTTTCCTTTTAATTTCATGTTATTTTTCATATTTTCATTCTCCTTTTTCTTCTGACATTATTTTTGCCTTATTTTTATTTTCTTATTTTTTAATTTTCCTTCTTTCTTCTCCGCCTTTTCTTATTTGACTTCTTTTCTTTTTCTCAAGTTCTCTTTTTGATTTCTTTATTCTTTCTTTCTCTTCATTTTTCTAACCCTCTTTCTTCTTTTTCTCAAGTTCTCTTTTTGATTTCTTTATTCTTTCTTTCTCTTCATTTTTCTTACCCTCTTTCTTCTTTTTCTCAAGTTCTCTTTTTGATTTCTTTATTCTTTCTTTCTCTTCATTTTTCTTACCCTCTTTCTTCTTTTTCTCAAGTTCTCTTTTTGATTTCTTTATTCTTTCTTTCTCTTCATTTTTCTTACCCTCTTTCTTCTTTTTCTCAAGTTCTCTTTTTGATTTCTTTATTCTTTCTTTCTCTTCATTTTTCTTACCCTCTTTCTTCTTTTTCTCAAGTTCTCTTTTTGATTTCTTTATTCTTTCTTTCTCTTCATTTTTCTTACCCTCTTTCTTCTTTTTCTCAAGTTCTCTTTTTGATTTCTTTATTCTTTCTTTCTCCTCATTTTTCTTACCCTCTTTCTTCTTTTTCTCAAGTTCTCTTTTTGATTTCTTTATTCTTTCTTTCTCCTCATTTTTCTTACCCTCTTTCTTCTTTTTCTCAAGTTCTCTTTTTGATTTCTTTATTCTTTCTTTCTCTTCATTTTTCTTACCCTCTTTCTTCTTTTTCTCAAGTTCTCTTTTTGATTTCTTTATTCTTTCTTTCTCTTCATTTTTCTTACCCTCTTTCTTCTTTTTCTCAAGTTCTCTTTTTGATTTCTTTATTCTTTCTTTCTCTTCATTTTTCTTACCCTCTTTCTTCTTTTTCTCAAGTTCTCTTTTTGATTTCTTTATTCTTTCTTTCTCCTCATTTTTCTTACCCTCTTTCTTCTTTTTCTCAAGTTCTCTTTTTGATTTCTTTATTCTTTCTTTCTCTTCATTTTTCTTACCCTCTTTCTTCTTTTTCTCAAGTTCTCTTTTTGATTTCTTTATTCTTTCTTTCTCTTCATTTTTCTTACCCTCTTTCTTCTTTTTCTCAAGTTCTCTTTTTGATTTCTTTATTCTTTCTTTCTCTTCATTTTTCTTACCCTCTTTCTTCTTTTTCTCAAGTTCTCTTTTTGATTTCTTTATTCTTTCTTTCTCCTCATTTTTCTTACCCTCTTTCTTCTTTTTCTCAAGTTCTCTTTTTGATTTCTTTATTCTTTCTTTCTCTTCATTTTTCTTACCCTCTTTCTTCTTTTTCTCAAGTTCTCTTTTTGATTTCTTTATTCTTTCTTTCTCTTCATTTTTCTTACCCTCTTTCTTCTTTTTCTCAAGTTCTCTTTTTGATTTCTTTATTCTTTCTTTCTCTTCATTTTTCTTACCCTCTTTCTTCTTTTTCTCAAGTTCTCTTTTTGATTTCTTTATTCTTTCTTTCTCCTCATTTTTCTTACCCTCTTTCTTCTTTTTCTCAAGTTCTCTTTTTGATTTCTTTATTCTTTCTTTCTCTTCATTTTTCTTACCCTCTTTCTTCTTTTTCTCAAGTTCTCTTTTTGATTTCTTTATTCTTTCTTTCTCTTCATTATTCTTACCCTCTTTCTTCTTTTTCTGAAGTTCTCTTTTTGATTTCTTTATTCTTTCTTTCTCTTCATTATTCTTACCCTCTTTCTTCTTTTTCTCAAGTTCTCTTTTTGATTTCTTTATTCTTTCTTTCTCTTCATTATTCTTACCCTCTTTCTTCTTTTTCTGAAGTTCTCTTTTTGATTTCTTTATTCTTTCTTTCTCTTCATTTTTCTTACCCTCTTTCTTCTTTTTCTCAAGTTCTCTTTTTGATTTCTTTATTCTTTCTTTCTCTTCATTATTCTTACCCTCTTTCTTCTTTTTCTCAAGTTCTCTTTTTGATTTCTTTATTCTTTCTTTCTCTTCATTTTTCTTACCCTCTTTCTTCTTTTTCTCAAGTTCTCTTTTTGATTTCTTTATTCTTTCTTTCTCTTCATTATTCTTACCCTCTTTCTTCTTTTTCTCAAGTTCTCTTTTTGATTTCTTTATTCTTTCTTTCTCTTCATTATTCTTACCCTCTTTCTTCTTTTTCTCAAGTTCTCTTTTTGATTTCTTTATTCTTTCTTTCTCTTCATTTTTCTTACCCTCTTTCTTCTTTTTCTCAAGTTCTCTTTTTGATTTCTTTATTCTTTCTTTCTCTTCATTTTTCTTACCCTCTTTCTTCTTTTTCTCAAGTTCTCTTTTTGATTTCTTTATTCTTTCTTTCTCTTCATTTTTCTTACCCTCTTTCTTCTTTTTCTGAAGTTCTCTTTTTGATTTCTTTATTCTTTCTTTCTCTTCATTATTCTTACACTCTTTCTTCTTTTTCTCAAGTTCTCTTTTTGATTTCTTTATTCTTTCTTTCTCTTCATTATTCTTACCCTCTTTCTTCTTTTTCTCAAGTTCTCTTTTTGATTTCTTTATTCTTTCTTTCTCTTCATTTTTCTTACCCTCTTTCTTCTTTTTCTCAAGTTCTCTTTTTGATTTCTTTATTCTTTCTTTCTCTTCATTTTTCTTACCCTCTTTCTTCTTTTTCTCAAGTTCTCTTTTTGATTTCTTTATTCTTTCTTTCTCTTCATTTTTCTTACCCTCTTTCTTCTTTTTCTCAAGTTGTCTTTTTGATTTCTTTATTCTTTCTTTCTCTTCATTATTCTTACCCTCTTTCTTCTTTTTCTCAAGTTCTCTTTTTGATTTCTTTATTCTTTCTTTCTCTTCATTATTCTTACCCTCTTTCTTCTTTTTCTCAAGTTCTCTTTTTGATTTCTTTATTCTTTCTTTCTCTTCATTTTTCTTACCCTCTTTCTTCTTTTTCTCAAGTTCTCTTTTTGATTTCTTTATTCTTTCTTTCTCTTCATTTTTCTTACCCTCTTTCTTCTTTTTCTCAAGTTCTCTTTTTGATTTCTTTATTCTTTCTTTCTCCTCATTTTTCTTACCCTCTTTCTTCTTTTTCTCAAGTTCTCTTTTTGATTTCTTTATTCTTTCTTTCTCTTCATTTTTCTTACCCTCTTTCTTCTTTTTCTCAAGTTCTCTTTTTGATTTCTTTATTCTTTCTTTCTCTTCATTTTTCTTACCCTCTTTCTTCTTTTTCTCAAGTTCTCTTTTTGATTTCTTTATTCTTTCTTTCTCTTCATTTTTCTTACCCTCTTTCTTCTTTTTCTCAAGTTCTCTTTTTGATTTCTTTATTCTTTCTTTCTCTTCATTTTTCTTACCCTCTTTCTTCTTTTTCTCAAGTTCTCTTTTTGATTTCTTTATTCTTTCTTTCTCTTCATTTTTCTTACCCTCTTTCTTCTTTTTCTCAAGTTCTCTTTTTGATTTCTTTATTCTTTCTTTCTCTTCATTTTTCTTACCCTCTTTCTTCTTTTTCTCAAGTTCTCTTTTTGATTTCTTTATTCTTTCTTTCTCTTCATTTTTCTTACCCTCTTTCTTCTTTTTCTCAAGTTCTCTTTTTGATTTCTTTATTCTTTCTTTCTCTTCATTTTTCTTACCCTCTTTCTTCTTTTTCTTAAGTTCTCTTTTTGATTTCTTTATTCTTTCTTTCTCTTCATTTTTCTTACCCTCTTTCTTCTTTTTCTTAAGTTCTCTTTTTGATTTCTTTATTCTTTCTTTCTCTTCATTTTTCTTACCCTCTTTCTTCTTTTTCTCAAGTTCTCTTTTTGATTTCTTTATTCTTTCTTTCTCTTCATTTTTCTTACCCTCTTTCTTCTTTTTCTCAAGTTCTCTTTTTGATTTCTTTATTCTTTCTTTCTCTTCATTATTCTTACCCTCTTTCTTCTTTTTCTCAAGTTCTCTTTTTGATTTCTTTATTCTTTCTTTCTCTTCATTATTCTTACCCTCTTTCTTCTTTTTCGTCTTCTTTTTCTGTCTTTCATTTCTTCTTTCTTTACCTTTCTTTACGTTTCTTCAAATATCTTTTATTATTTCATTCTTTTATTGTTTATTTCATCATTTTTCCTTTTTTTCTTTTTCTTCGTTGCAATTCTCCGTCCCATTCTTTCATTTTTGAAATTATATTTATTTTATTTTTATTCTTAAACCTTTTTACCTTTCTTTCTTTCTTTCTTTCTTTCTTTCTTTCTTTCTTTCTTTCTTTACGTTTCTACTTTTTTCTTTCTTTTTTTCCCCCTGTTTCATTATCATTCTCTCTGTTTTTGTTTGTTTATTTGTTATTCCTTCTTTATTCTTCAACTCTTTCGTTTGTTTCTTTCTTTCATCGCTTTCATTCATTCATTCATTCAATCTTCTTTTTCTTTTATTTGACTCCCTTTTCAGATCATTTTTCGCTATTTTCTTCCATTTTCTTATTCAGATATAAAAAAAAATCGCTTCCTATTAATTGTGGTTCTTTTATCTCGATTGCATTTTCAGATTCTCTCCCCAATCAATTCTTCTTTCTTTCTTCTTTTTTCTTTCTTTCTTTTTTTCTTTCTTTCTTTCTTTCTTTCTTTCTTTCTTTCTTTCTTTCTTTCTTTCTTTCCCCGAAAAAATGTCCATTCGTTTCACTTGGCAAGGAAATTGAAAATTTTCTCACATTAAACGCTTCATCGGAATCTATAATAAACATAAAGTGAGGAAGACTATATTGGAATTTACACACACACACACACACACACACACACACACACACACACACACACACACACATACACACAAACACACGCACAGACACAAACACACACACACATACGTGTGCACACGCGTACACATCATATCTATGCACACACATCTACATCATACATACATACACACCACGGCCATACACACATAAGCAGGTAACCAAATGTCCCATACTTACACAATTATATACAGATTACAGAGATACTGAGACACTGAAAGGTACACACGTGTACTTGTAGACACCAGTCTAATCATCCCCTCACACATTAAGGGACACATCTCATACATATACATACGCACACACATACGTGCAGGCTTGCGGCCATATCACGTAGAAACACCGGTTCCAGACGTTTACCGAAGTTAAGCAACGTCGAACATGGTCAGTGCCAATCAAATACCAATGGGTGCTGTTAGCTTGGATGTGCGCGTGGTGTAATGGATAATGGAGCAGAATTTTTAATTGGAAAGCCGAGTTCCAATTCCAGTTGGGTTCGTTATATTCACTTTTGCGTAGATACCCTTGGGAAAAGTATGTATCTAGCTCTTCCCCCAGCTATGGGTTAATTAGTAAGACGCCTTTCACTATTTATCTAAAAAAATAACTTCTTACAGTCTAAAAATATTTCCTGTCTTTAAATAACTTGCAACTCAACATCCGACCAGAGACTCACAGCCAGTCATACGTAAACATAACTTTTACTCACTGTCACACACGCTGATAAGCAAGCAGACAGACAGACACACACACACACACACACACACACACACACACACGCACAGACACACACATACACATACACACAAACACACGCACACGCACACACACACACACATACATAGTCATAAAAAGATACGTAATCACATACATATACTCTCACACACAAATATGCTATCAAAGACATAATTTCTATCGCACACATTAGATAAACTTAGATAAACATAAAAACAGTGGGGCTTACATTTGAGCAAAGTTTAAAAGTTGTTTATGCGAATTCAGTGCTCTATTTTGATGACCTTATGCCAAGTTCAATACACGTTCACGTACACAGCTATGCATACATATAAGTAGGCGGACTGTTTTACGCGAAAGCTTAGCTCGCAGGAAAAAGTAATGGAAGTATGGAAGATGGTGTTGCGCCAGGCTTATAAACTAGGAGGTATTAATCGATATTTACTTTTTGTTTTTCGAAATCCGGAAAATATCCAACTACATCATTGCCAAGAATCTCCAGAAGAAACAAACATATGCATCGAAATTTCCCGAAAATATAAATAATAATTCATCCTTCATTTTTTTTTTTTCGGGGATTCTTTTTCTTTCTTTCTTTCTTTCTTTCTTTCTTTCTTTCTTTCTTTGATTCAAGCATTTTCATTTTCTTTCATTCTTTCTTTCTTTCTTTTTTCTTTGATTCAAGCATTTTCATTTTCTCTCTTTCTTTCTTTCTTTCTTTCTTTGATTCAAGCATTTTCATTTTGTTTGTTTGTTTGTTTCTTTCTTTCTTTGATTCAAGCATTTTCATTTTGTTTCTATCTTTCTTTCTTGCTTTCTTTCTTTCTTTCTTTCTTTGATTCAAGCATTTTCATTTTCTTTCTTTCTTTCGTTCTTTCTTTCTTTCTTTGATTCAAGCATTTTCATTTTCTTTCTTTCTTTCTTTCTTTCTTTGATTCAAGCATTTTCATTTTCTTTCTTTCTTTCGTTCTTTCTTTCTTTCTTTGATTCAAGCATTTTCATTTTCTTTCTTTCTTTCTTTCTTTGATACAGGCATTTTCATTTTCTTTCTTTCTTTCTTTCTTTCTTTCTTTCTTTCTTTCTTTCTTTCTTTGATTCAAGCATTTCTTTCTTTCTTTCTTTGATTCAAACATTTTCATTTTCTTTCTTTGATTCAAGCATTTTCATTTTCTTTCTTTCTTTCTTTCTTTCTTTGATTCAAGCATTTTCATTTTCTTTCTTTCTTCCTTTGATTCAAGCATTTTCATTTTTTTCTTTCTTTCTTTCGTTCTTTCTTTCTTTCTTTCTTTCTTTCTTTGATTCAAGCATTTTCATTTTCTTTCTTTCTTTCTTTCTTTGATTCAAGGATTTTCATTTTCTTTCTTTCTTTCTTTCTTTCTTTCTTTGATTCAAGCATTTTCTTTCTTTCTTTCTTTCTTTGATTCAAGCATTTTCTTTCTTTCTTTCTTTGATTCAAGCAATTTCATTTTCTTTCTTTCTTTCTTTCTTTCTTTGATTCAAGCATTTTTATTTTCTTTCTTTCTTTCTTTCTATCGTCACTTCAGTCATTTTCATTCATTTATTTTCTTTCTTTTTTCTTTGTTTCGTTGTTTCTTTTATTCGAGCATTTTCATTTATTTTCTTTCTTTCTTTCTTCCTTTCTTTCTTTCGTCGCATCAGTCATTTTCCTTCATCTATTTTCTTTCATTCATTCTTTCTTTCTTCGATTCGGGTAGTTTCATTTATTTGTTTTTCTTTTATGCTTTCTTTTTTTTCTTTCATTCTTTCCTTCTTTCTTTCATTCCTTCAGATTTTTTTTCATTCATTTATTTTCTTTCTTTGATTCGGACATTTTCATTTATTTATTTTTCTTTCGTTCTCTCTTTCGTTGCTTTACTCATTTTCATTCGATTATTTTCTTTCTTTCTATCTATCATTCTTAGTTTATTTGCTTCAGTCATTTTCATTCATTTATTCTTCTTTCGTTCTTTGTTATTTCCTTCTTCATTTTCATTTTCTTTCCTTCGTGGATGTGCAGGTGGTGTAATAGATAACGGCTCGGAATGAGAAGTCGAAGTTCGAATTCTAGTTCATTATGTTCAGTCATGCACAAATGCCAGTGGGATTTAATAATAGATCTTGGATCTGGAAAAATCATTTTTATTCTCAAAAAAAAAAATGTTAATGAAATATTCACTAGTAACAAAAAATATATATACTTATAATTGAAAAAAATATATTTCAACTTTAAATAACCCACAGAGGGTTGGTAAACCGTAAGTAATACAAATCAATAATCTTTATTTTTTTGTTTTTAGTCCCTGTATTTTTGTCGTTTGTATAATTTTTGTCATTGTCTTTCTCTTTTCATTTTGTTATTCATTCTTTCTTTCTTTTTTTTTTACTTTTTCATTCTTTCTTTCTGTCATTCATTCTCTTTCTTTGTTTCTTTCTTTCTTTTATGCATTCTCTCCTTTTCTTTATTTCTCTCTTTCTTTCTTTCTGTGATTCATTCTCTCATTTTCTTTCTCTGTTTCTTTCTTTGTTTCTTTGTTTCTGTCATTTCTTCTGTCATTTTTCTTTCTTTCTTTCTTTCTTTCTTTCTTTCTTTCTTTCTATCTTTCATTCTTTTTTTCATTCATTCATCCATTCTTTCTTTCTTTTCTTCTTTCTTTCTTTTCTTCTTTCTTTCTTTCTGTAATTACTTCTCTCATTTTCTTTCTTTCTTTCTTTCTTTCTTTCTTTCTTTCTTTCCCGTTTTTCACTGTGACTTTCTTTATTCAACATTTTCTTCTTTCTTTTATTGTTCTATCGATTTATTTTGACTTTTTCTTCCGTCCTATTTTTTCTACTTTGTAGATTTTCAGCGAAGATCAAATTTAAAATATAAAAATTTATTTCTTAAAAATTACCCAGCTTAAGATTTCAAAACAAACATTTCAAAATTCAGTTTCGTTTAGCAAACAGAAACATTTGTCTTTGCAAGTGTATTCTGTCAGAGACTGACCCCTTTACACTTAAGCGTCACTATTTGAAATAGAAATTCGATCGCTAATAATTTGGTTTTTCTCAGAGACAATTTAAGATTGGAAAAATTGGCGCGTTTTATCCGATAATTTACGGGGCGAAATTAGAGGCTATGTTCATTTCAGCTGTCAATAGACGTAGATAATACATCAAGTGAGGCTCTTGTCTCTGAATTGGGAGTTGCATAAGTGTGTTAGTCTTAATCATTTCCTTGTTGCTTACATGTTCTGTTAATTGTATTCTCAAGGAACGCCATTGTCGGATTCAAGATTATTGAGCATTCACGCCATGTAAGAGGATAGATATTACATGGCTGTTCAAAAACTTTTTTTCATTGTTTTTATGAATTTTTCCTATGTCTTGATATTCTGCTTAGTTTCAGGAAGTCATCTTCGCTATTCCTATGAGCTTTCAGAATTGTATTTTACATTTTCGGTCTTTTGTTACAACACTAACCAGATAGATAAATCACTTTAGCGACTTGATTTTAATGTCCTTAATACATAGTCTACATCTTGGGTTGTCCCTTTTGTTAACGTCTATATACTGTATCTTGTATCATTCGATAGTTAGTCCTTTCTTCTGAGGTTCCTTGATACTGTTAATAGTTTTTGAGAGTGTAAGAATCTGAGAAAAGTCATTATAAAGGACGTTAAAATAACAAGGTTCCAAAAGAAAGAGGATACCACTTGAAATTGTATTTAAATTTTTGAAGATTGAGGTTAACTGGAAAGCAAGAAGCCGGCAGAGAATTGCATAAGTATGACGAAACTCTTAACATAGAACTTACGGCTACATCTATCATTTTCAAAAAATAAGGTCATGAAAACTTGTAAAGTCAAGTTTTCTTTTTATCCTGTCACTCGTAGGGTTACAGGGACAACATGTGTACTGCAGCCACAGCAGAAGTGATGTTTCTCGGGCATTATTGCCTGACGGAGCCCAACCCTCTCCAGTACGGTTTTGAATTCAGAGTTTTTTCCTTCTCCTCGATCGGTTGACATCCAAGGTTATAGAACTCACTTTATTTACCCATAGCTGGAGGGGGAAGAAGAATATTCATATATTTCTCAAAATTATTAGTACGTAAGTGAATGTAATGGGTCCGACTGGAATTCGAACTCATCTCTCCAATTCCTCAACCCGAGACGCTATCCATTACTCCATCGTGCCTCCTTGCCAAGGTACCAAAGAGGAAAAATAATGAAAACAGTTACAATGGAAATATTTATAGAAAAGGCACATGAAAGATACGTTACGGCGTTTGAAAAATAACTAAAGCTGAGATGCCAGATAAGGACCGATAATATTGCGGATTGTATTTGGGATTTTGTTAAGTATTTCAGCAATGCAAGAACGAAGCGTAGACTTATAAAGATTTTACATATATTCTGGCGAGAAAAAAAGGATTTAGAACGACACTTTGAACCAGATTTCCTAACTATAAACCCCTAATTCTTTCATTAATCCTATCTTCTGACTTTCCTTGAGTATATAGTTTATTTATTATTCAACATCATTGACAATGCACTTAATTCAATAGTGAATAACAATCACTTAAATCGAACATGATACAATGAAAATTTTGTTGCAGTTTTTGTACATATTATGTACTAGTGAGCCAGTCCAAATGACTTGACTCACTTTATAGTCCACCAATAGAAGGTTAACCAATCAGAAGACGTAGAATATACAATCCGTCGTGTATAAAAGCGGCCATTTTGTCTACTCTACCCGAATGTCCAGTCCAACTTATCAGGCGAAGAGAAACAGAACGACGAACTACGCTCTGCTACTTTTACCAAAATATCCACTGCTAACCGGAACAACGCTTTCCTACTGTCTCCGAAATATTCACTGCTAGCCTCTGGATTCTATACTCGAAGACGACCGTCATCATGAACAACAAATTTCACATCAAACTTTAGATTTTATTTATTTCGCCTCGTATTTACTGTTTTCTTCTGCCACCCCAAGAAAGGCAACAAAGCCACTAAGACGCAGGTGTGTGTAGGGGTTAGGTTAGAGGGAATGAAAGTAAAAGAGAACGAGAAGACTGAGAATAGCGATGACTGAGGAGAAGATAAAAAAGAAACAGGGTCCAAGAACACAGATGATGGCCATTGACGTTTTTTCAAGATTGTAGTGATCAGAATGGCAAGAAATCGAAAGAGATTTCCACTGGTGCGAAGTGCGGCTAAAGAAACTGTTAGAATAGAAGTGGCGGTTGCATCTAGCTCGTTCAACAAACGGTGAAACCTAATTGCCAATCTAGCAGCATGCTTAAATCCATGCAGTCGGTGGCAGCAAGGAAAAAGAAGCTTCGTCAGAACAGTTGCCATGAACATATTTATAGGACAGATAGAGGGAAGTCACGCCCGTTTGGTGGGAAATTAATTAAAGTCGATATACAAAGTCACAATCGATTACATTGCAGATCCATCTTTGGATTTTGTCAAGAACCTCGAGATGAATAGCAGGAACACCAAACCAGATATGGCAGCTGTATTCAATGCACGGACGAATGGTAGATTTGTAAATATGCAAGATGAATTCTGTCGCGAAAAAATATTTTGGCACGACACAGTGAACAAAACTTCTTAATAGCAGACCGAGCAATTGACTTGATATAATCGCCCCACTTCATGTTCGTGGAAAACGTGGGTTAGGGTTTATTTCGTTTTACATCATATCAACCCCTCTATAGGTTATTTTAGTCAGACGAAGTTTTTAGAATAGCTTTCTATGAATAGAATATGTATTCCTTGTAAGAAATCAATTTGTAGATCAGGTTTCGTTGACCTGTTTTTATAAAAGTTTTTTTTGTCGAGAGTCAAATATATTGATCGTAATATATATTTTTCAAAAATGTATTGTGGGCAATATTTTTTTTAATTTTTTAAATTTTATATAAACCATGTGTCTTAGTGGCATTATTGCCTTGCTTTGGGGTAAAATGATTAAAAAAGAACAATTATCGGAATAACCCATAACATCCTATCGCTCCAGTAATATGTGTTACTTGCTTCTGCAAATATATTGCGAAGGGTGTCACCAGTTTTAGGCCAGAGGACTTGATAGACAACAACTATAATGTAAAAAGATATTTTTTATTTTATTTTTTTTGAAAAGGAAAAACCCTATGGCAAATACTACTACTACTACTACTACTACTACAACTACTACTAATAATAATAATAATAATAATAACGTATCTTATATCGCTCTTTTATTTGATGGAACCCTAACAAGTGTCACCACCCCGGGTCAGGATGGCCCTGAGATGAACAGCAATTTAGAGGTGATTTTACGCTCCTTAAAACTCCCAGTTAGAGGCCTTGCTGCCGGATGGAGTTTATCGTCTTTCCCAGGACGAGTGGGAAGCATGAAGGCAAGAAGCATGAATGCAAGAAGGCGTAGAGTGTTGCATACGTATCATATAATTACGCTTGGGTATCAGTTCCTTAGTTAGATCGTGCATTGTGTCCTATAGCTTATAAATAAAGATAAATTAATCCAAGTTACTCAGACGAAGTTGAATCGAAAATGCAATATATCATGAGACCCCAACTATATATGAGCAGGCTAGTCTAGTTTATCACCTGTTCTTACTAAATATGTACATATGCAAATAAATATCAATAAACCTGAGTTAGATTTATATATTGACAGAGTTAAAGTAAATAATAAGCTTTCGTATGCTTAACGGGAATCACGTATTGTCTCACCTGACAGTGAATGCTGGACAATCTCCTCACATATGAAGAATTGTCTTGAAGCAAAAGAAATTTGGTTCTACAGAAGAATAAGTAGAATATCATCAATGGAGATTTGAGCAACGAAGAGGTTTTAGAGAAAATGGAAGCATACTTATCATCAGAAAGAGACGGCTGAGATATCTAGGGGTACATAATGAGGAAAGAGGGCTTGGAAAATCTGATACTCACAGGACAGATTGAAGATCAAGGGGACAGAAGAAAACAAGACATTACCTACTTATTAAATTTGATAAATGGATGGCAGAAGAGAGTTCAGGAGAGAAAAAAATGTCAATTTTTTAAAGCGCTAAGAATTACTGGAAATTATGGAGAGCCATGTCCTACATCGGCACATAGAAAAAGGAGAATGAAAATTTTGTTGAAATTCTTATTATGATGATACAAATTTATTAGGGAATCCTGTCAAAATAGAAGTTGTCAAAATTGTCTTATATATTTACCCTTTCCATCGGAAGTTCAGCCAAACACAATTCTGCCTCTCTCTCTCTCTTTCTCTGTCTCTATCTTCTCTCTGTCTCGCTTTCTTTTTCTTTATCTTTCTCTGTCTTTCTTTCTCTCTTTCTCTCTCTATTTTGCTCTTTCTTTCTTACACTCTCTCACACACATATACACGGCCTTGTAGTTGATGATACGTGACCTAGTATAGAGTAGGTCATCAATTTGCTAGTTTCAGTGCTTGTATTTGATTTTTCATGGATTTGATCAAATTACCAACAATCGTCTGAGCCATATTTTGCCACTCGTTTAGCAATGTGTCATTAAGGGTTCCCACTGACGTGATTTTGGTTGCAAGCTCTCGAGGTTTTCGGTGAAGGTGCTCCCAAACGTGTTATATTGGATTTATATCAGGACTTTTGGCAACCCGTGGCAGTGACTTGATTTCTTGCGATTCCTTCCAGAACTTTGCTACTTTGCTCGCATGACATGGCGCTCCATCTTTTTGATAAAGGTAGGCATTCTTGTCAAACTGATTGGTTTCAGATAGTGGGAGAAGTCCTTCCTCTAATATTTGCCAGTATTTTGAACCATTGAACCACCCATCAAAAAGAACCAGCAAAGATTTCCATCCAAACCAGACAGCGCTCCACATCATTAGCTGTTTCCAGAGACGAGACTCTGCCCTTCGACATAGTCTCGTCTGCGCATCCTGTCTACCCGAAGGCAGAGAATTTGACCAGCACAGCTGCAGGCATCATACAGCATTTACTACTGTAAATTTATATGTATGGGGATATACCCATTATCGTCTGAAAGTATGCTAAAACAGTACGGATCCATCTTTTGGCCTAATCTTAATCCATCTCTTCTCCTTCTCTTAAATAGTAGGACAATTTGGACCCTATAGCCTTGGTTGGCTACCAGTCTACCACAAAAATAAACGATAACCTACTGCTGGAAAATCTTCTGCATAATCAGTCATGCCTCGAAAGAAATCTGATTCACCAAGCGTACAATACATATGGCACTTAACAAGCTAATACAAACACACACATACACACAAACATACTCACACACACACACACACATATATATATATATATATATATATATATATATATATATATATATATATCTTAATGTAAATGTCATCTTCAAACAAATAAAACAGCGATATAAGATATGTTATTATTATTATTATTATTATTATTATTATTATTATTATTATTTGCCACAGGGTTTTTCTTTTCAAAAAAAAAAAAAATCAAAAATATCTTTTTGCATTATAGGCGTTGTCTATCAAGTCCTCTGGCTTGAAATTGGTGACACCCTTCGCAAAATATTTGCAGAAGCAAGTAACACATATTACTGGAACGATAGGATGTTACAGGTTATTCCGATAATTGTTCTTTTTTTTAATTATTTTAACCCAAGCAAGGCAATAATGCCACTAAGACGCAAGGGTTAATGTGAGTGAAATAGAGTGGAAAAACTTTAGAAGGAACCCCGAACCCAATCCTTAACAGGAAGCAAAAGAAATACATATTTCTTTCCGGGTCCCGCCCAGGGACCTAAGGTTAGAAATGGCATGATGACACTTTCCACTGACAAAAAAAAAAAAAAAAAATTACATAGATAAAGCCCTTCGTAAAGTGTGGGCTGTACTTGTCAGAACAATTTTTTGTTTCTCCTTGAGGCATGGACTGCCAGGAATCCCTTCAATTAGTCTACTGCAATCTTTTCCAACCAGTCCTAGGGCTCCAACTACAACAGGGATTGTTGATGTTCCCATATGCCACATTTTCGAGATTTCTATTTCAAGGTCCTTGTATTTTGACAGCTTTCTGAATATCTTCAAAGATACATTGTAGTCAGCAGGGACTGCCATATCAATAAGTAGGCACCGTTTTTGCTTGTGGTCTTTAATAACAATATCTGGGCGGTTGGCTTTGATTGTTCTGTCAGTGTGTATTGTGTAGTCCCATAGAATTGTAACAGGTCCTATCTCCGTAACCGGGTCTGGGTGGTGTTCATACCAGTTTCTTTCAGTTTCCTTCCCGTAGAAGTTGCAGATTTTCCAGTGCAGATATTGGCCCACTCTGTCATGTCGGGTTTTATATTCAGTGGGTGCCAATATCGTGCAACCTGATTCAAGAGGATCAATCGTTTCTGGATATTTATCACGGAATCTGCATTTTGGGCTGACACAATATTTTAGTATATGTGCTTGATAATTCTTAGTTAGCAAGCATTGGTCCTGCGCAGCAAGGATAAAACCTTCAGTTTCCGCTTTCAACCCTGCACTGCATAGCCACTGATGGGTACGGGTTTTGTCTACATCAGCTCCTTTGGTACGAATATTGGCCATGAAGTGGTTTATCTTGCCATCGCTTCTGTATCTGGTCGGTTGCATTCGTCTTTGCTGTCTTTTTTAAGTATTTTGCAGTTTCAGCCAGTGTATTGTGCTGTAGTTGCATCTCTACGCCCATTTGAAACTCCATTTTGAATTTGTTGGCTTCATTCATTACGGAGTAAAGACCCTTACTACTTTCATGTTCCTTGACGCATACCATCATCCAATCTTCCTTAGTTTCCAAGTATCTTTGGAGGCCAATTGTTGTAGTTTTGTAGGACAGGTCTAGTTGAACTAATCCTCTACCTCCTTCGGATCTGGGCACATACAGACGATCAACATCAGCTTTGGGATGATGCATGCGATAGCAAGTGAGAAGCTTTCTCGTTTTTGTGTCCATTCGCTTAATTTCAGCTATAGTCCAGTTAAGGACATTAAAGCTATTGCAACACAGGGACAGCCAATGTGTTTATAGCTGATATTCTGTTTTTTGAGTTTAGTTCAGTATTTAGTACCAGACGTACACGCCTGTAGTACTCTTTTCTTATTTTTTCCTTCATTTGGGGGTGTTGTATGCCATCTTCTTCGCTAATTCCTAGGTACTTCTAAGCTTCATCATGCTGCAATTCCCTAATCTTTGCGACAAAATCTAAATCTATTAAGGGTGTTTCTGTAATTCTACCTTTCTTGAATGTTACTTTTGGACATTTATCTAATCCGAAGTCCATACCTATGTCATCACTGAAGTATTTTACAATATTGAGGAGGCCTTTCAACTCATTGTCGTCTTTGGCAAAGAGTTTGAGATCATCCATGTAGAGTAGGTGATTGAATATTTTCTTATTTATTTTGTAACCATAGCTACTGTTGTTCAGTTCATGTGTAAGAGGGATTAAGGATAAACAAAACAGAAGGGGTGACAGAGAATCTCCTTGAAAGATTCCACGTCGGATATTCAGACGGTTGGATATGGCAGTGCCCCCGGTGTGACTAAGTTATAGTTTGGTGTTCCACATTCCCATGCTGTGCTTAAGGAAATTTAATACCACAGGGGAGAGTTTTTTCATTTCCAAAGTCTTAAGGATCCAAGAATGTGGAACACTATCAAAGGCTTTACGATAATCAATCCACGCTGCACTTAGATTTCTGCGTCGTCTCCTGCAATTTTCCAGGATCATTTTATTTATCAGCCATATGAACCTCTTCTGCATCCCTTCTATTCCAGCGGGAGAATGCTGTTTGTTTCGAAAAAGGAATAAGTATGGTTCGTCAGTACAGACATGATCAACTTATACGTTGTGGAGAGACATGTTATCGGTCTATAATTTTTTGGTCGTCTGTTTTAGTTGTTTTTGGTATGAGGTATATAATGCCTTTAGTAACCCATCTCGGGATTTTATTGGGATTATTTACAAGCGTTGATAATGTTTTTGCGAGAATTTCATGGATAAATGAGAGATGATAAAGCCAGAAATTGGGCACCTTGTCATTTCCTGAGGATTTCCATTTTTGGGATTTCGTTAGAGCTTGCCTAACATCATCTGTGGATATATTTTCCCATTCTTGCAGAGGTGTATCCAGCAGTCGTTCTTCTTGACGCCGTATCCATTCTGCATTTGGGTTATATTCCTTTTGGCTGCTCCAAATATTTTTTCTAAAATGTCTGTACATTATCAATCGATGGTGGCCTTTCGACATGTATAGGTGTTTTTCCAATTTCCCTGTAAAATTTCTTAAGATCAGTTCGGAATATTTTATTTTGGCGATAGAACCTACAACGTTTTTCATATCGTCTTGTTCTCTGTGCCTTTAGCTGAAGTTTCTGCTTCAGCATTTCCTTGATTGATGGAATGTCAATTAGGGATTTAATGTTATATTTCCGCTTGATCTTTTTGCACTTACGTGTGGAAATATTAGGGTTTCTGGTGAGCCCATCTAATATAGAAAGCTCACATCTGATTTGTTTTCCTGTTGTTTATTATTATTATTATTATTGTTATTGTTATTTCCTTTGATTTCTGGAGTATACACATTTTTTCCGGGTCCCAACCAAAGACCTAATGTCAGAAATGTCATCATGGCATTTTCCACTGAGTAGTTTTGAAAAATAAATCGCACATGTTTTACATAAAGCCCTTCGTAAGGTGTGGGGTGTACACGTGAATACAATTTTTTGTATTTCTTTAAGGTATGGGTGAGCAGGAATCCCTTCAATAAGTCTATTGATATATTTTCCAACCAATGCGAAGCCCAGAACTACAAAAGGAATTGTTGCTGTCCCCATTTTCTACGTTTTTGAGATTTCAATTTCAAGGTCCTTCTATTTTGATAGTTTTTTGGATGATCTTCAATGATTCATTGCAGTCTACATGGGCTGTCATGTCAATAAAAAAGCCCATTATATATATATATATATATATATATATATATATAATCTGCTATTATATACACCTGTACAAGGCCTGGGGTTCACTCGAGGTAAAGGGTAATTTTATCGAGTAGTTTATATGAATGAGAATTGAAGATAACTGTTGACTGTAGACTTGAAGAGATTAAGATTGTACTGAACGGGGAAACAACCTCTAGGGAGTTTCTTCCATGTTTCACAGGAAGAAGCTGTTTGAGTAGAACTTACTTCTCGCCGATAGAACACACAGGGAATGATTTCTTACTATGGAAGTGGCAAGCATTGCTTAATTTCTGGAACCAGTGTTTCAAAATGATATGGTCGTAACCCTAAAGATTCCTCATTAAAACACAAGCAGTTATACATTTTAAATTGAAGAAGGGGTGTTTCCCAAAAGTGTAATGCTTTGACAAAAATTGCATCTCTTCCACAGGTGGTGTGTATGTGGGGTGTATTCTTCAACTATTTGTGAAAAGTGATTAATATTATATGAAAATATTTTCAAATTTAAATAAATTAATAAAATCATATATCCGTTTTTTCTTTATTTAAGAAAAAAATAATTAGCATAATCCTATGTTTGAAAAATGTTAAAAAATGAATTAAGGAAACCAGGCAGATGCCAATAACAAACTGCTAATTTCCTGTAACTCTTCAGAGAGAGGGATAAAATTTACATAGTATCTCTACAATGAACAGGATCTCATTTTTAAATCGATAACTAATCAATATTTCTATCGAACAAATGTTGCGGCCTAAAGAAGGTCTAAAATATGCAATTTACCTTCCGAATCTGATTCATCGGAACAAGGAATCATTAAATTATTTGATCTCCGCGTTAATATATTTCTCTACAATAAAAATAGATACATACGCAATAAGAGAATGAAAAGAAGTAGTTTGTTATTTATTTAATATACTATAATGATATGCTAAATAAATAATATGTATATTTCGGCAGCATCTCTTCATTCAAACACGTTTCATTGAATAATATAGACATACAGTGGCTGATTAGGATGGCCAAAGACGCATTACAAAAGGTAGGCAGAGTATTACAAGACAGGAGGATTTCTTTGCTACGTGATGTCTGTCCTCCTTTACGACAGCGAATGTTGGATAGTCTCCTCAAAAATGAAAAAGAGGCTCGTGGCAGGAGAGGGTGTGGTTCTACATGAGGGATGCTAAGAATACCATGGATCCAACATGTCAGCAACGATGGGGTTTTGGAGAGGATGCAAACAAAAGAGGAAACTTATACATAACGTCACGAAGAGACAGATGAAATTTCTAGGACACGTAATGAGAAAGGAAGGCTGGAAGAATCTGATACTCACTGGTCTAATATAGGGCAAGAGAGACAAGGGAAAATAACGCGGGAGATATTTAGCGGTCTTAAGCAACTGGATGACAGAACAGGGTCTTGGAGAGGTAGCAAAGGGACAAAACATATTGAGAGCTACAAGGGATAGGGTGAAGTGGAGAGCCATGATCGCATACGTCCTGAAGAGACACGGCACATAAAAGAAGAAAGATGTTAAAATGAAATTTATCAAGGAAGGCACTGTATTTTTTTAAACTCAAGTACTTTCGACATTTTCTAAGATCATCTTCAGAGGTAAATTAAAAAGACAAACTTTTTAAGTTATATATGCACTTTAATACAAATAATACCATATGATTAGAAAAAATAGTAAATTATTTTAACTAATTCTATCCTTATCTGTAAACTATTTGCACATCCTTAGAAAATGCAATAAACACATTTTGGGCATTAGTTCATGTAATTTTCCAGCAAATGAAATCTAGATCAGTGGTAGCCAACCGGTGGTCCACGGGCCACTGGTCGTCCGTGCAAATTTTTTGATGGTCTGTAGAAAAATTATAACATTATTTCAATTTTTATGAAGCTTCAGATTCAAAAAATGACGAGCAACAAAACGTATTATGGATGATATATATATCCAAGACCTTATGCAATCCCGAAATAAAATCGAGTACACAAGTAAACAAATATGACTTCATCCGGCCATATTATAACCTAACATAATTTGCAAACTTCAAATTTTCAATTTTTTTTTTATTTAAATAGTTACACTATAACTTTTTTTTTAACTTTTTAATGGGTGTATTTCATATTAATGAAATAAGTTTTTCGATTATTATTATATAAATATATTTACCTATTTTTCGAAATTCATATTAGTCGTCCGCCATATTTAAAATTATACATTCATTGGTCCATGAAGTTCAAAAGGTTGACGACCGCTGATCTATAGGAAATTGTAATGTTTGAACAGGTTCATCTCGCAATTTTTTGAGAATACAAATTTTAATGTAAAGATTCGCTTGCAGATCATTTTCTTTCAGACAGATCACATATTTTAGAAAAAATCCTGCACATATTTCAAATCCTTATTGAACAGCATGTAAACTAGGCTAATCTACAAAGATTATTAAAATGAAAAAAAGTAAAATAAAAAAGGTTTCCTATTTTTTACGAATGGACCACTGTATTTAAGTAGTTCCCAGACACTGTAAAATATCGTGGTTGTGAACTTATGATAAATAAAATGAGAAAATAAGAGGATTTCTTATCTTGTTTCATTATATTTTATAATCTCAACAAGGCAAGGCATTCCTTTTCTGCTCCGGTCACGTTCGTATGACGCCTGTTGAGAACAGCGGGAACATATATTTGGACAAAGTAGTTTTGTTTCAAACAAGCGCATTCACAAATTGTAACCTTTATCAATCACGAATCACTCATCGATTCATGCCGAAGCTGTCAAAATATTTTTTCCTCTTCAGATTGTGTTATGATGTTGAATTTTGGTGCCTGGGGTGGGGAGGAGAATGACAGCTGAATAAAAAGAAAAGAAAAATTAAGTTTTATCAGTTAATGCATGGAGAATCGGTTATATGGCAAACATCTGACATAGAAAAGAGAATAAGCAAGTATGAATCGGAACATTTAATCTTGGAAATGTCAGGGAACAATTTACTTAATTCCAAAAGCATTCCACAGTGAAGTTTATATATCGATCCGTAAAAAGATGATATGTCAGGTCATAATTCAACACAGTTTTGTGCCCGTGAAACCAGATTGATATTGTTTTTAACAAAACTGATATAATAGCGGTTATTAAAGTATATTTTTTAGAAAAAAAGTTTCGATAATAATGTGTTAATGACAACAACGATAAGTAAAAGAGTTGAAAAGAAACAATGTATAATAGTAACAACATTTCATCTCAAAGCAACTTATGTTTGAAAGTCCAGGAGACTGCTGTCACCTTTGATTTTGTTGTTATTGCATATGTTTCTGCATCTTTCACGAGAGGATTGCATTTCTATCTATAAAAGGCAGGATGTGTTTGTAACGAATGCACGCCAGCTATTTTCGACGGATTTGCACCAAAATTTACACGCACATGCTCCAAGTTAGCATGAAGGCCAATACCGACTTTGCATTTCCCAACTCCCATCGATAGTAGAAATAATCGATTTTTTCATGCTTCTACGGCAGTTTTCATGTAGTTTGCGGCCATTTTCTACTGGCCAGAGTGAGAGCATATAGCTGGCTGCCACAAATAGGCAGGAAGATTCTATTAGCCAGCGTGAGAGCCAACAGCTGACTGACAGGAATGTTAACTAGCATGCTAGCATGCCAAAAAATTGATAGCTGCATTCGTCACAAGTGGGAAAAATTTAAATCTGCTTGACACTTTACTCCAGTTGGCTCATTCGCTTGCTTAAACTCAACGTTGCTTCTAATTCTGCAGAACTGGGTTGGGTGTGAAAAAGTATTTGTGTTAACATTCTTTTTTCATTCGGTTTTTCCAGTTACGAGTCCATTTTTTAAAGCTGATCGTTTTGTGTTCATTTTTTTTAGTTCTTTTTTCATAACACATTTAATGTTTAGTATAGAGCTTAGAAAAAATTCGCAGTGTGATAAGTAAGGCATGTAGCAACATCAGCACGGCAAAAGGCACTCCCTTAAAGGCAAAGAAGGGCAAAAATATTTTAAGTCAAGTGATAGCGATTGCTGTATGAGTCGTATGATTTTTTAATCAAGCACGGGCAACGCCGGGTGATGCTGTTAGTATCTAATACAAGTGAAGGTAATTGAGTTCGTTTCCCTCTCTCTTATTCACCATTTTAAATTTGGTATTTACTCTCTCTCTGTCGGTCTATCTTTCTCTCTGTCTCTTGGATAATGATTTACGCCTATCCAAGAACCCCACACACAGTTATCTCCTACTTAAAATGTTGATCGTCGCCTATTCTAAAAGTGTGGAAAGTTTACAGCCTCGTCTACAATTTGAATTCGTCCTGCTGATTTCATTTTAACTAAGGTCTACTCATCATAGGTGTAATATAAACTAAAGGTACACTCTGCGGAGTGAGCAGGCATATATAAAAGATATTTTCTAGCTGCGTTCGGAAACTAGTAGTAGAAAGCCATAGATATTAATATGTTTCAATATTTTTTTTACTGCCTCATCTACAATATGAATTCATTCTGCCGATTCTATTTTAACTGCTTATAACCGTTACGTTATCCAACGCGTGCTGTAAATATTTGTGAATGTTACTCCTACACTATGCACGTAATACTTGCCCTGGACATATTTTTAAGTAACTGCATAGAACTTTTGCTCACCTTCTTGATTCGAACTTCCCTCAGTATCTGTCTATATTTCTGAGAAGAGGTATTATGTAAACTATTTACATTATTCGGACTATTATCTTCATCTTTGTCGCTATGTTTATTACAACGTTTCGGCCGTTGTACGCTCCGATCTTCTTCAGGTGGTCGGAATGTCGAACTGAACCCTTTATTTCGCTCACTGGAGTAGACTAGTTCCACGTGCCATATTTAATGGATGTCAGTTGTCAATTATCTCCTGTTAATTCCCCTCTCTTAGTTCTCCACTGCCTTAAGGACACATCGCACAGTGAATAAAAGAGTTAGTTAGATCCAGTGACAGAACCCAAAGAATGTGAGTTCAATACCCGGTTAAGTTTGTTTACATTGCGCAGATCTGTACGAAAATTTTAGGGATTGCACAGGTCAGTGTTGCCAACATTGTGTTAAAACTTTGTGTGAATTGCTTATACGGTTTTTGAAATATTAGAAAAAAGTTATCTCGATAATAATTTGGCACGCAGTGTAGACGATTGGTCAGGGAGGTGACTTTCTGATGTGACTGAACTGGACAGGCGAAACCATGACATTGATTGACCCAAAATCCTTGTGCCGGAAACTGTGTTGAGGGAAACTGTTCAGAATCAATCGATGATTGTACACGTAAATGAAACAAATCACTGAGGCTCTGGGCATAATGGCCTTTTTCAAAAAATTGACCAAACCCGATTATGAAGCTTCTCCCGGAAACTGTAACTAAGGTCTGTTCATCATAGTTGTCGTATAACATAAACGTAGACACTGCAGGGTGAGCAGGCATCTGTAATATGTATTTTCCAGCTGCCTTGACAGACGAGTGAACCCAGAAACTAGAAGTAGCAGCCCATAGATATTAATGTTTTTTTTTCAGCCTGTTTTCAGTTGTTTTTATTTCAAAGCGACTCAGACATTCAACGTTCTTTTGTAATAAGCGCTGATGAAACACTAAACAGCGCTGAAAAGCAACTGAATTTAAGATGAACAAATATTAGTCAAAAGTTACTAATGTTAATAATACTTCATCTATTAGAAAGATCAAAATAATATGGTATACAAATGTTTTCACTTACAAAGACCATTTCCGCATAACTAGCATTTACTAGTGGCGAGATGGTACAAAGTTACAAGTCATCATGACTGAGAACTCAAGCGTACTGGCCTTGTTTTACTACTGATTATGACAGATTGTGTGTTCTCACGTAGAAACTGTAAATAAGGTCATATCAGCATAGTTGCAACATCAACTATAGGGCAGGCATTTGTAATAAGGTTTGGCTAGACTGCCTGTCAGACAAGTCTGCTCGGGAACCAGAAGTGACCATTATTATTATTATTATTATAATTATTATTATTATAATTATTATTATTATTATTATTATTAATAATAATAATAATAATAATAATAATAATAATAATAATAATAATAGAGTGACGTTTCGGCCCAAGACCCTCTGGCCATCCTCAATTTTTCATTATACGAACTTGTCATGATAACCAAATATTGAAACAATCAAACATTCCGTCAGTTATATTCCATGCGCAAAACACATTTAGGCGATCATGTGTGTTTCGATACATGACTGACGAAGCATATCTTTTTTGCACAGTAGGTTGCCATTTCTTTCTACGGTATACCAGTTGCCAACCAAGACTATAGAACCCAGTACGTCCTGCTATTTACCCATAGGTGAGGGGGAAAAGAAGAAGAATCATACCTTTCCCAAGGTATTAGCACGTAAGTGAATGTAATGGTCCGAGTGGTATTAGAACTTGGCTTTCCGATTCCTCAATCCAAGCCACTTACCATTACTCCACATTGGATATCAAAAACTCCAAAAATACACAACTGATCTCCTTGCGGAGGGTGGTGAAGTGGATATAAGATTTGCTTTAATATTTGTTACTGTCATTTATTTTTCTATACTAATATTCACAAGACAAGTTTCGAGAGCCACTCAAAGTATAGGATAAGTGTTAAATTGTTATGTGGAATAAGGTGCGCAATATAAATGAAAAGGTAGGTGATAGGAGATGAAGACTGTCACAACGTGGTCCGTAATAATAACGACAAAACAGCTTAGTCTGGCTACTTCTCTACCGGCATAACAATATGGCCGACAGGGCACTTCTGTGTCTGAAGAAAATGTTTGAAATGGTGCTTCCGTTTCCTTAGTTCCCGATTACAACAAAGATTGTGAGGATAATTAGGACAGATAATTGATTCTCGGATTTGAACAAGTTAAAATTGTAGGGTTCGACGAATTATATACATTGGCTTGAATGGTACTTCTTCCTTACATTTGAAACACGGAGGAAATAAGTGTAGAATTGATTTGAAATGGAATGGTAGGAGGATTATTGAGAGTCCAATCTCTGGATCAGGTAGAGAAATAATATATATATATATATATATATATATATATATATATATATATATATATATATATATGTTCTATAGGAACAAAAATAACTGAAAACACAGGGGAAAATAACACAATAATCAATAAATAACCATATCAGCCAAGAAGCAATAAACATTTGAAGAAAGCCATAGACTACTCGGCCAAAACATCTATAATAATGACGTCACGGTTTTCCTGTTTGAATTTTCCTGTGAGTCATTATTCTTAACTCATTGATTGAATAAGTTCCTTGCGAGTTTCACGACGATAACATACTCAAGGATATTCGTCTATAATATCGTTAAACATTTAAGCTTATAAACTTCAACAAAATATTGCTATAATAATCACAATTACGAATGTTGGTTATTATTTAAAGAAGTAAGAAGGTACAAATTAAAAGATTTGAAAATGACAAGTTTTTCCATTTCATTGAAGCAGGCCTTAAATACATGAGAGCGTTGTCGTCCTCTCTATCTCTTTCTTTCTTTCTTTCTTTCTTTTTTCTCACTGAGTTATTAGCAGGGCGTAATGTCCGTGCTAACGAACTCAGCAAGGAACTATTAAACATAATTGTAATATGATGCGAACTGTAAATCAAATTAATTAAAATATATTTTCTTTTTAATCTATGTTTTTTTTTTTATCTGACACCAAACTAGCATTCCCGACAAGTTTGTTTATTTCCTTCAAGTAAACCAATTGTAGAAATATTTTAGGCAATATTTTAATCAGATTTATAGACTGGTCACTCTCACAAAAACATATCTATCAACCGGTGGAATATTAAGTATATAGGATATCTACTCTTCCTCTGTAAGGCACGCGTTTTAAAATATGGCTGACATTGACGGGAAACTGCAATCGAATGATGGCCGACATCGGTCTTATCGACCGACCGAAAAAGTAATTACTAGACTAATTCTGCAAGCAACCTGTCAGACTGTACGTTGCCCCTTGTTACTCGACCCTTCAGCTCTACCTGTTCGGATTCCCTTATCTCACCCCGAGGCTCACTTATTCCCGAGTTATAGTGGTGTCTGACTACTGCCTGGAACCTGACCAATTATTATGGTGATCACGTGTTACAAGTCCGAAGAATTCTGAACAGGGTTTGGGAATGAAAAAAAGGAAGAAAGAATACAGTTTGCTGAGAAATGTACGTATGGAATGGGAATTGTTGAGTTGTTTGATAGAAAATGTATTTCGAGTCACAATGATGATGACAGACTTTTTTCAAACTAATATTTACATGTATATATATATATTTTAAATTATTTCACCCCAAATAAGACGGTAATGCCACTCCGACGCCAGAGATTAGATGGAGTGAAAGTGAATGAGAAGACTTTACTGAGGATAAGTGAAGAGAGTACAATAAAGAAACATGGTTCAGGAAGTCAGAAGGTTGCGATTGAAGTTGCATTTACATTTTTAAAGATTTTACGTATTAGAGAAGTAAGAAAGTCCCACAAGTGATAAGTGCGAGAAAAGAAACCATTAGAATAGAAGAGACGGTTGTATCGAGTCTGTTCAACAATAAAACGGTGAGACCTAGTTGCCAATCCAGTAGCATACTTCAATTCAAGCAGTCGAAGCAAAAAGAAAATAAAACGCATCAGAATAGTTAACCATGAAAATATTTGAAGAGACAGAACGAATCCACATGATATCACCGAGAAAATCGAAACGCATCATCGAAATCAATAACATTCAGATCCTTCATTGGATTTGGTCAAGAATCTCAAGATGTACAGCAAGATCATCAGACCAGATACGGCAGCAGTATTCAATGTACGGACGAATGGTCAGCCAGTTATGTGCCATGAGTGATACACGCTTAGGCGATTACGTATCTTTCGATACATGACTGACGAGGCAGATTTTTTCCTCGCAGTAGGTTGCCATTTCTTTCTGCAGTAGACCAGTTGCCATCGAAGCCGGTTTGTCCTGTTATTTACCCATAGCTTGGGTGGAGAGAGAAGAATAGGATTCAAACCTTTCCCAAGGGTATTAGTATGTAAGTGAATGTAATGGGTTCGACAGGGAATTCGAACACGCCTTTCCGATTCCTCAATCCGATCCGCTATCCATTACTCCACCGGGATCCATTTAGAAATGTACACGCTGTATTTTGAGGAGAAATATTTTCTAGCACGACGTGCTCAACCAACGTCCCTAGCAGTTGACGTAGGAATTGAATCAATATAGTCGCCCCACCTCACATTAGTGGAAAACGTGACCCCAAGGAAGGGCAAAGTATTGCTTTCCTAGAGCTTAGCATCAACTATGCTGGTAGTAGACAAGAAAAAAAATCTCTGTGGTGATTAAGTTAAATTTTGGAGGTGTTAGAATTTACAAGCCATTTCTTGCCCGAGATTGGAAATCGTTTTCTAGAGCATTTGACGGATCTGTCAGGATTGCTAGTAAGACAGGAGTAAATAGTTGTGTCATCTGCATAAGCACCTATTTGGGAACTGATGACCCTGGGAAGGTTATTGATAAAGATCGGAAACAAAGTAATTGCAAGGAGGGGACTCCTGAATTAGTATGAAATTATCTAGAAACGTATCTGTTCAACACGGTCTTCATGACATGATTTGTTAGAAACAATTTAGATGAAGGTCTTCAGCTTTCAAAGAAGGCCAGCATACCAAACCCTTACGAACCCCTTTGAAATATCTTCGCTGTCCTTATCTAAAGCTTGTTAGACTCATTCAGTGAAGGTCGTTAACACATCAACAGTATGTATAGCTGGTCATATCCGAGTATACCCGTCTACTAGGGCGCCTACCCAATTCCTATTTCATGACTAATTTTACTTTATTTGTGTTTATTCAACCCACCTGTGGTTTATACTACTGCAAAAGAGCTATGACCTCGTGTCTAATACCCAATTTCACTTACATGCCTTGGGTATGGTTTTCAGGTACTTTCCTCCAGTCCGATAAAATCAGGAAGTCTCCTTCCTGAAAATCGACCATCGTGAGATACGAACCCTGGTCTCATGGTTAGAATGCGAACGTTCGGCCCATTATGTAGTAGAACTGGCGAAACGGAAGACGTTGTTTGTTCGAATAGAGGTCCTGCGAAGTAATATGCTGTTATGGTGAAACACACCTATTCTTCCACCTAATATAAGTAGGAGTAGTAAGAGAAACGAGGGTCAGTCGATGTCAGTCGATGTCGGACGACAGTAGTCGACAGTTAGTCGAATACGAAAGTAGTCAGCGGCCCCAACAAGATGACTCTGCGTAATACCTATTATATCAAGTTCCTAACGTTTTTGTACGTCGAACCTATTTTAGGACCGATTTAGTACAAATAGAAAACTCCACAACAGATGCTTAACCAGTTTGGTGTTGATTATAGCTTTGAGTACATTGCTGAAAAGATGTAAGAGGGCTGATAGGGTGCGATTTTGAGGGGTTAAACAAGCCTTTCTCAACCTATTTTACTAGAACTCCGAGGCACACTTTAAATCTTAACAAAGAAAAAAATAGTCATGGAATACAAACATAATTAAGAAGTCTCCTGAAATAATCATTTATTTTAAAGACATTACGATATATTTAAGACTATATCCTTATATATTATATATCTAAGATTATATAGTTAAGCATATCTGCGTGAAACGAATAGTTGATGTGCTTTGGTAAAAAAATAAATTACCTTTTAATGGTTGCCATTTTCGGTTTAGCGTCTTCAAAGAAGATTAACGTTACAGTTTTCACTTAAAGGAATTTGTGAAAAATCTGCTATTTCTTTATTAGAGACGCCGATCATAACTGTTTTAAATCCCTGAGGAAGGCAAACGGGAAATGGATTATCCCCTTCTTCTTAAAGATTAAAGAATTTAGCATCCAGTTTAAAATATTAAATGAAAAAAACTTGGTTTAGGTATGGAAGGCACGTGTTTGGTTTCTTTAGCTTTTTAAAAATAAAGATTTGTTTAATATAAAAATAAATTACTCTTCTGTCAAATAGCTATATTTCAGGGTCCATTTCTGAGCAAAGCATTCTGCATTATCTACAATAGCTGTCAATATTTCAAACTGATTGAAGAATGGAGGGACTGAGGATTTGCTTTTGTTTAGCAATCACTTGCAGAGCCGTCAGTAATCTCTTGAGCTAAACTTGTGTTAGGCTTTTCGGTGTTTTATTCTATTGACAAATAGTCATTTCGTGTTTTGTGGACACCCTTGCACTCATTAAGTGCAATGACAAAGAGGCGTCTGTTTTAATCGAAGCTGTCGCTCTGGTTATATCCGGAAGAAGTGATTCCTGTGGGCCATAGTGGATAAACGCTCAGAAAAAATCCAAGGGCAAGATTGTGGTCTCACTTGATATTTCCTTGTTGGCACGAAAAGTTTCAATGCCGTCTTTCACGCAGAAACAAATCTCAGTCTCGCATTTCTCAACAGTATGATTTAGAATATAATTCCAGTGGGAATCGTGAAGGAAATCACGATACGATTCCCAGTCAATGGGTTAATAACAGAAAGATGTTCTGCTAATAGGGCGTTCTTGAGCGGAAAGTGTTATCTATAAACACTGCCGTGTGGTCGGAGGAAAGATCTATAGAGAACGACATTAGTCCGGGGAGGAGGAGGTAAGGAAGAGATCAGATAAGTTCCTCAGAATCAGTGGGAAGCTAGGGGGTAGTCTAGTACTTATGGAGAAGTTCAAAAGTTTGGATGCCAGTGTCTAAGAGTGATTAAGCCAATGAACATGATGGGTACTGAAGTCGCCGAACACAAAGATATTTACAGACAAGTGATGAGAGTGGGCCTTAATACAGGGTGACCCCAAAAAACGGGAATTTTTGAAGTGCGTATTGCCAGACATGAGCAAGCACTGTGAGATAGTGACCTTGAGCCAGTAAACATTTCGCCATTTAGAATTCAAGATGAAATTCACAGTATCCCAGCTGAGATGTTGCAGCAGTCAATGAGGAATCTTAACAGCAGATTTCAAGAATGCATTCGTACAGGAAGACGCCATCTACAGGACATAATTTAAAAAAATGAAAATTCCATCATTGTTTCATAAATAGCATGTTTTAAGGTTTTAATTACTATGAATAAAATATTTTTCTACCATCACTCTTGGTTTTATTGGATTGTTAAAAAGTTCCCGTTTTTTGGGGTCACCCTGTATATACTATCATAATTTTATATCTTACAAGCAACAATTATGCGTGAAAGGGGAATGGTAAAAGAAAAGATCTTTGACTGAGTTTGGAAATGAAAGTCGGAAGCACCCATAAGAAGAGCCCAGAGACTAAAGACGCATATTATTAAGCAACTAGAAATACCCGTGACAATTTCATGATTTTTCTTATTTTAAATTCCTGATTTTTATGACAATCATGGTGAGTTTTATGATAATAAAATATGCGTAAAAATTCCCCTATCACATCGTTAATTATTTGAGCTTAACAAATTTAAGAAAATATTGCAATCAAACTCATAAATATGAACACTGGTCGTTATTTTAAGCAGTAAGGGGGTACAAATGAAAAGATTTAAAACTGGCATTTTTCTCCATTTCAGTTAAAGGAGGTTAAACGCTTCTATCTGCCCTTCTTTCTTCCTTTTTTCTTTTATTTTCTCATTGAAACCAAGTAGCCCTCTGATATGTCTTTTTCTTTTTTCTAAGCGATCAAAATGGAATAGTCTATTTTCAATGAGTTATTGACAGGCGATGTTAAACAAGTCTATCTTTCCATCTTTCATTCATTCATTCATTCATTCATTTTCTCGCTGAAGACAAGTGGTATCTCTGCTATGCATTTTTCGTCTTCCCATGCAATCAGAACGGAATAGTCTATCATTTAAGAGGTATTAGCAGGGCGTAACGGTCGGGCTAATTAAGGGAGAGACAAACGAAAATAAAATATGAAATGACAATTTCATTAGAAGCAAAGACAATAATGCTGGGCAACGAGAAAGTTTTAGGAAAATAAAAACTGTAATGAAACATGTATAACAATAAGAAAGAAACAGTTAAAATTTCTGAAGTCCATAACGAGAATTGAGAGCTTGGAGAATTTAACACTCACAAGGCATAGCAAAAGAAGAAGCGTATAGTGAGTAACATAGATAACGGTTTTGTGTAACTGGAGAAAGAGGGATAGTAATAGGTAAGTTGTTAATTAGAGTAAGAGAAAAAAGGAAATTGTAGAGAGCCATGATCGCCAAAGTTTTGAAGGGAGTTGGCACATAAACCAGGAGCAAACTGACGGCATACAAATAGAAAATGAATTCCGTAAAAAGTAAAAAAAAAAAATAATAGAAAGGGGTGTAAGACAATGATGTGCCTTCTAACCGGACTTATTAAACTTATATACTGAGGCAATTCTGAGAGAATTAGAAGTTCTACCAGGATTTATTACTGGTGGTCACAATCTTAGCAACATAAAATATGCAGAGGACACAGTGTTGATAATAGACGCAGAGAGTAAACTACAAAATCTCCCTCGGAAGGGAGAGAAGGCAATTGGGAAGAAAGGACAAACTATAAATTGCAAGTAGACATAATGCATGGTTGTTAGCAAAAAAAAAAAAAACACCCCAACATGCAAATTATAAATTTGGGATAAGAAAATAAGCAAGTACAACATTTTCGATATCTGGCAAGTGTTTAACAGAAGACAGAAAATTTGACGCCGAAATTTAAAATCGTATCGAGATTGCGAAGTATGCCTTCCAAAAGTTGAATAAAAAAATGGAACTTTCATTAGAAAAAAAAAAAAGATAGAACTAAACTTATGTCATATCAATACTTCTATATGAGAGTCAATGCTAGGCAATCTCCTCACAGTGGGTGAAGAAACGTGCGGCGATAGAAATGTTCTACGGAAGGATACTGAAAATACCGTGGACTGACTAAGTGAGCAAAGTTCTAGAAAAAATGGATACATAAAGGACATTTATACTTGATATTAGAAAGAGACAGTTTAAATATCTAGAACACATAATGAGGAAGGAGGGTTTGGAAAATTTGATGCTCACAGGGCAACCTGAAGCCATAGGGAAAAACAACGCATGACTAAATGATAAAATTATTGGTTTGATATTACTATAGTAGCCGGCAGCTGCTCGCATCCGAGGATCAGGACGGTCATTTTCTCTCCTTATTCCCTCTTTCCCTTCTGATGGCTGTGAGGGAGATGGCTGTGAAGGTTCTTTCTACTCCCGATGAGTAGTCAAAGATAGTTTAACGAAACCATTCACGTGAATATGATTTTGTTGGACAACTCTGCGCAACGGAGAAACCCACAAACTTGGCCTGAAGCGCCTATTTTGCGGCTCAAAGGGGATTGAGACTGGCATGATCTGGCAAATCTGGTGCTCTCGGGCTGTGGGGTACATGGTCTGTCAAAGCCGCATTGGTTATTCCTATATATAGCAAAACATAAACATATATGACTGTGTATTCGCATTCGTAGCAGTAAAGGATAAATTAATTGAAACAACCGCTTTAGTTTCCTTTGTTTTACCATACGATCAGTTTTACGCCCACTGGAGTGGCAGGGTGTGATCGATTTCTATTTTTTCCTGAGATTAGGTCATTTGAAGTGCTGTGCAGTAATATGAATCTATTTTCCCGGTGTAGGATTAATTCCGTTTGGCCTTGAAAAATATTCCGTCATCTGTGATTGCATCAGATTTTCATCACGCCCGGACACTATTGTCTCAACTGTCGATTAGTTGTCTGTTATGGACGTTACTTCAAGGAAGCGTAAGAAAATTGTAACGCTACACGGACACACTGGCAAGCCATACCAATGAGCAAATCAAAGTACTATAGATTGGCCCGGAAAAATCCAATCGAGAATCTGTGGTCAATCTGCAAGGAATAACTTCGTGGAATGAACATACTAAGTACTAACATGTGCGCTGGGTTATGTTTCATTGTAAGGGAATAGGAGCGAGGATGTCGATCCCGATACTCGGATTCGAGCCGGTGGTGACGACGACTATATAGTACTTTCTCTGGCTGGAATGCTAGAATATACTAAAGTTAATCAAGTGTCATGCGTGATAGATGATTGGGAGAATATGTCTCTTTCGATTCATAATTGAGTAGGCGGCCGTTTCTTTCTGTTGTAGGATGGTTGGAACTCAGTCCTATAGAACACTGTCTATCCTGTTATTCAAGCTATAGCATTAGTGGGGGTGGGGAGATATGAATTCCCATGTTATTTCGTAATGTAACTGTTGTGGTAAACGATAGCCGAAGTGGAGCAGTAGACGCAGTGCCAATCTACTTATTACTAACACTATTGTCTTGTATATATCTTCAATGTACTTTTTCAAACTACCTTCGTCTTCCGTGTCTTTCTTTCTGGACCCTAAACAGGCCACAACAGTAATGAACTCGACTGGAATTCGAACTCGGCTCTCCCATTTCTCTTTTAGAGTCGTTATCTATTGCATCACAAAGGTTTGCAAGTGTTAAAACAATATAAATCTTCAAAATGTAAGAAAATTTTAACGAGAAATATATTTACAAAGTATTTAGTTTTTTCATATGTTAAACTGAGCACCATATTCCTGGCACCAGATATTTGTTTTCGATATGACATGTCTCGTATTTATCAGAAAATCATGATCTAAACCCAACCCATATGGGAGCGTTAGGGAGTGATGTATTCATGCCTTTCCAATTTTTCATTCGAAGCTATTAACCACACCGCATACCCTAAGAAATATACAAACAGAAGCAGAGAAAGAACAAATCTTTTGTATTTAAAGGATGAGAAAGAAAAGAAAAGAATATGTGTGGATATACGGTCATAACTCGATACACACATAGTGATGTGTGTTTATATGTGACGTATATACAAAACGAAATCTAGGTAGATAAGTAGGTGTGTGTATACTGGAGCCTGAGTGAAAACAGAGATATATAAGAAGTATTTTTTTTTGTTCATTCGGAGAGTGTTTGCCTTTTCCCATCAATTCGTGTGCACTACTCCGTAACCGTGTTTGCTGGCAAATTGGCCGATATGAGAATATCTGAACGCATCGCACTTGATTAAGACTGACTCTGTCATAATGCATATTACGAGATGCCCATCAAATAGTGCGTTTGCGCACGATGTATTTACGATGGAAAAAAATATATCTAGAAACACTCGCTGTGAAAAACGGCCGCGTGTCTATCTGATAACAGGACTTTGCTTTCGAGATTGTGTGGCCCAACAAAACATCTGGCACAAGAAATACGATATCCAGAGATGGTTACCAAAATATCCTTGTAAAATAAATGGCTGACAACAATCAAGGACACACACACACACACACACGCACACACACACACACACACATTTATATATATATATATATGTATATATATGTGTGTATACAGGGTGTTTCATTAAGACGGATCAAAGTCAGCAGTAAATAAATCAGTGTTATTGGTGAAAATTTATGCATTTCTTTATAAGAACATGTTAGTTAAGTCAAGGCAATTATGTGTGAAAAATAATATCACCCAAATGTCCGCGAAATCTGAAAGAAAAAGAAAAAATAATAATTAGACGCTTAATCTTATTTTAAAAATTTAAATTTATCCGTTGTAGATATGGAATCTTATGTGAAACAAGCGTCCCAATATAAGGTAGCTGACCAGAAATTCGTAGAAAAGGGAACATTGAAGTCAACACTCAGAGGCGACAGACTGTTTCCTGCTAGACGCAATCGTCAGGCGGCCTGACGATTGTGGCCTGACCATTACTGCCTGAGCATTGCGTCCAGCAAGAAACAGCCTGTCGCCTCTGAGTGTTGACTTCAATGTTAACTCATATATATATATATATATATATATATATATATATATATATATGGAACCGTCATTTAATTTGACGTGCCTTTAACTGATTTGGCCACAGAGGAGCGTTCGGTTAGCAAGGTCGAATTTACTGTATTTGAAATTCTATGAATCTCTCACGTACATTCATATCTGCTCATGGAACATCAAATGTAAATGACGTCACACATTACGAAATATATATATATATATATATATATATATATATATATATATATATATATATATATATGAAGAAAATGTATAAATTTAAATTTTTAAAATAATTGTAACAAAGCATGTTCATGTTCCAATCACATCACAACGATCACAGTTATGTTTGCCTTTGTAATTCCCGCCTGTGGATGAACTTAATATCAATAAAATGATTAGACAACTGGACAAGAATTAGTATAAAATAAATAAACACAATATGTAAATATAATTCGATGAACCACGTTTGAATTAAAAATATTCTGCCTAAATAAATAAATAAATATATATATATATATATATATATATATATATATATATATATATATATATGAGAAACTGCACATTATTAAGTTTCTGAAAAATAAAACCTATTAAACAATAGACATGAGTTAACTGTTTTCCCCGACATCATCAAATTTATGCATTGAATAATTAGCTTAAAAACAAACATACAATAAAATAACTTTTATAATCCATAGCCCCAATAAATAGTTTAAATACCCTAAAAAAAAAAGATAACCCTTTATGAAGTCATCAAAAAACAAATGTTACGGCAGTTTTTATATACACAAAACCCTTTCATAAAGAAATAAAAAAAATAAATAAATCTCCATAGACACGTAAACCAGACTCGGCGAAAACATCTTCCGTTTTAAATTTAGACACCCCCACCTTACCCTGACTTGACATCTATGAAAGTAACTCTATACTGATACAAATTATTAACACCCAACATCCCTCCCTATTTAAACAATTCGCCCTGGCTGTTACCATGGAAATTTTGATTTCAATTATGAATATCCTATTAAAACACGTAAATTTCAGAAATAAGTTATTCCAAAAAAAAAATTCGCTTGAAGATGGAACAGAGCTTACTTTAATTCAATTTAATTCAAATAATTATATTGAAGTCTTCGGCTCTTGTTTTGAAACATGAGACCTCTTATGTAGCGTGTTGGAATCATATTTTTAAATAAATAATTATATTTATGCTCTATTTTTGTATCGAGCACTATTTTTTAAAAATAATAACAAAAATACTAAAGAACTTTGGATTATTTACCTAACCAGTTCTTTCCTATTTTCTATATATTTTAACACACACACACACACACACACACACACGCACACACACACACACACGCACGCACACACACACACACACACAAACACTCACTTTTTAGTTCCATGTGCCATGTTTAATGGATGTCAGTTATCAGTTATCTCCTGTTAATTCCCCTCTGCAACAGTTTACCCCAGTGAGCGAAATAAAGGGTTCAGTTCGACATTCCAACCGCCAGGAAGAAGGCCGGAGCGTACAACGACCGAAACTTTGTAATAAACATGGCAACAAAGATGAGGACAATATTCTGAATAATGTAAATAGTATATATATATATATATATATATATATATATATATATATATATATATATATACGTATACGAACACAAATAAAAAGTTTATACCTTGTCAATTGTCTTTAATGAATTATGTATAAAAGAAGGATTGTATATTTGGGCAGCAACATATTTTTAAAAAATATTTTCTATTAAAAACGGCAGAGTATTTAATGAAAGAGTACCAAAAACCTTCCCTAATTATCATTGTTCCAAGCATATTCGGCCACTTCTTTAGCCATATATATATATATATATATATATATATATATATATATATATATATAATAATAATAATAATAATAATAATAATAATATTAATAATAATAATAATAATGGACTCTCCCCCCCGCCGGTTTCGACGTATGAGGATCTGACAAGGAAAACCGCCAGAAAACCCACAAAAGTGATTTGATTAAAGTGGTGAAGGCTTGTGCAGAACCATCCACATTTTTCGGAACTATTGATACACTTATTTGGTGCAATTAAATGCCACAGACGAAGCAGACAATATACCTCAGGCTTTTCGTATAAGAGTTTTCCATCTCCTAGACCAATCGTGTTCTATAAAGAACTTGGTCAGCCCTGGTAGACACTATTTGCCCATAGTTGGAACCCCTAACTGGTGCTACCACCCCTGGTCATGGCGGAACAGCAATTAAACTGTGGCTCCACGCTCCTTAAATCTTCCAATCTCTCTCTCTGTCTCTCTCTCTGTCTGTCTCTCTCTCTCTCTCTCTCTATATATATATATATATATATATATATATATATACGAACACAAAAAATGAAATAAAAAGCTGAATCGCAGTACCTTGTGAGTCGTCTTTAAACATGTATAAAAGAACGAATGTTGCCTAAATACACAATATATAACGATCTTTATACTACTTGCACACCCAAGCTTACAACACCTGGAATTCCCAAGCGGTTACCCATCTAGGTACTGACCTGGTTCGACGCTGTTTAACTTCGGTGATCGTAAGAGAACCAGTGTTTCAACAATATATGACTGTAAGACCTTTACACTGCTCGCACACCCAAGCTTGTAACACCTGGCATTCCCAAGCTGTCACCCATCTAAATACTGACCAGGATCGACGTTGCTTAACTTCGGTGATCCTACGTGAACCTGTCTTTCAACATGATACTGTCGCAAATACTAAGAAAATAAAAAATGTATTGGCTGTGGAAAAGTTTCGTAGCGTTTCAAGTGAAGTTCAAAGAAAGTATCATATTATTACATAGACGGTGCACTGGATAAATTGTCGTCAAAATGACGCACAAATCAAAATAACACTCGCATCTCATATTAACAGATATATTTACTAAAATTACACAAAAATATCTTGAAATACTAAAGAGTACATTTATACAATAAAATAGCCATTGACTATAGCCTGTAGATGGCTTCAGAATCTCCTGCAAATCTTCTGGACGGTCTCCTTGTTTAAATTGGTGAATGCTGTCATAGTCCTTGTCTTCGATCCATCTTTCGTGCTACAAAGAATTTTGTTGGCCTCTCGTTCACCTGCGCCCCACATATAATAATCAAGGAGGTTACAAGTATAGGGAGTTAGGTGGCCAGATGTAAATGTTAGGATGCCATATGTAAATGTTAGGTGGCAAGATGTAAATGTTAGGATGCCAGATGTAAATGTTAGGTGGCCAGATGTAAATGTTACGATGCCAGATGTCTCCTGCTTGTGTGACATGGTGTAGATTTCTTGTTCCCAGAAAATAGATTTTCCAGCACCCACCCTCCTGACCTACGGCAGCACTACTTGCTCAAGGCACTTGATGCAGGCCTCTGTGTTGATTCCGAAGCACTGTGGGACGATGAATGGAGGCATAACGACGCCATCCCGACGCCATCACTTCAAACACCATGATGTTGACTGGACATATCATCCAATTCTTTCCAAATTTTCTGCACTCTTCCTCTGATTGAACCCAAACATTCCGAATTGTTGGAAATACTGGAGCTTCCGGCGCGAATACTAACTAGTACAGCATGCCGTTTTGAAATTTCTGGTGGAATGAATTGCATCATATTTCTCTCTTTATCCCAGACGGTGGTCAACTGACCATACTTTCGTCTGCCGTCAACAAAATAAAAAACAAACAATTCGCATGCACGAAATTAAAAATATAAAATAGCGATAATATATCCATCGTATACTGTAAGTTTATTCAACGACATCTGTGCCATTTTGTTCCACTAAATTTTGGCATCTTCGAAACAGCTTTATGATTGCATCCTTCCCGAAAATTATATCATTCATGGCGATGCACTAGTCTCAGATTATTTTGTATGAATGGAAATAAATAATAATTCGAACGCGAAAGATCAAGGGAATTACAGATTGTCTAGTGGGTCATCCAGGCGAAGCCGTACAAATTTCTACCGTGACGTCGGGCGCTGTAATGATAGAATACGACTGCCTTCCAATTGACGGATTTCAAACCCTTTTCATCGATTACAGCCTTTCAAGCGACAATTGGGAAAATAATCTCTTAATACGCAATTCCTTTTCAATCTCGCCTTCTATACAATACCAACATCTTCAAATATTCCTATCTAATCGGGAAATGAAGGTCGTCCTGAACGGGCTCTCTTCCAGTTTCTTTCTTACTAATTCGGGTGTTACCCAAGGCTCTACGTTGGGTCCTACGCTGTTCCCGATCTTCATCAATGTTCTCCCTGATGTCATCTATTCAGACGACGCTACCATTAAATAGTAAGCCCGGCAGCGCTGACAAAGTTGACTTATCCGGTGCTCTCGAAAAGGAACTCCTATCAGTGGTTGACTGGGGCAGGAAATGGTTTATAAATTTTAATGTCGTCAAAACTAATCTGCTCTTATTTAACCATCATAGAGAAACGTTCCTAACCCCCCTTTCAGCATGGTTGATGATCGTCTTCATGAGAGCGTTCCACTGCTCCTTCTTGGCCTCACGTTTCCAACTGACTTGAAGTAGAGCAAATATATTGAATCAATAGCTGCATCTACTGCAAGGAAAATTGTTTCATTGTTTCATGCCAGAAGGTATTTGTCATCTGAGACCATCTTACACATCTACAAATCTACTATTTGTCTTTTCATTGAATACTGTTGCCATATCTGATCTGGCGCCCCTGCCGTTCATCTCGATGTTCTTGACAAATTCCAACGAATGATCTGTATTGTAATCGGTCCTGACCTGGCATCTCGACTTCAGACACTTTCTCAGAGACATGATGTGGCTTCTCTCTGTCTTTTCTATACACATTTTCATGGCAACTATTCTGACGAACTTTTTTACTTGGTGCCTCGACTACATTAAGTTAAGCGCGCTGATAGATTGGCATCTATGTTTCCAGCCATTTACAGCCAAGAATCTCTAAAGTCAATCTCAAAACTTTAAATTAGCGTTAAAAACGAAGAAAATGTGACATAGAATGTTTTGCTGGTTGTAATTCTTTTGAAAATCGAAAATCGATCTTTGGAAAAGTGATGTAGACTTGATCTGAGAAGATATTCATTCTGAATTTGCAATATCTGCGGGAATGTTGTCTCGTGCCGGATTTCTTATTAATCGAAGATCATATGAAAATCGGCAATGTAATGATGCGAATGACCTTCTTGATAGACCTGCAGGGTACTTATGTCCATTTCGTGATAAAATTTGTAGCTTTGACGCCGGGATGAAGAGGCACATGAAAGTACACGACCCGAAAGTCACTTTCAAGACTCTCCAAAAGTCGTTCGTGCGTCAATATGTAAGACGGTATGCATGAGTAAGGTTGATTTGCAATTCATCTGTGGGCCCTTGGTCGCTCAGCTTATCGTTGTCATTATAACTTTCTTCTGTAACCAAGTGCCAGTTATCGTATATATATATATATATATATATATATATATATATATATATATAATGGAATAGATTGTTCAATAATTTAATATATTCACTGCTTATACGTTATTTTTAATTGATACAATTTATTTAAATGAATGTTCTGATTTTTAAATAAATCGTATTAATTACATTTGCCGGCCTGAATATCTGAAAAATTTCGTGGAAAATATAGGTTATCCGAGATGAATCGAACCTGTGTCCTACACGTAACCAGCAATTGATCTGACGGCCTATAACATTTAGTTAAATGCAATAAATACTCTTTATTAAAAATGCGATAAATGCAATGAATACCGTTTATTGAAAGATAACAGAGCATTTACTTAATTTTCCACTGAATATACGTGTGGTGGGGTTCACCACATGTATATACATACATGCGAGGAAATATTATTCAGTGGAAAAATAGAAAAATGACATGTATACATTCACGAGACATTCACGAGAAATTTTCGCTACACTTCCAATCTTTGAATTTCGACATACAAATGCGTATGTATAGACACAATACCACCCGTATACATACATATGTCATATCCGAAGCTGTCCACATATGTTTATATATGTATGAGTCCCGACGGACGACCAAGTGTGTATGTGTATCTGCGTACTTCATTGGGCGTATGAACATACATCGATGTTTGCGTTAGCACGATGACATCACGACGACGTCACCCACCACTTCCATAATAACATCAATACACGCAATCTACATAAACCCAAATTTTTTTAAAATTAATCAGTTTGTCTGACGATCGCAAAAGCGTGAAACCCAGGGTCACAAACTCACATCAAACCAACCAATTATATATATATATATATATATATATATATATATATATATATATAAGTAACGAAAATCTTGGTATTCCGTATGAATAATTCCAAAGAGGATGAAATCCTGAGAGCTCAATATTAATTCTGAGAGAATAATTTAATTTAACGATAAACAGACCACTTTAACGCTCCATTGAGTATTTATCCCAACAAGTTTGATTAAAAGGAACCAACACCACATATACCTGGGTATGACGATAAACTACATCCGGCAGCAAGGTCTCTGACTGATAGGTTGGAAGTTTTGAGGGGCGTAGAAATACTTCTTAATTGATGTTTTCCCCAGGTCTATTCTGACCCGTGCTGGTAGCATCTTTGAGGGTTCCACCTATGGGAAATTAGTAAACCCGCCCCACGCATGAAAAAAACTATGAAAGTATAAGAATACATTTTTAAAGGAATACAATTACATTCAAAATATTTAGATTTCGACATTAAATAACCCATAGAGATGTTGATATACCGCTAAACAAAATTAACAACGAACCAATCGACGCCACATTGGTTCTTCATAATCTGTGATAGTTCATTGTACTTGAACAAAAATACAAAATATGAACTTCATTTAGTTTATTCATTGTTACGAGCACAATACTCGACACTTATATAATATTAAGTTGCCGTTTCTTTTGAATCAAACATTTATATATATATATATATATATATATATATATATATATATATATATATATATTGAACAATAAAAATTAAAAAATTAAAATCCTCAGACACACTGGGTTGTAGATTAATATTCTTTCGTTTTTTATTATTATTCCATTTAGATTCCTCGACTAGTTTCGGCCGAAATGGACATCATTGGGAGGAGAAATATTTCTGCTTGCTGCTAGCACTAAACTACAGAAATGAATGTCTTAATGGAGAAAATGAACTTTTGTCTGTAGTTTTCATTTGTTTTTTTATTTTTTTATCTTTTTAACATGAATCTTTTAACATTCCTTGTGTTGGTCAAACAGTCTCTTTTAAGTTGTTATTTGAGATAAGAGCTGGATGCTGCTATGAATTCTCTGGTCATTTTGACAGTTTTATTGGACTTGGTGAGGGGATGTGTCTCTGTTTAGTGTTTGTGTGTGTGTTATTTGGTTCTTAGGGAGTGAGTGAGTATGATATGTGTAAGCGTGTGTATTGCTGTGGGTGTGTGTTATCATTTGGCTCATTAGGGAGTGAGTGCGTATGATGTGTGTAAGTGTGTCTATTCGTGTGGGTGAGTGTATAAGTGTGAGGCCTCCACACCTCCGTAAGCCTGTCTGTCTTGTGTGGGTGAGAAATGTGGGTAGTTTTTTTATTTGTTGATTTATATCTATATATTGTTAAATTTGTGATTTAGCCCGGCTGGATATTTTGTTTTTAGATGTTGCATCCACTTATTTTCATCCGATTCTAAAATCTTTCTAATGTTATCTGCTCTGAACTTTTCTATTCTCTCAAATTCATTTCTGTAGTTTAGTGCTAGCAGCAAGCAGAAATATTTCTCCTCCCGATGATGGCCATTTCGGCCGAAACTAGTCGAGGAATCTAAATGGAATAATAATAAAAAAACGAAAGAATAATAATCTACAACCCAGTGTGTCTGAGGATTTTAATTTTTTAATTTTTATTGTTCAATATATATATATATATATATATATATATATATATATATATATATATATATCTGAGATGAGGTATTATGTACACTATTTACATTATTCGAACTATTGTCCTCATCTTTGTCGCCATATTTATTACAACGTTTCGACCGTTGTACGCTGCGGCCTTCTTCAGGTGGTTTGAATGTCGAACTGAAACCTTTATTTCGTTCACTGAAGTAGAGTCTTCTAGTTCCACCTGCCACGTCTAGTGGATGTCATTATCTCCTGTTAATTCCCCTCTCCAAGTTCTCTACCGCCTTAACCAGGTATTGAACTCACACTCTTTGGGTCCTGTCACTGGATCTAACCAACGCCTTTATCCACAGTGCCAAGTGGCCTTAGCAACGGAAAGAATTTAGAAAACGCTATTGTATTTTGTTTTTTTATTATTAGTTACTTTGTTTTTATAAAGTCATTTCGTTTTTTCTTTGGAAAAGTTTATATTAGACGAAACGCGTCGGCTAATATTACAGTTTTCTTTTTGTCTTTTACATTTATAAATAATGACTTTTTCACACAATATATATATATATATATATATATATATATATATAGTAAAGGTAATAAATCCCTTGATATATAATCCAAGTGGATCCTAGTAAAATCAAAGATTAAAACTGGTCCTCAAAATGCTCTCAATGTATTTATTATAACAGATATTAAATCATTTCCTTAGTTGAAATTGATATAGATATATAGATATGTAAGTTATATTTAGGTAGCAAGTATGCATCCAAACTGTTTTGATGAAATACCACTGACAAGGCCGTTCAATTTAATTTTTTAAATGATTTTTTCCAATTTTCAAATAAGGTGTTTTAATTTAGAATTACATGTATCTTGGGATCGATATTGTGGATATAAATATCATCATATGTGCATGAAATATGTAATATGAGTTTAAAAATAAAAAAAAAATGTAATATGAGTTTAAAAATAAAAAAAATATGTAATATGAGTTTTAAAAAAAAAGTAATATGAGTTTAAAAATAATAACAAATAAAATGCATTCTTTTGGGTGTAGTCTCCCTATCCTTAATTGTTACATATTACTTGACCGTTGACAATTTCAAACTTTTTGTTTTCTAAAGAATACCAGGACGTAGCCATCGGAATATGACATGTTTGTTGAAAATATGGATGGGTGGTCGGCTCCCCCAGCAGTGGATACTGGTGAGGTGGGTAGTATGTCACCCAGCAGAACTAAAAACATGACCGTTCATGAGGCGGAAGAACTCCTAGTGAGTCAACGGCCAACTTGAAAACTTGATGGACAGAGAGGGAAGGCCACTCCGAAGTAAAACCTGCATTCTTGTACGTCGCTTATCTCGTGGCAGACGTTGCAGCAGAAAAACAGATGGCGTGCATTGGAAAAAAGGGACAGACTTTATAAATTTCAGGTCCAGATCATCCTACAAAACTAGATGAATCTACAGATAGGATTCATCGGTAATGGGCCGATAGAATACTCATGCGTTGGCTCACGACGCGAGAATCCATCCATACATATATAATATTACAAGGATCTTCCCCTTCCCTGAATTGAGCACTGTCAGTCATTGGAGTGTTTATTCACAGAATAAGTACGAAAAATTCGCTTTTCTTTCAACAGGGCACCGATGGCTTAGGGGAAAAATTTTTGACTGTTGCCAAATCAGACACATTTCAATCCTGGACTCGCAGCAATCAGTTGTCTAGCTACACTGATGAGCTGTGATACAGCGAAGCGGTTTGTCTGTGAATTACAATATGTGTATATATATATATGTTCATTTAATTACTTTTTGTGATCCGTTTTTGAAACGAATTATTGTTTTTTAAATTTACTAAGTTTCTCATTTGTGCCTGATGATTGTTGCGTGCAGGAACCTCAAAGCTTCAGCAAACGTTGAGGAACAAATGTATACTTATTCTTTTATAAATTTTAGCTCGATTAGTTTACATCGAACACTGTTTTATTAAACGCCAATATTCACTTGTGATAATATTAGTGGTCAATATACATACATACATACATATATATATATATATATATATATATATATATATATATATATATATATATATATATATATATATATATTGATCACTAATATTATCAATATATATATATATATATTTATATTGATCACTAATATTATCAATATATATATATATATATATATATATATATATATATATATATATATATATATATATATATATATGTATGTATATTGACCACCTATATTATCAATATATCATTTCCAAGAGGATAGCATCCAGGTAGAACTGAATGTCCAGGATAGAGTAATAATATAATACAAAAGGCTCAAACACTAATATTCCATGGTTATAATTTATTACATTGCAATCGTAATCACGATTCAATTCATCAGACCTACAAATTCAAAAGGTCTGATGAATTGGATCGTGATTACGATTCCAATGTAATAAATTATAATCATGAAATATTAGTGTTTTAGCTATATATATATATATATATATATAAAATTATTATATAGTAAGATGAATAGAGCATTCCTGCTGATTGGCATTTGCTTACATTGGTAAAAACAATACGCTAGATTTAGCTTTTTCACTCTGATGAATGAAGATAGCTCAGTGGTTTCGATCCTGGCTTTGAGGCATTCGGATGTATAGTCTCACTGAGGAGCTGTGATACAGCGAAACATTACTGTCTGTCAATGACCGGGTGTAATAGTAGAACTGTCTTAATCTTGTAACAACAAAATTGTTCAATTGTTAGATGAGGATTTGAACCGTTGTATCTTAGAAATGATTAAATATATCTTACTGGAATTCAGCGAGATTTTTATTGCACTCTGCTTTGAGCAATAACAAATGTATAATTACTCTCCAAGCTTAACTGAAGAATCGTGATGAAATCAATCATGAACGAAAATGACATTTCATCCCTAATTAATCGTCGCTAAGGATCGGATTTTCATGAAGGAATGAAATAAAGTTCAAATATATATATATATATATATATATATATATATATTCCAGGATCGTTATTCAAGATGATCTCTCGCCCTTTCTAACCTCTGACTGTGTGTCTTGGAGTAAGGTGCCACATAGGTTTCATGGGTGATTCCATTTTCAAAGCTTTATTTCACTGCTCTTTGGACTGTCATAGCTGAAAATGTCCCCTCACGTGCCAAACGTCTTATTGATTGAGCTAAATTTTTCTTTTGCTCTAAGTTGAAATGATGATCACTTTTCCTGTTGTGACCCCCTGATCCAGTTTTCCTTCTATACTGTTCATTCTTTGTTAAACTTATTCGCCCTTATCTTGATGGTTTTTCAATGGGCATTGAAGATGAAAGCCAGACTGAATGCTGGTACCATTACTGAAGTCCTGAATGATCTTTTTCCTCTCACCATTGCTCAGTTGAGAATACAGTGGAATTGATACAAAACGATTTTAACCTGTTCTCTTTCTAGCTGAATATCTCAAAGGATTTTCAGTTATTCTTACGATCCTATCAAGATGGCTAATCCTGTTATTTGAAAAAATTGGTAAAAAAAGAAACTCAATTAGTTTAGTGATTTTTAGATCTTACTTATTATAAAACGCAGATTGTGTGTGTGTGTGTGTGTGTCTGTGTTTCTGTCTGTACGTTTATATATTGGATCGGATTTCCAACATTTTTCAACCGATTTCAATAAAACTTCAGAGGACTACGTAAAATTACCTTGCGGTGGTTCTGGCAGCGCCAAAACTTGATAAAACACAATTGTTTTTGCACGAAATCAATTTGAAAACACGATTAAGGGGCATCAAGAGAATGAAAGGGGGACAACTCATACCGAGTTATACTTATAAAACCCAGGTTGTTTGTGTGTGTTCGTTTATATATGGGATCGGATTTCCTACATTTTTCAACCGATTTCAACAAAACTTCAGTTTTTTTTTTGGCAGGTAGTGTTTCTTATTGTCTTGCACACTTTTTTCGTTATTTTTACATTTAGAATACTTTAAAAATTCCATTTACAAGACAATTGTTTATAATAAAATTCTATTCAATCGGTAGACTCATAAGGATTGAAAACAATGTTTTTGTTTGAGTTTGGGTTTGACCAATTTGTAAAAAAAAAACAAACAACAAAAAAAAAAAAACTACTTAAGACATGCGTGTCCGTCAGCCATAAACAATAATCTTTGTCAATTTTATTTTTCAGTCTTTATGATGGTCGATACTTGATCTATCTCTTACTGTTACATCCCCGGGCAACGCCGGGGTCTACTGCTAGTCTTTAATATTTTGGGGATGGACGATTATGCAGTTACACGATTTAGACAATTTTGCTGTTACACCCGGTATGTGTACATAAAGGTAGTACCCCCAAAACTGTTGAAAGTAGTTTGATCCCTGCTGGGTATCTTCAACACTTGTGATCATGTTCAGGTGTATACTCCACCCTGATGTTACCAGGCAGGAACGTGGATGACGAAATTGTCAGACGGGGTTCGAATTTCAGCCTTGGCAATTAGTGTTCACTTCACACTTTATGTCATTTGAAGAAGTGTGAATTCGCGTCTTCCCGGCGCGGCATTCCCTGATGGCTGATGTAGAATGCGGGCGACGAGCATTTATACTAACCACTCTCACATTACAATGCTGTCACCTCTGTGGTCAACCCTCGACAGGGTTGGATAACTTTAGACCCGTATACTCGCATAAAAGAAATAGGTTTGGTCTCTCCGGACTTGTATCAAGATAGACACGCAAGCACGAGGCTTTGGGAGTCATTGAAATCATATCTTTACTTTATTTTAATAGCAAACACCATTTTATCTTTCTTCTCTGCCTATCGCACACGATCGACTATTATGTCGAAGTGTGCATGTCACTGACCGAATTTGGAATGCAGTTAAGGCCCTTGGTTAGGTAAGTGTGAAAGAAAAACAGGGAGTGACAGGGAGAGAGAGAGAAAGAGAAAGAGGGAGAGAGAAAAAGAGAAGAAGAGAATTATGTAACGAAATAGAGCGAGAGGGATAGTCAACTAGAATGTGAGCGAGGGAAACAGAGTGAACAAGTGAAAGATAAAGAGCAAGTAAAGAGAAACATTAACCAGGAAAGAGAGTGGGAGAGAAATAGAGATAGAGAAAAAGGAAGAGAGTATGAAAGATACAGTTAAAGGAGAGAGCGATTAAAAGAGAGTAAGGGAATGAGAGTGAGAGTTAAATAGAGACAAAAATAGTGAGTGAGTGATAGACAGAAAGAAACAGCGAGTAAAAGGAAGAGACAAAATAGAGAGATGAATAGAATGATCGATAAAAAAAGAAAGAAAATGTGAAAATGAAAGTGAAAAATAAGAGAAAGAGAGAGAGAGAGATTTGTAGGGGAAGAGATAGAGAGAAAATAAAAGCGATTATGAGATAGCGTCAGAGAAACGTGAAGTGAAAGAGCGCATGAGGGAGACAAAGCGATCTATAGCGAAACAGAGAGAGATAACAAGAGAGATAAGGGGCTAGAAAGAAAGAAGGAAAGAAAGAAAGAAATAAAGAAAAGCAAAAGAAAGAAAAGAAGGAAAGAAAGAAAGAAAGAAGGAAAAAAAGAAAGAAAGAAAAATAAAAAAGGAAAAAATAAAGAAAGAACGAAAGAAAGTAAGAAAGAAAGAAATAAAAGAACGAAAAGAAAGACAAAGTAAAAAGAAAAAAAAAGAACGAAAAGAATGAAAGAAAGAAAGAAAGAAAGAAAAGAAAAAAGAGAGAAAAGAACACAAACAAAAAAGAAAAAAGAAAGAAAGAAAGAAAAAAACTGAAGAACGATAAGAAAGAAACAAAAGAATATAGAAGGGAAAGTAAAAAAGAAAAGAAAGAAAAAAGAAAAGAAAAAAGAAGAAAGAAAGAAAAGAAAGAAAAGAAAAGAAAAAGAATAAAAGAAAGATAAAGAAACGAAAGAATAAAGAGAAAGAAAGTAAAAAACAAAAGAAAGTAAGAAAGAAAGAAAAAAAAGAAAGAAAGAAAGAAAAGAAAGAAAGAAAAGTAAAGAAAGAAAGAAAGGAAGAAAGAAAGAAAATAAAGTAAAGAAACGAAAAAGAGAGAGCTAATATAAGTTAACCTCATTTGTGGTTATTAGCACAAATGGTTGGTGATGACCGAAGGTAGTTTTTCTTTTCTTTTTTTATGCTTCTGTCCCGGCTGGCATCGAACACGCTTTCACTGTCATATTTACGACTTGGCAAGATTTACTGAAGCCAGACTTTCATTTTGGAGCTAAGCTAAATGGTTGGGGTGGGGTTGCGTTTTTATTGCGTTCATTACATAAGATTATAACAACGGAACTAGACACACATAGAATGCTTTTCCGACTAACGTATGTTCAATTTCAAAAACAAATTAATAGCACTGACGGAATCTGAGATGACGACATTTGAAATTAAATAAAGAGCTATATATTTTGCAAGATCGATAGCCTCTCCCTCCCTCTTTCTCTCTTTTAGTGAACCACTCCACATACACATGTACGCACACAAGTAAATACTCACCTATACGCATATTAACATGTCGACGGGGAGAAAGATGCTTATCTTTTTCTATCCTCCTTATCCTCATAATCAACATAATATTCACTTCTATATTATATTCTATATTCACTTCTTTATATATATATATATAACAACACACAAAAAGAGAATCTTCAACATCGAAAGCATAAGGAAAATTATTTCATTTTAATAATATGTGGAAATATTCTTTGCCTGAAGAAGGTTGCGAGACCCGAAACCCATGTTGCAAAATTATGGAAAATAAAGGATAATATATATTTTTTAAAATCCAGATTAAAATAAAAAAACGTTTGCAGTTACTCACTTCTTTTATATATATATATATATATATATATATATATATATATATAAATTTGTCACTTAGCTGATTGATGTCATATTTAGCACTCCGAGTTTCGTGGATGAAGGTTTTTTTGTAATCGTTCGGTTCACTGGTCAGGAGGTACCAATAATTGATTACCGATTTTCACTTTTTCGTTGCTTTTACATTTAGTTGAAAATTTATTTGTGTTGGATTGATTTTTCATTTTTGTGTGTTTATGTGTGTATCTTTTTGTGTACGCATGTGTATGCTCACGTATGTGTGACTGTGTACGCCTTTACGCGCATCTATATGCACAAGTGTAGAATGTCGGCTTTTTTTTCTTAACATCATTTTCTTGTCTCTTTTTATAAACTCTCACTATTTACTTTTCTTCTTTATTCTCTCTTTCGGCTTTGAGTGTCAAAGATAATGTAACAACGTCATTCCCGGTGTCATAGACAAGACTTATTTTTAGGCTAATTTTTCTTGAAGATTTAAGTTTGCAAAATACAGGTGTGTTCGGTTTTTTTAATCTATTTCTGGTTTAAATTTTAAATAATCATTTTTTTAAATTAATGGTCAAATGGCACAATGCATACCAGACCTGTAATATTATGGCCGACTACTAGTTACCCGAGCACATCTGTCTTCCAGGGCGATTACTGATCCCTATTGAAGGCATCTGCTCCAGCACGTTTTGGGTTTTTCAACGCGCACAGAACCCACCTAGGGTTTATACCGCAACTATGCTGAGGATGCCATGGTTAAAGGTTCTGGAAGAGAGTGCATAATTTGAACAACGCCAATACACTCAAACCCTCGGTTACGATGACTTGTGACACACACACGCACACACATATATCTATATCTATATATAGTTTATGAAAAACTAGGTAATCCGTATGGGTAAACCTAAGGAGGATAAAATCCAGAGAGCTCAATGTAAATTCAGAGCAAATAATTTAAATAAAAACAGACCACTTTAAGTTTCCATGTAATAAATTATTTCACCACAGCCCTTTTAAAAGGACTGTGGATCATCAGACTTTACTTCCAAACAAAAAATAAAAGGAAAATTTACACATATTCAGTAAAGGGTTCAGTTCGACATTCCAACCACCTCAAGAAGGCCGAGTCTTACAACGACTGAAACGTTATAATAAATATGGCGACAAACATGAGGACAATAGTCCGAATAATATAAATAATGTTAATGTTATTTTTTACGGTTTATCAACTCTTTCCAGGCTAACTAAAGTCAGAAAATATTTTTACTAGATAAACGTTTCTTACAAAATATTTCATCGTTGCAGGGAGAAGAGAGCAAATCATACCCCCTTTCCAAGTTTATTTGCACATAAGTGAACATAACTAAATCAACTAGAATTGGAACTCGATTCTCCGATTAACAACTCCGAGACATAATCCATGGCACCAACTGAACGTCCATACTTACCGCATTCCCAAGGCGTCACCCATCTAAGTACAGAATAAGTTTGATTTGATTCTGCTTAACTTCGGTGATCGTACTGGAACAGGTGTTTCAACGTGATATGACCGTAAGTGACCAGTCGGTCACTGGGCGTGTTTCATAAAATAAATAGGCCAAAAATCCACCTTCATCCCAGTCGTGCGCCGACAGCTTAGTGGTAGAATATCCGCCTGATACCCGTTCAGTCGGGTTTCGATCCTAGCTACAGGCAACCGGATGTCTAGGCGCACTGATGAGTTGTGGGTGACATTATATATATATATATATATATACATATATAAAATAGTGATCATAGAAGTCAACACTTACAGGCGAAAATCTGTTTCATGCTAGATGCAATCGTGACGAGCGCTTTCGGCCATACATTTCGCCATTTTCAAGGATTATATTTAAGTGTGAAAATTATAAATAGTTTGTTTTATGTATGTTTTGTAAAATGTTTTCATTTTTTTTGTTTCAAAACATGGACGTAATATCTTGACCGTGTTTTGAAACAAAACAAAATGAAAACTTCTTATAAAACATACATACAACAAACTATTTCTTATTTAACAGTGAGAATATTTAATCCTTGAAAATGCTTAAATGTATAGCCGAAAGCGCTCTGGATAAAAAGAACATTCGGACAGTTTTTATATAATTTATCACCCGAAAAGAAAACAAAAATATTAGATCGCATGAGAAATTGTATAAAAAACAAAATAAAAGCACCTTGTCCCTTGTTTTCAATGAAGCATATATATATATATATATATATATATATATATATATATATATATGTGTGTGTGTGTGTGTGTGAAAGAGAGAGACAGTGCGTGTGTGTCTGTCTCCATCAGTGAATATAAAAAAATGAAAATTATCTACATGTAAGCTTGCAATTCATCAAAAGAATTCCTTATTAGTATGCATAATTGCGCTACATCTGTTCCCATATTTGTTATCTATATATTGAATAATTATCTCCCCATCACTGCACACACACACACTTACATTCCGATATATATGTGTGTGTGTGTGTGTGTGTAAGACTATGTGTTTGCGTTCGTCTGTTTTATGTGAGTGTGTGCGTGTTTAATATTCGCAATGATAATTTATGACGAGCGTCATGTATCGACAGTATTTATCGTCATACAGACGTATCTCAGCAAATGCGTACTGAGTCATTTACTGAACTATTTACGGCGCGAATTGATATGACATGCGTACTCAGGCGTTATAGATTCATATTCATGCGCCGAATTTCAAATCTGCTCACAACATGGGTCTTTCTTCATAACGACTCATGCATATGTATGAAGGTAATCAATCTGCCTGTCTATCTCTCTCTTTTCTTCTCTCTCTCTCTCTCTCTCTCTCTATATATATATATATATATATATATATATATTATTTATATTACAGTTAATATGTTATCTATATTACAGTTATATTATATATATTATTTATTACAGTTAAGTATTTTCTGTACTCATATATATATATATATATATATATATATATATATGTGTGTGTGTGTGTGTATGTATATATGCAAATATATAGAAAATAGGAAAGAACTCGTTAGGTAAATAATCCAAAGTTCTTTAGTATTTAAGAGTTCTCATGTTTCAAAACAAGAGCCGAAAACTTCAACATAATTCAATTTAATACAAATAATTATATTGAAGTTTTCGGATCTTGTTTTGAATCATGAGAACTCTTATATAGCGTGTTGGAATCATATTTGTAAATAAGCAATATATATATATATATATATATATATATATATATATATATATATATATATATTAAATAATATTATAACACACACACATGCCGTGTTTATTTAAAAACAAATACGTAAAAATTAACACACTCTACCCGGCGCCAATAGCTTAGGGGTAGAATCTAGATGCCAAATCAGCCGGGTTTCGATCATTAGCTTGAAGGGCTAGGATGCCTAATCAAACTGATGAGCTTTGATACAGAAAAACAGTCTGTCGGTGGATGACGTTATATGCCGCCGAAAATTAAGCACTTTGCAGAGAAAGCGCGAATATGTAAACAATGACTACTACTGCTGATAATGCAAGACTCTCCTTACGGTCTGAGTCTTCTCTGTCACTGGTGTGTTTATTTAGAAACAAATACACAAAAATTCACCCTCCTCTCTACCGGTCACCAATACCTTAGGTAGAATCTCCAACTGATGCCATATCAGTCGGGTTTTGATCGGATGCCTAACCACACTGATAAGCTGTGATACAGCGAAATAGTCTGGCTAATGAAGATATATATATATATATATATATATATATATATATATATAATTTTTTCATATCGACAAAACACTTTACTCACTACAGAGATGCAACTTCGTTTCGGTGCATTTAATTAAATCCTAATTTAATTAAATAATTTCGAACCCTTCTTAAAAAATAACACTAACCCCATTTATATAAATCTTAATTCCAATCACCCAGCGCCGGTTATTAAGCATATACCATCATCTGTTGAACGCCGTATCATCCACCACTCTTTTAAAAAAGCAATATTCGATAAACACGAAATTGTTTATCACAAAACACTTACCGACAGCAGCTACAGATCTTCCAAAATTAAATATAGGGAAAATTATAGTTACTCCAGAAAAAAAAAAGAGAGGAAGGAGAATAATTTGGTATAAACCTCCCTTCAACAAATTAGACCGTACCGAATTGGGACAAATTTTAAATCTAATTAACAAACACTTTCCTAAGAATAGTAAATTAAGTCAAATCTTAAAACGCGATACCTTAAAAATTAGTTATAGCTGTTCTAGGAATCTAGATAGAATTATTAAATCAAACAACAATAGAATACTGAAACTTTATAATGAGAATAAACGAAACACAAACACAAATTGTAATATACCCCAAGTAACATGGCGATGTAATTGCAGAATCCCTGATTAATATCTTTATCAAACAGGTGCTTAACGAAACTCATTGTATATATATGCTATATCTCATCAAATTAGGACTCCAGGGATATTAAATTGTATGTGGGATCAACTAGAAGATCTTTTAAGGTTCGATATTAGAATCACATATCCTCTTTCACTAATGCAGACAAACACAATATCACGTCGCTTTCTAAATATTTTGGAAACTAAAGGAGGAAGGAAAAACACCCAATGTTAAATGGAAAATCCTAAAACAAGCTAGAACTTGCAAATCTTTGAATGAACCTTGTTTTTTATGTTTGCAGGAAAAATATATGTAACTGAATTTTTTAACAACACCTAATTATTAAATCAAAGATTTGAGACCACGGTTTTTTGTAGGCATATTAAAGATCTAACCTGACAATCTTACTAAACTTTCAAATCCAAAACTATAAACGTTTAACATTATAACTCATCTGCATTGATATACTTTTTACCCTCTCATATACCTTTCTACTAATCTATCTTAGATTAGGATACTTAAAATGATTTTGCGCATATATAACACTAGTAATATTTTCAAATAAATTGATTTACATCCATACTTATTCTACACGTTATACAGTGGTTAGAGCGGGTTCGGCGGTCCCGGATATTCTGGAAACGACGCAGTATGATAATTGAGAAAATTTTTGAGGCGACATCGATCAAACTGGTGACTCTATAGTTGCGACAATTGCGACAGTCGCCGTTTTTGTAAAAGGGGGGTTGATAATTGCATCACTCCAGTCCTGAGGTAGTTTCTCAGAACGCCACACAGCGTCGAGCATTGGGTGTAGGCATCTGGCCATAAGTAGAGTTTCGCCGGAAGACCGTCCTCGCCAGCAGCTTTGTTATTCTTTAGTCTTTTGATGACATCACGTATCTCTTCTTCCGTTGGAGAATCGCAGTTGGCATCATACTCGGGGGCGTTTGTTAGGTTACTAGGGGGTGGTGCATTGAGAGAGAGGGTCAGGGTTCAGCAAGGTTTCGAAATGCTGCTTCCAACGGATTGTGCTGTCCGTCATCTGGGAGATAGGCGTTCCATTCGTGTCCAGCAGCACTTCGCTTAACCTGCTGTTTCCCTTAGTTGCCGTTTTAAGAGTCTGGTATAGTTTCCGGGAATCTCCTACTGATGCCGCTTGCTCCATGACTTCAGTGATGTTTCGCCAGTAAGTATTGAGATCAGCCTTTGTAGTGCGAGCAGTCTCACGGCGCAATCGGTGGAAGTCGTCGTTCTCGGAGCAACGGGCTCGTTTAGTTTGGTTTGCGAGCTCAATAGTGCGGCCAGAGATCCAGTCCTTCGGCCGCAGACTGGTTTTACCCAGGGTCTGCGAGGCAACTTCGTTTATAGGAGTTTGGTGAAGGATGGTTGAGGTGTTAAAGTGATGTCTAGACCCGAAAATTTTCTTTTCGACAACAACGGTCACTGCCAGGAGTCCTCAGCTGAGTACTCAATGGGTTGAAGTGCTTGAAGACCGGCAAAGCGATTTGATAACCGGAGATGGAACTCTGCTCTGGTTTGCTGGCATCTGAGTCACGAGATTTCATTTTTCAAAGGGCGGTTAGATGGTAGGTTGGCTCTTAGGCGCATCTTTGAAACGAACCAAGACATGGTCGGAGCCATGCTCATTGCCTGTTTCGGCTCCGCGAAATGCGCGACAGCCCAGGACACTCGAAGACCACCGTGACTTGACGAGGATATGATCGATTTGGTTCCGAGTGACACCGTCATTCGAGTACCAAGTCACCAGGTGCCACCGAGGGTGCTAGAATCGAGTACTTGACACAGTAAGCCGGCAAAGACGATCAGCCGCTCTCAGCAGGTTTCCGGAGAGGCAGAGGATGCATAGATCAAATTTTTTCCCTCAGGCAAATTCTCGAACAGCGATGGGCTTATCAGCAATCTACTGTCGTTTGCTTCATTGATTTCACAGCAGCATTCGACTCGGTTGATCGCAGAAGCCTCTGGAACATCATGCGTCATGATGGCTTCCCGTCCAAGCTTCTCAACCTCATCAAGGTCTACTACGCTCATACTCGAACTAGAGTGAGGTGCTACGGGGAAGAATCCGATTCCTTCATCGTCCGCCAAGGATGTGTGCTCTCCCCCATCCTGTTCAACTACATTATTGACTGGATCCTGGAGAATAGCATGGTTGGCCTCGCGGGTGTCAGAGTTGGCCACGACTGCTCCATCACCGATCTCGATTATGCCGACGACGCTGCAGTCCTTAGCGAGTCCTACGCGGACGTCCAGCATGCACTCGACGTGGTCAGTCGCATGGCCAAAATGGTGGAGATGAAAATTAATGCCAGAAGATAAGACGATCCACGAAGTTGCGAATCTACGAAGCCATGGTCAGAACAATTCTTCTCTATGGTTGTGAGACCTGGCCACTGCGCAGAGAGGATCTTCATAAGCTTGAGGTCTTCAATCACTACTGCCTCCGCTGTATCCTGTGCGTGCGCCTCTCCGACCTGATCTCCAACTCGTCCATCCGGGCCTGGAAGAAACTCTGCTTAACAGTAGAATCTGGTGGTTCGGCCATGTGCTGCGGTGGCCTGGTGATGATTTCGTCCGTAAACTGGTGGCACCAAACGCACCCACTGGTTGGAGAAAGCACCGAGGTGGTCAACTCAAGACGTGGCTTGCAACGGTCAAAGCAGACATAGAACTCATGTCCGGTCCTCGCGTTTTCGGGGTCCGACGCTGGAATCGCGAATGGCTCGATCGACGGGGGTGGATGGCCTTAACGCGCGATGCGGTTAATTCAATTGGAGCCCGCTCAACCCACCCCAGTTGAATGCCGTTACAAGACAAGACAAGACGTTATACAATCCGACCATAGGTCAAAATGGGCTCATCAAACTTATATTAATAACTCATATTTTAATATATCTTTCTCCTTATGTCTTAAATTCTAAATTAAAACTTAGAAATAACTTATGTATTCAACAGACCAAGAAAAAATCTCAAAACCTTAATTTATTTATTTATTTACAATACACTTTCATTGATGAAAAAAAAAAATTAGTAGAGATAATTCCAGCCTAAATACATGTAATTCAGCCCTGGCTTAGTCTTAAAGTAACCAAAAACATTTCCAATTACTACTATAACCACCGTTTGAACTTATCCTTTCTTCTTCTTTCACTTTTCTACCTTTCCTCCCCCACCCCAACTCTTGGAAGGCTTGCAAATGCTGTGCCTAAACCCGTGACCGTTGTTGTCGAAAAGAAAATTTTCGGGTCTAGACATCACATTAACACCTCAACCATCCTTCACCAAACTCCTATCAACAAGCACAAATGTTTCCCTCTGTCACCCTGTTGCATATATGTACTATTTTATTCATTTATTTATTTTATAAAACAAATGAAAATAAAAAAGAAAATGACGTTTCACATGCGGCTTGCTTACAAACAAAATTGTTCATAACCATTTTAGTTCACACCAATCGAAGTGCAATGAAATGCACCGAAACGAAGTTGCATCTTTGTAGTGAGTAAATTGTTTTTGACTATATGAAAAAATTATAATAAATAATTATTGCTTTTTATCGACAATGAGCCCTCTTTAGAATTAATGCTGTGAACATTAGAATTTATATATTATTTTCGTTCTCATTATATTTGTATATATATATATATATATATATATATATATATATATATATATATATATATATATTTAAAAATATGATTCCAACAAGTTACATAAGAGTTCTCATGTTTCAAAACAAGAGCCGAAAACTTCAATATAATTATTTGAATTAAAGTGAATTAAAGTAAGCTCTGTTCCATTTTCAAGCGAAATTTTTTTTGGGAATAACTTATTTCTGAAATTTACGTGTTTTAATAGCAGATTCATTATTGAAATCAAAATTTCCATGGTAACGGCCAGCGCGATTGTTCATATAAAGAGGGGGCGCAGAATAATTTGTATCAGTATAGAGTTACATTCATAGGTGTCAAGTCAGGGTAAGGTTGCGGTGTCTAAATTTAAAAAGGAAGATAATTTTCGTCTAGTCTGGTTTACGTGTCTATGGAGAATTATTTATTTTTTTATTTTATTTTTTATGAAAGGGTTTTGTTTATATATATATATATATATATATATATATATATATATATAAACAAACTGCCGTAACATTTGTTTTTTGACGACTTCATAAAGGGTTATTTTTTTTGTAGGGTATTTAAGCTATTTATTAGGACTATGGATTTAAAAAAAATTATGCTAATTATTCAATGCAATGATTTGATGATGTCGGGAAACCGTTAACTCATGTCTATTGTTTAATAGATTTTTATTATTTAGAAACTTATTAATGTGTAGTTTCTCATGTAGGCATAAAGGGCATGGGTTATCCGAAGTTTTACAAGTTCTAGTTTTGTTTATAATTTTCCATGGAAATAGTCCAAAGGTCATGTTTTTCTCCTGTTTTTATTCCTTTGACCTTTGCAGTCATTATCAGTATCAAACATTGTCAATAACATATACAAGTGATTGTGAGCTTCATCCTAAACTTCTTTTGAAAACCATCGTCTTTTCCAGATCCGAATAATTATCGACAGCCCTGTCTACATCAGAGGGCCAAAATTATTCTAAAACAAATGCTACGTCCAAGCTTCATTTTTTTTTCGACTCAAGTCAATCATCTTCAGGGTTGTGAAAACTGAAGAAAAGAAAATCAAATGGATTTTAAGTAGTTCTTTTTAAAAAGTGTCC
>OZ010601.1:91947569-91970069 GCA_963932145.1 Acanthosepion lycidas
GCCCTGTTCTGGCATCTCGTCTACAGTCACTCTCTCACAGACGCGCCGTCGCCTCTCTCTTTCTTTTTTAGAAATACTTTCATGGCAATTGCTCCGAGGAGATGCATTCGCTGGTTCGCAGACTTCATGAGTTCAAGCGCCCTACGAGGCTGGCATCCCGCTCTCACCCTTTCACTGTCGAAACTACTAAATGTAGCCGTTTCTTCTACTCCAATAGCTTCATGTCTAGCACCTCTCGCCTGTGGAACTCCCTTCCCTATTCCAGTTTCCCTGAGAGCTATAATCTCCAACCACTCAAATGTAATGTCAATCGACATCTCCAGTTGCCTTGATCTATCCACTATCCTTCTCTTCATCCTTGCCTCTATCACTCCTATTTGATCTTGCTCCAAATCTTCTGTAACCCCTTGCGTCCTAGTGGCTTCCCGCCTTGCTTGCCGTGAAACGCTTAATATATATATATATATATATATATATATATATATTTCGAAACTTTGTTATCTTATTTACTTAGGTTAAATTATTGCGTATATGTAAAGTATATTAAATTATCTTTGGTGAATATAGTGTCTATATTTATATTATTTTAGGTAGGACAAATCAATACAATTAAAAATTAGTTAGTCTAATAAAGTTACCCTTAATAATAAATATAATAATGATAATAATATCAAATTGCTCCTATCTCTTCATCTTCCTTCTTGCTTTTCTTTTTTGACCTTCTATTTCACATTTTAAAAAGAACTCTACAATTCCTCCTTTTTCTTGCTTTCCATTCCCCCCTATCAATCTAGTATATAAATCCGGGGACTTGAATGTCATCATGAACCTCAATTGTGAGATGGAGACAAAATATTCTCTAAATTAACGAAGTGAAATCGATTGCATATTCTATCCTGTTTTAAGCTATCAAAGTTTCTAGGAATTATTTATCGCTCTCTTTAGTTGCCCTTTATCTCAGTATTGGGGTTCAGGGTGACATTCAAGTCAAAATACTGCAAAATCTTGCCGTTTCCTTCTCGCACCGGGTCTATTGGGGTTACCACATCCCTCCTATCAGGTATTAAAAAGACAAGACCTAAAAGACAGCAGCTGCTTTGAATTCATTCTCCTGACGGTCAACTAAACCTATAGATCCCGGTTTGCCCCGCTGTTTACCCATATTGTTGTCGGATAGATACCCTCTTCGAGTAAAATAACAAACAGCGCGTAAATAGACAGCCTTGAACCAACGTCTCGCACTAGGAATATGAATGTTGTGGACGTCGCTTTAACCACTTCGGTCATGGAGAACTTTATAATAAAGTGGGGCACGAATCTTTACTTATTGTTATACTATTTCATCTTCGATTTTCAACGTCATTATTTTTATTTCCTCTCGAATTATTATCGAAAATTTTACCATTATTTTATTCGTCGGTTTTCTCCATCCTATTGCTGCGTAGAGATTATCGACTTAGCGCATTGCACTAAGAAGCAATCATAAAAGGACGAAAGACAACTCGTAAAAGTAGTAATGGCAAGTAAATGAAATTATTCTCTGACCTAGAAGGTCGTCGAGGTGAGATGCTAAGTCGCTCATAGCTGTTCTCGCGTCAGTGGTGTAATTAGGTGTGTTGCTTTTCTCAACAGTATGCGACAGGTTTTATTGGGTTACACGGTGCCAGAAAGCATGGCGTGTTCTTTGAGATGGTATTTTGGAGGTGGAGGAGATATACAAATACCTAATAATAAATCATGTCGGAATTAAGTTTGCACTCATATCCAGACTACAAAAGAATCCAGTTGCAAGGTTGCCAGGTTGCCATAGGGTGATTAGCCGAGAGTAACAAAATCAAGAGGAAAATTATATTTAATATTGAATATGAACGATCCAAGCCTCCTTTTCTTCAGTGATCCAAAAGTTTTGCTATTTCGCCGGTACACGTGATTCATTGCAAAATAACTTCGTTAAAAAATAAAAATCACTCATCCATTTTTAATAATTTGATTACTTTTGGTCATATTTCGATGTTTATTACCCTATTTGCATCATCATCGTCAGGATATTATTGTATATTTTAAATGAAATGTCAATCGTTAACTATTGTCGTAATGATACCTCTTCTTTTATTGTTCTTACTCTTTAATAATTCTGTTCCTTTATCTTATTCTCTCGCATTCAGTAATCCCTTTTGTTTTAGTGGTTTTTCTCTCTTGCAGGGAGTGAAATGAATGAAAATAAAAAAACCCAAAAAACTATGATTGTACCCATCAAAACTGACAATTTATTTACAGAAGAATCTGTTTACTGCCTGGGAATAGAATATTTATGTTGACTATAGAGGATCTATATATAACTTCTCATTCTTTTGCCTAAGATAAGAGCGAAGTATGTGTTCTGACTTCCTCTTAAAGATAGCCTGGGCGCACTGATTCCAAACCTTACGGGATTTTGAATGATACCGATGCTAGTTTGAGTGATCGTGGGGACTAGGGAATTATTTTTTATCCTTGTCCTATATGTACGTATATGAAAACCCCGCATTAAACTATCACACATCTTTCCAAGGTGTGAAACGTAGATAAATATCGGATCAAATTTGATATTCCACTCGTTGAGCTGGGATCAATGTATAGCAGCTGTAATGAGCTCAGCCGAGTTCCTGAAAATTATAGTAAATGATAATTATTCGAAATACAAATATCGTTAATAAAACAATTTAGTAAGAAAAAATTCTTATAACTTTAAGTTATATGATACTGCACTCAAATAGTCAACTAATTTAAAGGATCTGTCTATATTTCTGAGATGAGGTATTATGTACTCTACTTACATTATTCGGACTATTGTCCTCATCTTTGTTGCCATATATATTACAACGTTTCGGCCTTTCAGCATCTGTCTATATTTCTGAGATGAGGTATTATGTACTCTACTTACATTATTCGGACTATTGTCCTCATCTTTGTTGCCATATTTATTACAACGTTTCGGCCTTTCAGTATCTGTCTATATTTCTGAGATGAGGTATTATGTACTCTACTTACACTATTCGGACTATTGTCCTCATCATTGTCGCCATATTTATTACAACGTTTCGGCCTTTCAGTATCTGTCTATATTTCTGAGATGAGGTATTATGTACACTATTTACATTATTCAGACTATTGTCCTCATCTTTGTCGTCATATTTATTACAACGTTTTGGCCTTTCTGTATCTGTCTAATTTTCTGAGATGAGGTATTATGTACAATATTGACATTATTCGGACTATTTTCCTCATCTTTGTCGCCATATTTATTACAAGGTGTCGGCCTTTCAGTATCTGTCTATATTTCTGAGTTATTATGTAAACTATTTGTATTATTCGGACTATTGTCCTCATCTTTGTCGCCATATTTTTTACAATGTTGTGGCCGTTGTACGCTTTGGTCGTCATCGGAGAAAATAGAAAAAAATAAACAGATAAATAGTTGTTGCCTAAATATACCTTATATATATATATATATATATATATATATATATATATATATATATATATATATATGATGGCTGTCAATGGATTGTGCTAGCACGAAGTCACAAGTCATCGTGACCGCGGACTTGACTACGCTGCCGTTGTTCAAACTGTTCACACTCGGTAGTTGGAATATAAACCACAGCGGAGCGCTGTGGATGTTGAACAAGCAGAAATGTTCCTGAGCACGCGATTGCAATGGGGATTAGCAAGCCGTCCTAGTAGACTGGTACCTCGGAGATGGGCAAGTAGCCACTCTTCATCATCATATATATATATATATATATATATATATATATATATATATATAAATATATATAAATATATATATATATATATATATATATATATATATATATATATATATATATATATATATATATATATATATATTTATATTTATATATGTGTGTGTGTGTGTATGTATACATATGTGTTCGGATATTGCGTCTGGGTAGGTGCAAATTAAAGTTGAGACTTAATAGAATTATATGTTAATTTTAAACCTGTTATCTGACTAGTGTTACCGCCATATTTACTCTGACAAGTGCTTTAGCATTTCAAATGTCAACAAGATTTAGGCGCCGACTCAGAAAGAATTGAGCGCCTTTGAAGCGTTTAGCTATGAAATTAAACTCAAATTAAACTTAAAGCAAATTCAAAATTAAAAAAAAAAATTAAAAAAGAAGTATTGTATGTTTCACTTGCAAAAAGTTAATTGGATCAGATCGACGTCCAGAAAGGTTATGTGGAACTAAAGCGTATCTCTTTATGCGCGAGGCGAACAAGTTCATAGCACTATTTTCATCGCTATAATCTCTTAATGCATCTCATTGTATGCATGTATCTAGCTATCTCTCTATCTCTGTGCCTATACAAGTTCATTATCTATCTATCTATCTATCTATCTATCTATCTATCTATCTATTTCAGTCTATTGATATTATCTAATTCAGTCTATTGATATCTATCTATAACAGTCTCTTCATATTTATCTATCTCAGTCCATTATCTATCTATTTATCTATCTATCAATCTATCTATATATCTATCTATCTATCTATCCATCGATCTATCTATCTATCTATCTATCTATCTCAGACTGTTTTAATCATATATATATATATATATATATATATATATATATATATATATATATATATCAGTATTTTTATATCTAAGTAGCTAAGTTGGTTCATTATCTATCTGTCTATCTATCTATTTCAGTCTATTGATATTATCTATTTCAGTCTATTGATATGTATAGCAGTCTCTTCAGATCTATCTATCTATCTATCTATCTGTCTATCTAGCTATCTATCTATCTCAGACTGTTTTAATCATATATATATATATATATATATATATATACATACATATATATATATATATATACATATATATATATATATATATATATATATATATATATATATATATATGTATATATCAGTATTTTTATATATAAGTAGCTTAGTTTGTTCATTATCTATCTATCTGTATCAGTCTGTTCATTATCTATTTGAGTATTTTCATATTTATCTATTTCACATTGTTTTAGTCTCTCTTTTCACACACACACACACACACCTGTGCGTGTGCGTGAGAGAGTATTTTTCTCTCTATCTGTCTTTTTATCTAGCTAGCTAACTAGCTCAGCCTCTTCATATCTATCTCTGTGTCTATCATTATCTATCTCTATCTAACCCAAACCTCCCTCTATTTCTCTCGCTCTTTCTGTTCTTTTTTCCCTCTCTCTTTCTCTGTTTGTTCATTTCTATCTATCTTTGCTTTTACCCGTGCTCGAACATTTAAAACTGGCACAAGCATTTGAAAAACACCTCAGATATAAAGCCAATTAGCCACAAGCGCGTGACTTGAGCAAAATACGTACCCTACACGTGATAGACAGAGACATTCGTGATAAAGCCGAATTTAACTTATAACAAAATAGGATGTTGAACCACTCGTCAGAGCAATGCCGAAATCATTGCAACACCACATTGCCGAACTTATTTAGCTTGTCCGTACTTTGTCCAGTTTAAGCAAATGCCGGACACCTTGTAGATTTAAGAATCTATTTTCGCAGTGCGATCCATACTTTGTTTCATTTTAAATGCAAGTTAAACGTTATAATTAGATAATGAAAGATCCAAAAGAAGAACAAAAATACTCTTTTTATTCGTTTTTACTGTTAAAATCCTTTTTAGGAGTTGCTAAAGTTGTTGAATGTCCTCACATCAAGTGGTTTCTGTTATTGGGCATATTTTTTGTGATACTTCAACACTGGTTCATTAGCTCTAAAGAAGGATAGTCCTTTCGAAGATATACAGGATTCCTTCGGTAAAAGCCATTTTTAACTATTGATCTAAGAGAGCGGTTTTATACAGCTGACAGAACGAGTTTGGCGCCATTTACATTATTCAGACTATCCTCATATTTGTCGCCATGTTTATCACAACGTTTCGGCCGTTGTCCGCTCCGGGCTTCTTCAGGTGGTTGGAATGTCGAACTGAACCATTTATTTCGCTCACTGGGGTAAACTGTTCTAGTTTCCCACGCCATGTTTAATGGATGTCCATTACCTGAAGAAGGCCGAAGCGTACAACGGCCGAAACGTTGTAATAGATATGGCGACGAAGATGAGGACAATTGTCCGAATAATGTAAATAAAGAACGTAGCCATATATATTTTTAACTGGGGTTTGATCTGCAATATTCAGTGTGTTATGTAGGACTCATGTGATAAAAGAAGATCGATAGAAGGTGAACCTGTTGAAAATAAGTGCCCTATACGGCGATGGCAACGCCAGCGGTCCTCTGGTGGAAGCCAGCGGCAGACCACTGGCGGGCCATCGGTGGGCCACTACCGGTTCGCCAGTGGTAATGCTGACGAGACAAACGTGTCGGCGCTCTGATAAACTCTAGATCATGGCAGATTGGTAGCTTGCGTGTTGTCCAAATTTTTTTTTTTCCCTTTTTTAAGCTACGGCTGTATTCGTATCTCTCTCTCTCTCTCTCTCTCTCTCTCTCTCTCTCTCTATATATATATATATATATATATATATAGTAAAAATGGCTCAAAGATTAATATTCCATGCTTATAATTTATTACATTATAATCGTAATCAGTACCCAATTCATCAGACCTACAAATTCAAAAAGAAATCATAAATATTTTTCGATTTGTTTTTGAATTTGTAGGTCTGATGAATTGGATCTTGGTTACGAATATCATGTAATAAATTATTACCATGGAATATTAGTGTTTAAGCCTTTATTATTATTATTAGATTGGTGCAAAAATAATGACTTATTAATGTCGTTTTTTGACGTATTTTTAACGTCAAAAAACGATATTATTGTGTCATCATTTTTGCACCAACCTAATATTAGCATTTTATATATATATATATATATATATATATATATATATATATATATATATTGATAAGATTAGTGGTCAATATATATATATATATATATATATATATATATATAAAAGTTTCAGGCTCTCGTGATCTTCAAACGACGAGAATGAGTGTTCGTCTTCTGAAGATGGAGACAACGTGAATATCGAGTTATGTCTCGAGCTGCTCCTTGATAAGTGTTAACCTTGTTAGGGGATTTTTGCTCTGTCTATGTAATCTAGGCGTTGATCATTTTTTTTTACTGAGTCGGTAGATTTTTGCATTTAGATGTTTACCCTCCATACTTTCCTAGTCTCTTGTTCATTAAAGTGTCAGGTCATTTTGGCAAGATGTCTCTTGGTTTCACCAACCTAGTCGGTTTTTCTTCAATAATATATATATATATATATATAATAAAATACACGACAAATGTATAATCGCATTTCCGGTGTAGGTTTTTAAATTAATTTAGATCAACGATTCGGGAATGAAATATGCATCGGAAAATTAATTCAACTTTATCTGTAGTTCACTCATTCAAACTGTCTTCTATCTTCTCTTTAAAACTTCTCTCTATTAAATTTTAATCCCCACCTTCACTTTTAGGCCTTCCTATTCTTCTCTCCTCTGTTACCCCTCTCTAGAACTTTCATTTACCTCTCACATTCGTCCCCCACTCTCATACATACACTCTCGCTATTTTTTATTCCCGGAGTTATTTTTCTGATTTCTTTTTGAATTTGTAGGTCTCATGAATTGCATCGTATTTACGATTCCAATGTAATAAATTATAACTATGGAATATTTGTGTTTAAGCCTTTATATATATATATATATATATATATATATATATATATATATATATATATATGATGGCCGATTACTACTCCTTTTCGAGTACACACCGTCCGCCAGGGCAGGTAGCCATCACCTATTGTTGACCATATACTGAGCTAACATTAGTTACTCTTTCTTGGGGCAATGTTTGGAACTAGGTTCAAAGTACACGTAAAGCCTCGGTCACAATGACTTGAGACTTACACCTCGGTAACACAACTATCGACGGCTTCTGTGCGGTTCCGTCCACCCAATATCACTGACAAGGCTTGGATAAACTCAAGGTATCTTTTTTCTCTCACCTTTGAAAAATAACGCGCTGGTTCAGCAATCCGATAAGTTTCGTGTTGGTTTTGTCTATCATACAAGCCACTTTTTTGACAATTTAATCGACGCTATACACAGTTGTATTATCGCTAAGAAATGAGACACATATTATGATGCTAATAATGGTAATAATAATATTAACACACATCAGTTTCTTACATTTGATAGCGTAGTAGGAACTTTATATCGCGTAGTGTCGTATGGTGGGTTCGGAAGTGGTCATTTGGCTTTTTTTAAAAAACTTTTCCCAAGTGATATACACTATATATAGCCTGAAAGTAGTCTTAGAATTTTAGAATTAGTCTAACATAACTGTAGTTCAAGAGCATTACAGGATCCCTAAAAGTGTACCAGATAACAGAAATCATCTCACGCTTAAAGAGAAAATGATGACTTCATCAATGAGTTAACGTTCCTCACTGCTTGAAACAAAAGGGTAGGAAGAAAATCCATATCAACACTGGAAGGTTGGCTTGTTTCTTTAACCATATATCAACACCTTTTGCGTCATTTAGTATCGAAATTTAATTTTCTTGGGTGTTTTTGTATTTTCTTTTTTATTATTAAAATTTTAATAATAAAAAAGAAAATACAAAAACACCCAAGAAAATTAAATTGCTGGTATTTTTACTATAAAAATGTATTTTTATACTAACACTGTGGAGTCATGAATAGCGGCTCGGATTGAGGAATCGGAGTGCCGCGTTCGAATTCCTGTCGAATCCATTACATTCACTTACGTGCTAATACCCTTGGGAAGGTATGAATCCTCTTCTCCGGCCCGCTATAGGTACATAGAAGGATAGACCTGGTTCTATAGACTTGGATGGCTACTGGTTTACCGCAGAAAGTAATGGAAACCTACTGCGGGAAAAATTTGCCTCATCGGTCATATATCGAAAGATACATGATCGCGTAAGCGTGTATCACGCAAGACACATAACTGTGTGTTTTAACCTCAGTTTAGGGGATTCACTATCTACCCAGATCTGGGACCCTGACAGGTGCTACCACCCGGGTCCGGGTGGTCTTGGAACAACAGCAAAAGAGATGGTTCCACGCTCCACATCATCACTCCCGATTAGAGGCCATGTTGCCGGATGTAGTTTATCGTCATACCCAGGATGGTCGACATTGGAAAAAGCGATAACATTTAGTGAACTTGATCAACCTATTTTCCTGAGAAAATGTTTTAATAGAAATAATTTATAAATTTCAACCGAAAGTACACTAGCTGTTCGTCAATAAATGGCGAATATATCCTTATAAGGAAACGGATATTTTTACCACATACCTCGCTTACGCACACAGACGGTGGTATTTGTGTACGCATGCATGCGTTTTGTGTTTGCGAGCCTGTTTTTAATATATCCTAACATTTTTAAACTTCCGTTAAACGCCTTTTCTCGGCTCTCGTATCTGGGGGTATGTCCCAAAATAAGCATATGCAAGTTCTTTGTACTTGTGTAGCTGTGTTAGTGCATCTCTAAATATGCTTTTTGTAATTTTAGAACCTATGGCGTCATTTTTGTTTGTACACAATGTGTGCTTGGAATCGCTTGCATTGTTGCCATCAAAGAAGCAGAAGAGCCAAAATCAGTAACGTCATAGATATCGGCACAACTATTTTCAAAATCATGCAAAGTGCTATAAACGTAGAATAGTAACCGGACTGTTTGCAACTCATAAGAGCTAATACTTATATTATAATTACAGAAATCAAATATATCTATGTCATTTTTGACGGAGAGGTGAGTCCGACAGAGATAGAGTGAGAAGGGGTTATGCCAAATTGCTGAAATTGTGAGATAAAACGTTTGGAGCAGAAAATCCTTGATCGGGGAGACATTTAAAAAAAATCATATAACATCCTATATTTGCATTAGTTATTCAGCATGTCACTAGGCTGCAAATCGATCACTTCTAATTCAAGATACAGTGGGAACTCCTTAATAGTGCATAAACGAAAGTCTTATCATTTTGAAATAACAGGATACTCCATATGGTCTGCAGGACGGGCGGAATGTTACAAAATGACGGCTTTAGGTTCTCAGACATTCTTAGAAGTTTCCCGTTCTTCATTACTATTCTGTTGTATTTCTTGTTTAATAAATGACCCAAACACATGGAACTAAATTAGTCATAATCAATCTAAAAAATCATGGGGACAAGGCTCTCCACAATTTCCTGTCTTTTGTAGTGCTTAATAATTCTTTTTTTGTTATCTCTCCTAAAATAATTCTAAAAAAATCATGGGGTTACGGCTCTTTACAATTTCCTGTCTTTTATAGCGCTTTATAAATTTTGTTTTTTTTTGTTATCTCTTCTAAACTAATTCTAAAAAAATCATTGGGTTACTTCTCTCCACAATTTCCTGTCTTTTGTAGTGCTTAATAAATTTTGTCTTTCTGTTATCTCTCCTAAACCTCGCTGCACCATTCATTCACTCAAGCTCATTCTTCTTCTATGTGTCGTGCCCCAATAGGACGTTGGCGATCATGACTCTACACAATGTCCTGTCGTTTGTAGCCCTTAATAAATGTTGCCTTTTTGCTAGCTCTCCCAAACCTTGTTCCGCCATTCATTTAATCAAACTCATTCTTCTTCTTCTTTGTGCCGTGTCCATTCATTACGTTGGCGATCATGGGTCTCCACAATTTCCTATACCTTTTTCCACCATTCATTTAATCAAGCTCATTCTTCTTCTGCTATGTTTATGCAGGCTTTGCAGGGAATTTTTGGCCGAGCCTACGTGTTCGGATTGCCCCACATTAAATTCGGCCTTGTACCACATCCTGCATTGTGGGGAGGTTGGTAAATATTACTAGCTGAGATATGTTGAGTACGACTCACACTTACGCGAGAACTACCGAACTTTCAATAGTAGCACTCACTAATGGATTGACTTGCGATGACCTTGTGCATAACTGTTACCTTTATTCTTATTGTTTTGGTTTTTACAATAAACCTTTACTTATTTTATCCACCTTGTTTTTCAAGTATATATTCCTGATAGCACAGAATATAACAAATATCTTACAGGTTAGTAACACAAATGGTCCTTTGAATCTTTTTATTACATTTATCGATATCCCTGTATTCATATCCATTTATTGGCACCTAGAAACGGACAGCATAGAGATGAACACAAAGTAAATGCCCTGATTATTACTTAAGACAGTCAATTGAATCTCACTTTGATTTTAAAATAATAATAGCCACCAAAAAGTTAAAGTGGCAACAGAAACAGAAACTCGTACGACTAATTTCTCGAAAAAAACAAAACAAAAAACAAACCTTTAAATTTTTAAACCCTAAAAATTTTTCAGGAATATATTGCAGAAATTTAAAACGACTAATCGCATTTCTTACGCAAACTGCCGTTGGGAAGGAAGAAGTAAAACAAAAACAATTATACCAAATTCAAACCAATTCAAATCTGAGAAAGATCTCTCTTTTCTCTTCCTCTATATCGTCTTCTCGTCACGTGACGATTTAATAGTCACCTTATTAGCTTCAGCTGTGCGTTCCAAAAGCGCTCTCTAGTCGAAGGAGGTAACAAAAAAACAGTTTCTATTAAAGAGAGAGAAAAGAGGCGGACATTCTATTACGCTTACTGGTTATTTCACTTTGTGCTTTTAAGTATATATAGATATAGTTAGACTCTATTTTGGGATAAACCTGAATAAGAAACAATTATATACAAAGCTTGGCTTATTCTGGTACAAGGCCATGCCAGTAGGGAACCAAATAAACAATGAACACACGACCTAAGGAAATTTACTTGAGAGACGTTCTCATGTATTTATTGTGTTGAACTTTCTTCGGCACAAGTCTACACTCAATGACCTTTTCTTTTTTCTTTTTTTTTAATCATTTCACCCCATTCAAGGTAGTAAAACCACTAAAAAACAAGGGGTTACTGAGTGTGAAAGAATAAGAAAAAAAGAAAAACATTATTAAGGAGTACGAACAATAGAAGAGTAATCAAGAACGCAATAGATAACGATTGGTATTGCATTTGAATTTTTAAAGATCGATGTTGGATTGAAAGTATAGCGCCAGAAGTGAGTTCCGAAAGCGAGAAGTGTGAGAAAAGTAATCGTTAGCATAGAACTTACGGTTACATCTGGCTAATTCAGTTGTGAATTGATGAGAACTCGCTGCCAATTTGTTCACAGCTTAAATTCATAAAGTCTAGATACCATAGTTCATCCTAACAATTAGTATCAAAGCATTTTTTAAAAAAGGTCGCATGAAAGTTACATTACGGCAGTGAGGAAGTGACTGAAACCAAGATGCCAGGTCAGGACCAATATTATTGCTGATTCTTCTTTGGGTTTCATTTAATCTCTAAATATACAGCAGGATCACCGGAGTAGATGTGTCAGCAATATTCTATTCTATAAAACGAATTGGAGAATTATAAATACGTAAAATAGATTCAAGAGAAAAAAAACTGTCTCTGTCTACCAGTAATAAGGAGTGCCAGAGAAATGCAATAATAACAAAAATTGAAATATGAACTCTAGTAAAAACATGAATTGATAATAGCAAAAATTGCAATATGAGCACTGGTAAAAATGGTTGCTGAAGATATTAGGTTTATATTACACAGAAATTCATATGCAAATGTCCTCAAGGACACATGGCACAGTGGATAAAGGCGTTGGTTAAACCTAGTGAGAGGACCCAAAGAGTGTGAGTTCAATACTCGGTTAAGGCAGTGGAGAACTTTTAGAGGGAAATTAAAAGGAGATAACTGACATCCATGGAACTAGAACAGTGAGCGAAATAAAGTTCGACATTCCAACCGACTGAAGTACAACGGGCGAAACGTTGTAATACGGCGACAAAAATGAGGACAATAGCTCGACCATTTGAACCAACTATCTTAGCAAGTGATACTATATAAATTTTTTTTAGCCGGGAATTTAAGCTCGACAACGAGTCACTGGAGGCTAGCAGCTAGAGACAGGAAGGGCTTCTTTCTGTGATTGATAGAGAGAAGCTTCCCTTTGTAAGCATTAGAATTTAAAAAAAAAAGGCATCCATTGTCCCAGATAACAACAGACTGTGGGTCATTAATCTCACTAGCACATTTCTCAATCGGAGGGTTAAGAAAATGAATCCAAGAGACTGGAACAACAGAGGAGGATTTCGAACAAACAGGAAATCAAGAGGTGCCACGCAATCATATTAACCATTGTGCTGCAGGAGACATATTTCATGTGCTTCGGTAAATGTTTACCTGAAGTTAGAAAACTGGTTCCACAGTTAAAGCTTATTCCCCGACTGTAGTGAGTCTGATCCTTATTAAGGCAAGCTTAATAAATAACTTCATGTGATTCAGTGGCTATGGTTTAGTTTATGCTAAATTGAATTAGATTCTTACAATACTTTTTTCAATGGCGATTCGGAATTAACACTTCCAACCAGCGGCCGCTTTTTTTTTTTTTTCAGTTTTTTGTTTCCTAAAAAGTAATCACCGTTTCCGAAATTTGATACACTAGATTGTCTAAAACTTAAAATCCCAGAAAGAATTATGATTTATACTCTGTGTCAATTTTATGATGCAATTACACAGCCGCTTTCTCAGATAAATAAAACTATTTACTTATTGGATATAATTATGCAGTCGATCTATCGATTTCGCGGGCTTTGCATTTGCGAATTCAAAAGAAGGAAAACAATTTTCCAAGTCCATAAAATTTGAATTAGGTAATGCCAGAATTTGTCACGTGCTGGGCACTGGCCAGCGTTTTTCACAGATGCCCTTTCTCCCAAGCACTCGTTTTTGCGTATTGACCACACCGCATATCTTATTCGTTACCCACGTTTGTGAAAACTGCAGCATTTGTTATTTTTTCGGACATTTGAAATGGAAGTAACTTCCAGACACATTTCCGCCCATTTTTAAGATAACGGAATATAGATAGATATGAAAAGATTGGAATAGATAGATAGATAGATAGATAGATAGATAGATAGATAGATAGATCGCCCATTTTAAAGATAAATTACGAAAATTTTATTAAAATTCAATAATCATTTTCTTTTGGGGATATATTTTTTTTTAAATCGAGGTCTTTTCGTATAAAATATTATATCACAAATTATCTATCTATCTATCTATCTATCTATCTATCTATCTATCTATTACAGCTTGTTCATATCTATCTATCTATCTGCGTTTGTGCGCTTATATGTACAAATATGTTGATTGATTGATTCGCTTTCTAAGGCTTATCAACATGTACTGATATATAAATTTATATATATATATATATATATATATATATATATATATATATATATATATATATATATATAAATTATGTTAGATGCAATCCTCAGGTCACGCTCTATCTCTGATATTGAGCACTTTATCCCATAAATATAGCACATATTAAGACTATATTTCTTCATATATATATATATATATATATTAATGCATGTTTCATTAAATAATATAGACAAGTTTTGTCTATTTATTTTAAGTAAGTTCCTTTCATATTGTCTGATAAGTTTAATAACATAATCATTGAAAGACGAAAAGAAATCACCATATTGATACATGTTTAAATCCAATCTAAGCTTTCGGCTTACATAAGCCATTATCAAAGATGACAATTACTTTTCAATATATCAACCAATACACAGACGAAACAATAATGATAGTCTGTTTTAGTTGCATGAAAAATTTCAAAGCAACGACAAACTCGTGTATACAACACGCGGAAGGGAAAATGGGGTCGCAGCTCGTGACGTCACACATGACCACGCGAGAGTGAAAACGAGATGTATTAAGTATGGGAAGCCATGGTATAAACCAATGGCTTCTGTTATCAATTATGGAATTTAAAAATATTTGTGGAGATTTCATAGTTTATTTTGTTCAGGTTAGGTTTCCACTGTTTTATGTATATAGCTTCAAGAAATTTAGTTTTTGTTTATTGTTTTCAGGAAATGTGTTCGAGGCCAGACATGTTGTTTTAAATGCCTAAAAACATGTATCAATATGGTGATTTCCTTTCGTCTTTCAATATGAAAGGAAATTACTTAAAATAAATAGACAAAACTTATCTATATAATTTAATGAAACATGCATTAATGAAAAATTGCTGCCTACACAATATATATATATATATATATATATATGTGTGTGTGTGTGTGTGTGTGTGTGTATGTGTGTATGACCAGAATGAGAGAGCGAGACAAATTGACAGATAGATGTTGTGTATATAGGAATCAGAACTGTATGGTGATTGACAGTTCAGGCCTCAAACGATCTTCAGATCATGAAGAATATATAACTAATTTTAAACACACACACGCACACATACACGTATATATATATATATATATATATATATATATATATATATATATATATATTCAAAATTATAACATATGCATGTTTTAACCTTGTAATTTTTGCAGTGATAGTATAACATTTTGAATAAATAGTATTTGCTCTGCTCGGTATTGAGCACTCTTTTAAGAATACTGTTTTTGGTTATCGGAATTTTATTCCATCTGTACCAACCCTGTAATATATATATATATATATATATATATATATATATATATATATATGTGTGTGTGTGTGTGTGTGTGTGTGCCTGGCTTCTTGATTGGCCAAAACCTTTTCAGCGCTTACTATTTTTATTATTTCAATCATTCACTCATCAGCTCCTATTCTTTATGTATATTTAGATTTCTCTCTCTCTCTCTCATATATATATATATATATATATATATATATATATATATATATATATATATATATATGTGTGTGTGTGTGTGTGTGTAAGTATGTATTTATAACCATTCCACCAATAATGCCACTAAGACGCATGGGTTTATTTGGAGTATGAAAGAATGAGAATAATTTTGTGAGAAGAAAGGACAATAAAAGAACACCTTCAGAAAGACAGAAGATGACGATTGACGTTGCATTTAAATCTTTGAAGATTGTAGGGTACACGGAAGCAAGAAATCGGGAAAAAATTCCATAGATTATAAAAGCGAGAAAGTAATCTCTTAGAATAGAACTTACGGTAAGCTCTAGCCTTTTCAATAGTAAAATGCTAGTGACAGACCCTCGTAGTTTGTATAAATGTAAAGCAGTTGAGGTACTAAAGTAAAGAGAGCAACTGTTGTGAAAATATTTAAGAGAGTGAGAAAGTGACTGATGTCGAGGTACCAGCTCAGGAACGATTCATTGTTGTTTACAGTTAAAAAGCTGTCATTTTTCTTCAGAAAGTTATTTCTAACACACACACACACACACACACACACACACATATATATATATATATATATATATTAATGCTCTCACGAGACGATTGAGCACTCTAGTGTAAGGGTCATTTTTAAATAAACACTGGCTGCTGCAGCTCTTAATGCATTGCTCTTCAATTGAATTGAGCGCTCTTAGCTACAGTATTTTGTATACATCTCGTATATAATGCGTTAAAAATTCCTTTTCTCTGCCGTGTGCCGATAGCTTAGGGGTAGAATCTCTGACTGATGCCAAATCGGCCGAGTTTCGATCCTGGTTTGAAACAATCGGACGTCTAGTCACACTGATGAGCTGTGATACAGCGAAATAGGCTTATATGCGGATGTCTCTCTCTCTCTCTCCTTCTCTCGCTCTCTCTCTCTCTCTATATATATATATATTGGAATCACATATTTATTCAAGCATGTTTGGTTGAATAATCTGTATATACGTCTATTTATGATTTTATTTTTATTCTCTCAAATTCACGGATCAATTTCTTAATGCTGCTACATTAAGGAAGGCCCCGGAGTTTTCCTCATTTCTTTTATTTTCACAACTAATTTCAATCTCATCGACGATTGTGCGCATTTACATAAATTCGCAACTATCAATTTCACTAATTTTTGTCTTGGGTGAGTTTGAAAGTACTTGGGAAAACAAAAGAAATGAAGAAATCTGCGGCAGTTTCCTAAATGAACTTAATAAAAGCACTAAGAAAAGGATCAGTGAATTTGAGAGAAGTAAAATAAAAATGAATAGTCATAATACAACTAGATTATTCAACCAAACATACTTGAATATATATATATATATATATATATATATATATATATATATATATATACCACACCCACAGAACCCACCTAGGGTTTATACCGCAACTATGCTGAGGATGCCATAGTTAAAGTTTCTGGAAGAGAGTGCATAATTTGAACAACGCCAATACATTCAAACCCTCGGTTACGATGACTTGTGACACACACACACGCACAACCAAACACACACACACACACACACACACACACACACACACACACACACACATATATATATATATATATATATATATATATATATATATATATATGAAAAAATATAGTTTTAAGGAGTGCTATATTTATGGGATAAAGTGCCCAATATCAGAGATAGAGCGTATGTAAATATAAAAGTGATCTTTGAAGTCAGCACTCGGAGGCGACAGACTTCTTCATGCTGTACACAATCTTCAGGCTATCAAAAGTTACCCAACATCGCTTGATAATGGAACAGTTTTAAATTCCCAAACATTGAAATTTCCGTGTCACGATGTAAAATAGATTTTAAATAAAAAATATTATAATATTAACACTACGCTGTATCGACCACTTTAAAAAAAGTAAATGCTAAGGAACTATGAATTCTAAACCAGACTTCTTTCTCTTTATTTGGACATGTATACCATAAAAGTGGACATTGAAGCCACCACAGGGTGGTGACAGACTGTTTCACGCTTGAACGTTCTCTTCAGGCCATGCATGTTGTATAGTGGCTCAAATATTCATATATGGTGGTCAATAGGGCATTATTTTTAGGAATGTTTCGTATTTACGGTATACTGAATAATCGTAACTGTTATTGGCTAGATGTCAATGGTTATATTTTAAATTAATCTTGTGGCATAAGACTATAAATAATTTCGTGTTAGAATGTGGTTATTTGTAGCTATTTTATAGTAATGCTTGGTAACTTTTAACTCAGCAGTTATCACTGATTAGTTAGGATTTCATATATTTATGAATTAATTATTTCTTATTGATAACTATTATTAAATTTACTCATTTGTGATTATCCGCAATTTGTTAATCTTTTATTACTTAATTTGATTATATATATATATATATATATATATATATATATATATATATATATATATATATATATATATATACGTGTATGTGTGTATATACAGGGTACGGCTAGTATTTGAGGACACACAGATTTAAGAATAATACTGCTTCCCACTAACTTCTAATGGTTTTATTTTTCAGAAATCAAGAATTGCAAACCCTATGATAACAAATGAAAAGGCATGCTGTAATTGTGGCATTAAATGCTGATCATAGCGATTTGAATATTGCACGTTTCCTCAGAATTGCAAAATCGTTGGTCTACAAGATACAAAAAGAGTTAGAAGATGCTGACAGTTCCCCAATGTCTGTATCAAAACGTAAAAGACATTCTGCACGTTCTTATAAAGTGAGAACATCCGAATTTATTCAGGAAGTCATGCAGACAATTGATGAAAACCGAGGTCAATCAATGAGGTCAATTGCCAAAAAGCTGCATGTGTCTAAAAAAAAACAATCAGATGGAGTGTTCATGAAGACATTCGATACAAGTCCTACGTAATGAAAAGGGGTCAATTTATATCTGAGAAACAAAAGAAAACCGTTTAAACAGATCCAAAAGGTTTTTAAACAAACTTAAAAATCCTTCAGAAGATGGTGTGATTTGTTTTTTCTCAGATGAGAAAATTTTTAATCAAGATCAAAAACTTAACAGAAGAAATGAAAGATGGCGTTGTTCAGATCCTTCTGAGGTGCCAAGAGTGATGCGCACAAAATTTCCTTCAAGTGTTATCGTATTAGATGTTGTTAGCAATGAATGACAGGTTATGTCACTACACTTTTTTCGACAAGGTTTTAGAGTAAATGCTGCTGCTTACATTGAGGTTCTAGAAACAGTTGTCAAGCCCTGGATTGAAAACATATGCAACGACAGGCGTTACATGTTCCCACAAGGCTCTATGAACACAAGAATAGATGGCTGATCATTTGTACGACCACATCACACCCAAAATTTGGTCTCCTAACTCTCCAGATCTCAATCCACTAGATTATTAGAGCCTTGTTGAGAAGGACTTTAATAAACAGCCTCATAACACCAAAAACTTTCTGAAAGCTGCAATAGTTCGAGCAATGTCTGACATAAATAAGGACCAATTAATCAGAGCTTGCAGTCGATTTCGACCTGGGTTAGAGGCAATTATTGATGCTAATGGTGGTTTTACTGAATAAAATTAAATAATAGTTAGCTAAATATCATGTTTACTTGTTTGTAATCAAATATAATTATATTAATTTGTTCAGCAACCAATCCATAAAATCTGTCCTCAAATACCAACCGCACACTATATGTATATTTGTATATACACACATACACACAGAAATATATATATATATATATATATATATATATATATATATATATATATATATTAGGATATTACATCGAAACATATCAAAATCACTACACAATTGCAGTCATGTTTCGATGCGTATCAATGCATCTCTTCAGTTGTTTGTAAATTACTGGCCAACGATTTTTTGGGATTTAAAAGCAAAATACAACCTCTTTTACGAAAAAAGAAAAACTGGATTTATGAGGATTTTAGGCTTTACCCAAATCAACCAATCAAATATGAACTACTTTAAATGTAAACTAAGTGAAGAATAAAAAATTCAGACATTATTATTATTTGGTCGTCAATGTCAACACAGTCGTTAAACAGGAGCGGATGTTAATGGAAACATATTTTACGCCCTAGACAATGTCATTCCCCCCCAAAAAATATGAGATGGATTTGTGATTTAACAAAATGTTAAACAAGTTATATGCTCCGTATGAATATCTGTAGTGCCCTATATAATTTTTTTATAGTTGATAAATAAGTAGCTTATTTAAGAAAACAGTAAATAATTTAAACGTATAGAATTACTTGGTAAATTAATATGCAACTGTTGATTTAAGATTCTTCATATAAGATATTAATAACAATAACCAATCAATGCAAAATGTCAAAAATACCAATCAAATACCAATACATCCGTACAAGATGTTACTAATACTACCAGGAGATTGATACAAACTTATATTAAATGGAAATTAATCATACCAACAGAAAGATAAGCCATAAATGGTGCAACACAATTCAACTAAAATCTGAGAAAAACACTGTCAAATTCCAAGTCTAACTGAATTGTAAGTTAAAAGGTAGACTGTGTTTACAATTTACTGTTAACACGGATCTTTTAATAAAGCATTCTTATCAAAGAACCTGATAATTTCCAGTTTTTCATGTAAAAACAGAAAAGAGGTTTCGTGTAAAGATCTACATGTCCGGAAAGTGATGTATTATTTCTATAAGGTTTATTAGTAAAGGACAACACGTTGGTACCACCTAGTCTTTAGAGAATTCTTAGTGCAACCAATATAGAACTTTTCAACAGTCGTATTCTCTTTCGTTGAGATAGTACAAAGATAAATAAGAAATTTAGTTAAACATTTGTTTGGCAGTGGGCATTGGTCAGAATTCCTACAATTACACTGGCCAGTAATCATTAACAATATTTTTCTTGGAAATTTTATTATAATTCAGATTATTAATTTGGTTTAAAATTTTATTATTGTGCAATTTTATGATCTTCTCAAGATTATTGATGCAGCTATAACTTAATTTTAGTGTGTTTCTGTTAAATATTTTACTAAGAGGATTAATATTAGGAATTGTAGCTCTACTTTGTATTGAACCCTCTTTTAAATTAAATGTTAGGAACGTTGGGATTGTACATTCTTCTTTTTCATCTTACTTTGCTTTTATAAATGCCCTTCTGTTTTAGTTCCCCCCCATCTTGCCCCTTTTTTTCTTTTCTTTTTTCTCTCTCTCTCTCTCACTTCAGAGTTTTACGTTTAGATTATATCGTCTTTTATTGTGCGTAATGTCACCACCAATGTATACACTCATTTCTGATGTTGGTTTTTAATTTAATTTAGGTCAGCAATTCAGTAATGAATCTTGCATCGGAAAATAATTCATATTTATCTGTATCTCACTCATTTAAACCGTCATTTAACTCCTCTCTTTAAAATTTCTCTCTGTTAAATTTTAATCCCAACCTTCACTTTTAGGCCTTCCAGTTCTTTTGTCTGTTACCCCTCTCTAGAGCTTTCATTTAACTCTCACATTCGCCCCCCCTCTAATACATACGTTTCTTCCGCATTCGATCAGTTACTTAATTATGATTATTTCAAACCCTTCTAACTATATATATATATATATATATATATATATATATATATATATATATATATATATATATAGATAGATAGATAGATAGATAGATAGATTGGTGCAGCAGGTCATTCTTTAAAGAGAATGCGACCCCACACTTTAGCGTCTAGCTTTTCGAAAAGAGAAGATCCAGGAATGTTTCTATTTATGGAAACGACGCTGGATTAAGTACGTTGTTTCAGAAAGGGATTACTTCGAAGGAGATTAAATTCCGAATTTATAGGCGTTTTTTCTTTTTATATCGTCAGTCCTGATACTTTTTTGATCAGATCTTTTATATATGCCTCTATCAAATTTCTAATCAGACGTGTCGTGGCTGTCGATCAAATCTGTGTGTTTATGTACTAGAGATTAAATTTGTTCTTAATTTCTTAAATAAATGATATTAACATTATTAGAGTTGATTTTTTTAATGAGCAATATTCGTGAATATTCAAACATTATTGGTGTGTACTGAGAAAGAGAATATTGATCTGTGTTGGAGTGAATTTTATTAGTATTTTATTACATTATTACTATTATTGTTAGTATTATGTAGATTGTTTAATTATTATTAATGTTTCGCGTATGGAGAGATATTTAGTGTGCTTTTGAGAAGGAATTATTAGAATTTTTATTCATTGTATACTGAATATGACGAAATGTTTTGAAATGAATGTGTAAAATTTAGCTAACATCTTCATATATACATACATATACATATATACATACATACTTGCATCTATACATGCATACATATATATATACATATATTTACATAAATTAATTAGCTACAACATTTCCATAATATTCACTCTCCTCTAACTCTTCAAATGTCGTATGTATAACTAATTCTAATTTTTAAATTCCTCCCCTCTATAATCTGTTTACCTGTATTAATTATAATCTATAAACTTCCCCTTATTCTAAGATCTCCCAAAACTCTCTTTCAATTAATCCCTTACATCCTTTTATCGATATATTTTAAATTTATTTTTAAAACCCTTTTTTATTCCTCATTAATTTTAAATTAAATTTCAGCATTA
>OZ010601.1:91975069-92035069 GCA_963932145.1 Acanthosepion lycidas
TTTTATGTTGTATTATTAATTAAATTATCATATTTTATTTAATTTACTATATTATATTATTGTTGTGGCCTTTTTACGGTCCAGAAAAAAAAAACACGGAAGACGAAGGTAGGTTGAAAAAGTATATTGAAGATATATACAAAACAATAGTGTTAGTAATAAGTAGATTAGCCCTGCGTCTACTACTCCACTTCCTTCTACTATCCTATTCTCGCAGTTTGTATTTATGAGAGGAGAAAGAGTTCATTCTACTGTAGGAGGGTTTACCACAACAATTATGATTAAAGTAACAAAGCAAATATCTCTGTCTATAAAAGGTAGGATGTGTGTGTGTGTGTGTGTGTGTGTGTGTAACGAATGCATGGCCGCAATTTTAGACGGATTTGCACCAAAATTTACATGCACATGCTCCAAGTTAGTGTGAAGGCCAAGACCGACGTTGCCTTTCCCAACTCCCATCGATAGTGGAAATAATCGATTTTTTCATGCTTCTACGGCAGTTTTCATGTAGTTTGCGGCAATTTTCTACTGGCCAGAGTGAGAGCGTATAGCTGGCTTCCACGAATAGGCAGGAAGATTCTATTGGCCTGCGTGAGAGCCAACAGCTGACTGACACGAATGTTAACTAGCATGCTAGCATGCAAAATATATCGATAGCTGCATTCGTCACAAGTGGGAAAAATTTAAATCTGCATGGCACTTTACTCCAATTGGCTCATTCACTTGCTTAAACTCAACGTTGATTCTGATTCCGCAGAACTAGGTTGGGTGTGAAAAAGTATTTTTGTTAACATTCTTTTTTCATTCGGTTTTTCCAGTTACGAGTCCTTTTTTAAAGCTGATCGTTTTGTGTTCATTTTGTTTAGTTCTTTTTTCGTAACAGATTTAATGTTTAGTACAGAGCTTAGAAAAAAATCGCAGTGTGAGATAGGCAAGAAGTATGGCATGTAGCAACATCAGCACGGTAAAGGGCACTCCTTTAAAGGCAAGGAAGGGCAAAAATATTTTAAGTCAAGTGACAGTGATTGCTGTATGAGTCGTAGGATTTTTGAATCAAGCACGGGCAACGCCGGGTCATGCTGCTAGTTTGTTAATATTTCGGTATCGACCTATTATCTGAGTCTTCTTATTTAATAATTTGTTTTGATTATTAATAGTTTATATCCATAATTTTTCTTCTAAACACAGTGTACAGTTCCTATTAGTTATATTATATGGGGGTACTTTTTTATAATTTCCTATTTCACTTTAGGAGGCATATTTTTTTTTGACTCCATATATATTTTGATAATGTTGTGGTATTTGCGTATTTATCTATTTTAAATGTCATCATATATAATTATAATCTAATCAACGAAGTTAAGAAACGTTGAGCTTGGTGAGTACCTCGAATTAGTGAGTCTTGGGAATACCAGGTACTGTAAGTTTGGATGTGGGGTGGTGTAATGCATAATGGCTCGGAATTGTTGAGCCGATTTCGAAATCCATATGTGTTCATTATATTGACATACGCGTAAATACACTTGGGAAAGGTAAAAATCTATCTCTTCTCTCCCAATCTATGGATTAATTAGTAGGGCTTCTATCTGTAAATGATTATTATCTCAAAAAATATTCTTAGAATCTGAAAATATTTTCTGGCTTTAAATAACCTGCAAAGGGTTGATAAGACGTAAAAATAACAAGTTAATCATTCAATCAATCAATAATTAAGGTTTCCAGAATATGAGATGTTCAGGTTTCTATTATGCCACTAATCATTGGGGCGTTGGGGTCTGTAACACCGAACCTAAAGATCTACATTAAGAGTATCGGAGTAAATACCTGTTTCACGTTTCTTGGCTTTTAAAATATTTTGCGAAAGGTGGTATCTGGTTGAGATCGTACAACTTGATGGAGAACACCCATAAGGCAAGATGTTTGCTTGAAGAAGGGAAGGTGATGATAACGCCATGGCACAATATTTCAATATATTTACAAGACAATAAATATCAAGTACAACCTACGGAAAAATAAAAATAGAAAAGTAATGGTGGAAACACAAAACGGAGTCTGTGACATCTAATGAAAATGTATCCGTGTTATAAAGTTTTCCATTACAAACAGACAGAACAATAAAAGCCAATAAACCAGATATAATTGTAAAAGATTTTCGAGAAACAGTGCTTCCTGGTGTAGGCAATAATCCCTGTTGATGCAAATCCTGCAGTCAAATTGTGCAATAAACTAAGTAAATACAAGGATCTAGAAATTGAAATTGAGAAAATGCTGCATCTCAAAACTCAGACAATCTCAATTGTTGTTGCTGCACTGAGGAGCATACCCCAAAATATGAAAATATATTTTGCTCCACTATATGCTTGGCTGAAATGTAAAAACTAACACTCATCCAACAACCTCAGGAAATTGTATCTCTGTGACAGTTTATGGACTGAAATTTGTATTCGTATTCTCTTATATTCACAGAATCCTACATATTTTGAAATTATTTCTTATATATTTGGAAGCTTCTTCTGTGAGTTTACTTAAGTATACACCTGTGCCAGGATTTTAGTTTTTTAGACTTTCGATTTACTTTGATTAAACATATTAAATGTGAATCAATTTTATCTGCGCATAGATATTTTAATTAAAATTTAAACTAATAAACACAATAATACGACATCATACAATTAATAAAAATGATATTGGGAATATCAGTTACATAACCAACCAAATCTAGGATCAAACATTGACTTTCGTGTCTGCAAAAAAGGACGTTTTTTCCACTGACACCGCTTTTATGTTTATTGTTTTCAACAGCGATGATTAGAATTGTAATAAAACCTAAACGTATGATGAAAGTGAATGTATATTTTTTTTTGTTGAGGTAAGATGAGAACGAATAGAATACGATTCCAACGTTTGCAACATTTAATTTCAAAGAGGGATCAATACAAAGTAGAGCAATATTCTTTATTTTAGGATATTACGCCGTAAACATGTCTAAATCACTACACAATTGCTGTCGTGTTTCGATTGCGTATAAATGCATCTCATCAGGCGATTGTAAATTGCTGGCGAATGAACAAATTATTTAGATTTCAAAGCAAAATACAAACTCTTTTTCCGACAAAAAATGAAAAAAATGAGAGGATTATAATGTTTGTGGGCTTTAGTCTGATCAACTAATAAAATATGAACTCCGTTAAATTTAAACTAAGCGAAGAAGCAAAAATCGAAAAATTGTTTTTTTATAAATGGGTCGCGACCCGTAGATTTTTTGTTCTTGAGAATTTAGAAACAAAAAATTAAACAGTATTTTCTTTTTCGATTCTTCATTTACAGGAATGATTTTATATTTACAACATTATAAGACAATTGTATTAAGACTAATACAATGCTATATTTATAAATCATCCATTTTTAAAGCAAATATGAACATAATTTTTTATTTATAAATATTTACTAAATTATTAAAATATGTGAACAAACTATAAGGAAACCCTTATTATTTACCATTTTATAAAGTTCGAATCAATTAATAATTAGCCGATGCTTGGCCTACCATTCCAATAAACAATGTAATAAATAAATATTTATTATTTTTCTTGTCAATGCCCCAAAACAAAGAAAATGTATAAATTCACATTCATACGCTTACGTTTTATCACAATTGTAATCATTGCTTTGTAAAAGAATAAACATTACCGATGATTGAAGGTAGTCAAAATAGAAGTGGTTTCGTTGGAAAAACTCATTTTGTCGAACAGTCTTAATCTGTGCGAGCCTTGTTTTGTTTTTTACAAAAATGATCAGTGGAAACTGTCATGAAGCCATTTCTTACCTAAGTCTCTGGCTGGCACCCGGAAGGAAATGTGCATAGAGCAGAAATCAAAAGAAATAATAATAATAATACTAATAATAATAATAATAATAATAATAATAATAATAATAATGATAATAATAATAATAATAAGTTAATAAAATTACCACCTAAAAGTGTTGGAGGCCATCTATATTCTATCATTAAAACCTTCTCTTTGTAAACAGAAGGACTTCCTATTAGGCCTCCAAATAATGACCGTTTAATTTTTTTTTCTTTTCTTCCCACCAATAAACTTTATCCATTGATTTTTTATATATATATAATTTACTCGATTTACCTCGATTTAGCTCTGTTGAACGAGGTACGAAACCGGTTAGCTATCCCGATTTTCCTTTTTACTTTTTATTATCATGAGTGGTAATAATAAAACTAATTTCTGTCTGTTCATGGCAGTGGTAAAATTTTGTACCACCAAACATATCTTTATAATAATAATAATACTTGGCTTCTTAAAACTTCTTCGCGAACGAAGATTTATGAAGAGGACTGTCCACGCCAACTGATCCTACACCCGCCATTTCGCCCATTTCCCATGACTTCACGGTTGGGAAGGGTTGGTGGCGTCACAGACGTGGAACCATCCTTTGAGCCTGCGCAGTGGGTTTTTTTTAGGTGGTGTGCAGTGTCCGCAGTACTGGTCCAACCCTTCACACCCGTGGTTCATCTGTTGTGGCCTAGCAAGCTGGGACGGTTACAACGAGGTCCTCGGGTCGTAGGTTTTTCTTGTCGTAGATGGATTGCCTGCCAAGGCTGTCGAAATCCATCTGCTCCTGGTATCTAATAGCTATTTAACCCATAGCTGGCCCCCTAAACAGGTACTATCACCCCGGGATAGGGTGAACCTGGGAGCAATGTCAATTAAGGGGTCACTACACTCTCCCCCAAACCCAGACACTCCCAGACTAGAGCCTGACCACCTGTTGTAGGGTAATGTCATACCTAGGGTTAATAATAATAATAATAATAATAATAATAATAATAATAATAATAATGAATGGGTCATTTTTGCCGGTTGCTAATCTCTGGGATATCGTCTACATGTTTTCTTGCGTCTACTAAAACGCGGTATGCATTCCGATTAATGGAACCACTCAGTCTTCTATAAATAATGTAGAAATTCTCCTTAAATTGTTATGTTGAAAGTTTTTGGACGACTTTCGTCACGTTCTTCATTTTGGTTCATGTTCGTCCATAAATTGCTCGTGTCGCCGTCCGCATGGCACTTCCGGTAGAGGAAATCTCGCGTTGCTTTTGCGGTGAACTAGAGAAAAAGCGAAAGCGATATGTAAGCAAGACTTAATCAATCCGCTGTTAACGTGCGAGATACTGGCGTATCGGCCGACTGAACACCTGTTTAAAACTTGGCGGTAGAAAAGTTAGTCTTCCCAGTTTGTTGACTGAAGATCCAGGAGTTGTTGGCAAGACTTCGAATGTATTTTAGGCAGATAAGATATTTGGTGTTGTTCAAACTCCAGCTGTAATTATCCACACCATGGGCGTACATACACAAGCAGGATAGATAATAAATAACAAAAATGGTCATAAGGATTTAAATGACCGATTAAAAGTTTACAGGAGCAGCTACGATAAAAAGGAAAACTGTACAGTGACAGGTTTTCCTTTTATAGATGGAACTCGTCCAGGCATATTATCGGATTTTTTGATCGAATAAATATATATATATTTTTAAAGCGACCGTCACTTTTTACAAGGACCGGGGACCGCATGAGGTAGAGGGTTACGTTAGAGGGCCATTTGTGTGTACAGTGGGGGGAGATAACGATTAAACTGAGCCTTGAATAGGTTGTCTGTAGTGATTAGTAAAAGAAACGACAAGAGGAAAACCTTTTATGCTGACACGTTTCGTTCCTTGAGGAAATTCATCCAAAGCAATTGTGGAAAGCTTAATCGAGAAATGCAGATCGGAAACAATAAAATAAAGCAGACGCGGAAGTTTAAATCTCTCGGAAGTGTCTTGACAGAGCACGGTAAGTGCAACACTGAGATCCGTACACGTAATTTGATGGCCAAGGACACATTTCAAAAGCTGGGCAGAGGATTGCCAGAAAGCAGGTTTTTTTGGTAGTAAAGAAAAGAATACGTGACATCTGTCCTTCTTTACGGCAGTGAATGTTGGACGATTTCCTCAAAGATGAAGAAGAGCCGACGAAGATGTGATTCTACAAAAAGATGCAAAGGGTATCATGGACCGAGCGTGTGAGCAACGATGAACTCTTAGAGAGGTTGCAAACAAGGAGGAGGCTTATACTTAATATCAGGAAGAGGTAGCTGAAGTTTCTAGGACACATAATGAGGAAGGAGGGCCTGGAGAATCTGATACTCACGGGTCGAATAGAGGGAAAGAGAGACAAGGGAAAACAACGCGTGACATAACTGGCGGGCTTAAGCAAGTGGATGACAGAACGGGAAGCCACTTTTTGAAAGCTGCAAGGGATAGAGGGGGGTGGAGAATCATGAACGCCTACGCCCTGAAATGATATGGCACATAAAAAGAAAAGATGTCTCTATATACAGAAAAAAATATCATTAAAAAAGACAATTAGGAAATTAAAGAATAATAAAAAATATATGAAAATCTCTCGGCATTAAAAAACGTAAGAGAACGCTAAGTGATGCTAATTTTTTACATCTTTTTGCACGAAACTGAATGAATTCTGTTGATGTTGTTGATGATCTTATTATTATTATTATTACCCATATATATAAAACAGAGGATGTCTGTGTGTCTGTCTATCTGTGTGACACTTCTTCGCTCGAGATTCATCCAACCGATTTTGACCAAACTTGACGCATACATTGTACCATGTAAAAGATAGGTTCTTAGCATAAAAAAATTGGTTTTTAAAAATCAGTAATGGATAAACCGATCAAAAAACGATAACGTCAACTTTTTACTTTCGATTTCGTTCAAACTCGGTATCTAGGCTACTTAAATCATGGCGAGCTCAGTGATGCCTCATTTTTATTTCAACGTCAACGCGAAAAACTGCGAAAAACGGAAAATCGATTTCAACACAAATTTTTAAAAACTCCCCCAATTTTCAAGCAGTCTAATACAAACTTAACTCAATTGTACCCAACAATAAATTGATTATTTAACAGTCATTTAACTTGATAATTGAGTCCACTCAGATCGTGAAAACCCGCGTAAATAGCAAAAAATGGAGATTTTTACCTTTTTTCTTATTTTTCGTTGATCTTTCAACCAATTTTCATCAAACTTAACAATTGCTTTATAAATATATCACGTTTTACATCCGTGATAGCACAGTGACAAATTGAATTTCAAAAACTTCAAAATAATTGTGGTCTGAAGTGGGTTTTCATGTTACGTGTTTTACCCATTCATGTTCATTAATCCAGTTACTGATATAACAGAAGTCGTCTGTATTTATTCAATCGAAGTTAGCTGAACTTCTATTGAATAAATGCAGACTACTTCTGTTATATCAGTAACTGCATTAATTCAAAATGTTTTTAATGAAAGTCCTTTAAAGTAATTGAAGAAGACAGACGCTTAAATCTAAACATCATGCTGTTTTTGCTCCATTTTAATTGAATGATTTTTCTGAATGACCGGCTGGCTATAACTGCTAGTTATTATTATTATTATTATTATTATTATTATTATTATTATTATTATTATTATTATTATTAAATAATATTTTAGTTTTACCGTACCTGTAAGTAGGAGAATTGATTGCGTAAGTGGAAGGAGAAGGAAAGAGATATTATTATTTGGAAAAGGGAAAGAAAGACATGATCGTCTCTTCATTTACAAGAATATTGAGATCGTTGATTTTGACATATCAAACTGAGTAGGAAGAGATGGCGTCATCAACAATTGTTTTTCTCTTAACTTTTCTTTTTCCCTTTACAAGTATCACTGCTAGCTTACTTTGGAGTCATGACTGAGGACTAATGAAGAGAAAAAAAAAGGCACACTACAATAAAATTGGAAAATAAAAGCACAGCAAAAGACACGAATGTATACAACATGGCGGTGGACTAAGAAATGATTTCGTTCGTTTCTAACTCGGTTCAGCTCGGATCGGCTCGGTTCGGCACGTTTCCGCTCGGACGGCTCGGATCGGCAATAATGTTCGAGAAACGAAATTTTGTTTGATAAGCGAGACATTTTCATCTCGAATATTCTGTTCGAAAACAAATTTGCTCAACATGTGAGACGTTCGAGAACCCAGGTTGGACTATATATGATTGTGAAATTAATCCACTTTCAATATATTTTCACCCTAATAAATGATTTTTAAAATCGAAATTATGGTCAGATCATATGCAATGAAAAAGGAATTCCACGAATTGTTTGGTAACAAATCCATTTTACTTTCATACTATCTTCTATTTATATTACTATGTATTTCGCGAGATGTTTTGCAGTCTGTATTGTAGATTCCTGCTTCAGGTTTAATATTTTTATTTTATTTTTTATTCTTTAAATCTCTTTTGTCACATTGTTTTTTTTTTTAATTAAGGTCGGGCAAAATCTTTTATTTTATAATTTCACCCAAAGCAAGGAAATAAAGCCACCAAGACTCAAGAGGATTACTGAGTTTGGAAGAATATGAGAAAAGGAAAACCTTACTAAGGAGCGAGAATAATAAAAGAACAAGAATTAAGAAGACAAGAGAAAACGATTGACATTGATTTTACATATTTGAAGACATTCTACAAGCGAGAATGGCTTGAGAAGAAAAGCTTAGCATAGAACCTACGGTGCATTTTGCAATTTCAGTTATTAAATTATGACACTGGCAGTCGTGTTTGAACTTCTTACTTACTAATGCTATATTACATCAAATAACAGAAAACACATCACTTACGGATAAACTAACAGAAGCAATAATTAAATTTAATAGCACATGGAAATCTGTCTTATTGGCTATATACAGTGGTGGGAATAAATATTCGTACACATGAAAAATTGTATTTTTATAAATGAAAAAGCCTTAATCTAAACAAATCTTGATACATTTCATGTGTAAAGGTACATTTTATTAAAAATAGTAATAAACTTAGTATATTATTTATTCTAACAGAAATTAATGCATTTTTTCATTTTAACTGATGAAAAAAGTATTCGTACAAAACAAAAAAAGCATATTACCTTAATTTAATACTTTGTGGAATATCCTTTATTTAGTTCAACAGCCACCAGTCTATACAGGTACGTCTCAACTAATGATTTTCACACATTGAGTGGTATTTTGTCCCATTCTTCTTGGCATATTGTCTTCAAATTCTTGATATTTGTTGGTGCTCTTTTCCAAATTTTAATTTTCAAATATCGCCATAAATTCTTGATTGAGTTCAAGTCTGAAGACTGACTTGGCCATTGCAAGACATCAACGTTACTTTCAGCTAATCATTTCCTTGTAGATCTAGCGGTATTCTTAGGATCATTATCCAGTTGGAAACCCCAATCAGGAGGTAGCCGAAGTCTCTCAACAGAACGCATTAAATTGTCTTGCAGGATTTTCTGGTATCTTTCGGCATTCATCTTGCCATCTATTATTGATATTCTGCCAACACCTTTGCAGAAAAACAGCCCCAGATCATGATACTGCCACCAACAAACTTTACAGATGGTAACGTGTTCTTTGGCAAGTAGGCTTCACCGTCCTTCCTCCACACATGATTTCGATAATTATGACCAAACAATTCTATTTTAGATTCATCTGTCCATAGTAATTTTCCACAAAACGAATATTGTTTATCCTTATGCTCTCTAACGAATTTTAGCCTAGCATTTTTGTGTCGTTTCAAGAGGAGTGGAGTCTTCTTTGGGATACGTGATTTCAGACTGTTTTTGTGTCGTTCATTACTTATTGTACGCTTGGTTACTTTAATTCCTAATGCACACAGATGTTCCTGCAGCTTTTCTCAGGTAACCTGTGGATTTTGTTGAATCTGGCGTCCTAATATCCTTACTGATATTAGAGAAATCTTCCTCGGAGCACCAGTTCGTCTTTGGTTTTCGACGCTGTTACGAGTTTTAAACCTTGCAATGAACAATTCAATTGTAGTAAAAAGAATATTCAGGTTGTTAGAAATCGTTCTGTAACTGTTCCCATCTTTCCAAAGAGACAAAATATGTTGTTTTTGTGAAATAGTCAATTCTTTACCTTTAGGCATTATTAGAACCTTATCATAAGACTAGAAATTGCAGAATGCTCTGATAATGGCTAATAGCGTTAACTATAATTACTGATAACATTACTGGAACATTCTAAAATATACTTTTTTCATAAATAATTGATTATTTTATTCTAATAATTGATTTGTCCGAATACTTTTTCACCATTTAGAATTAAAAAATGCATTAATTTCTGTTAGAACAAGAATTAATTAAGTTTATTATTGTTTTTTAATAGCATGTGTCTTTATACATAAAATGTGCCGAGATTTGTTTTATTTAAGGCTTTTACATTAAAAAAAATATAATTTTTCAAGTGTACGAATATTTATTTCCCGCCACTGTATCTGTTTCTCTTCATTGTTATTATTATTATTGCTTACAGTCACATCGCGTTGAAATCCCAGTTTACGTATGATCACCGAAGTTAAGCAACGTCAGGCTCAGTTATTACCTAAATGGGTAACTGCTTGGGAATGCCAGCTTGGATGTGCGGGGGATGTGGTTGATAATGGCTCGGAATTGTTAATCGGTGAGTTCCAATTCCCAGTTGGGTTCGTTATATTCACTGAGGCGCAAATATCTTTGGGAAAGATAAGAATCCACTGTTTCTTACCTCAGCTATGGGTTAATTAGTAAGGCTTCTCAATAAATCATTATTATCTCAAAATTGCTTACAATCTAAAAATATTTCCTTGATTTTAGATAATCCGCAAAAGGTTGATAAGCCGTAGAAAACGAATCAATCAATGAAATATTGATTAGCTACACAGGCAGGGCTTTTAGATTTATTTACATTCTCTGCAATATAAATGTATAGAAAATACCGTGGCCAGAAAGTGGGGAACCAGTTTATATATTTTTTGTAATAGATAATTGATCCCCCATTTTATATCCACATTATAATTTATGTCCTCTTTATCAAATTCTGATTAGGTATAAATCCACCTCTTCTACTCCCAACTATGGGTTAATTAGTAAGACTTGTATCATTAAATAATTATTATCTAAAATAAATTGTTACAATATAGAATATTCTCTGGCTTTAAATAACTTGAAAAGGGTTGATAATTCGTGACAACAAACCAATCTACAGTGAAACAAAAAGCGAAATCTATTAATTTCATTAGCTGAAATCTGTATTTAATGGAGAAAGGAAGCTTGGGGAATTAAACACTCACACGAGACACCATGGGTGAACGCTTACAAATACCAGGTGCTTGTATCATTAAATAATTATTATATAAAATAAATTCTTGCAATGCAATAATATTTTCTGGCTTTAAATAACCTGAAAAGCTTTGATAATCTGTAGAAGACATATCAATCAATCAAATTGTTATTATTAGTTTTACTTATTCATATGTTTTCTTTTTTCTTTTAATTTCCTTTTAAGTTTTTTCTCTTTTTGTCGGGTATCTAATGAACTCTTTTCTTTCACTTATCCTTTCTTTTTTTTCTTTGCAAACCTGACTCTTTTTTTCATCCTCTTTTTGAATCATCTTTGTTCTCCGACCTTCCTCGATTTCCCGCCGCACCCCAAAACAGCGTTGATGATCAGTCTCTTCTTTGCCGCCATTTTGGTCACCGTTTCACCGCCCATCGCGGTATGTCATGAATTTCAAATAGCCGACGCAGGAAAAGACGTTTTGGCATCTACACCATTCAAACAGGGTTAAAGATGATATCCACCATCACTAGCAGAAGGTCAAGTCCGGCATTGCTGAAATTTACAGAAAGGTAGGCTAGGATAGATGAAGCTAAGAAAAAGAATAACATACAAGAGGTCGCCTTATTGTCAAATGTCGATGATAGCTCTTTCAATGAATGAGTCTTATATATGTTTCCCCAGAGAAAAAAAAAATATTTAAAAAAAAATTACTACCTCTATTTTATAAAAGATGCTACATTTAGTGGATAACATTTCATACGATGTAACAGTTGTAAATGAAAGCAGGATAAAAGTTAAAATCAGTAAAATTAATTTATTATTTAATGACGTCTGGGAATAGAAAATTTATTTATTCATTATGCCAGAGGAAGGAAAATGTGAGATGAAAAATCCGTACACGCATTGCAATAGTAAAAGATGTCTGTTTATATCTCTGAGGTGAGGTATTATGATTACTTGCATTATTTACATTATTCGGACTGTTATCCTCATCTTCATTGCCATATTCACAATACTTCAGCCGTTGTACGCTCCGGCCTTTATGTCTATGTCTCACTATACTTTTGAGATGAGGTATTATGATGCCTTGCATTATTTACATTAATCGGACTGTTATCCTCATCTTCATTGCTATATTCACAACATTTCGGCCGTTGTACGCTCCGGCCTTTATGTCTATGTCTCTCTATATATCTGTCTATATCTCTGAGATGAGGCATTATGATTACTTGCAATATTTACATTATTCGGACTGTTATCCTCATCTTCATTGCCATATTCACAATGTTTCGGCCGTTGTACGCTCCGGCCTTTATATCTATGTCTCTCTATAACTCTGAGATGAGGTATTATGGTTACTTGCAACATTTACATTATTCGGACTGTTATCCTCATCTTCATTGCTATATTCACAACATTTCGGCCGTTGTACGCTCCGGCCTTTATGTCTATGTCTCTCTATATATCTGTCTATATCTCTGAGATGAGGTATTATGATTACTTGCATTATTTACATTATTCGGACTGTTATCCTCATCTTCATTGCTATATTCATAACATTTCGGCCGTTGCACGCTGCGGCCTTTGTGTCTATGTCTTTCTATATATCTGTCTATATCTCTAAGATGAGGTATTATGATTACTTACATTATTTACATTATTTGGACTGTTATCCTCATCTTCATTGACAAATTCACAACGTATTTAAGGACATATGGTCCAGTGGATAAAGATGTTCGTTAGATCCAGTGACTAGACCCAAAGAGTTGTGAGTTCAATACCATGCCACAGCAATGGGAAAAAAAAACAAAAAAAACTAGGAGAGTTAAGTTAATGGGAAACAACTGAGACATCCGGAAGAGGCATATCACGTGGAATTAGAACAATCTACCTCGGTGGATGAAATTCCAATCACCTGAAGAAGGCCAGAGAGTACAACGGCCGAAACTTTGTGGATATATCAATGAACATGAGGATAACAATCTCAATAATGTAAATAATACAAGTAAGCAAAAAATGTATTCCCAAAGCTAAGCAAATTATTAAGAAACAGGAAAATTTCGTTAGGAGTAAATAAATGGCTGCCGAAATCTATCTTTTGTAATATCAGCCGTTATTTTTGCCAAAGAATTCTTGAGAATATTATCAAAGATAAAGAAAAAACTGGAAGGAAATAAATGAAGGATGCTTAGAATTTAATGAACTCGTGCGTACGCAACGAAGGAGATTAAGGAAGGTACCAAGAAAATGAACAGCTGAAATTTCATAGATACATAATGAGAAAGACGGGCTTGGAGAATTTGACACTGACAGAGCATACCGAGGGGGAAAAAATAGAAAAGGGTTAAGCATCAGACTATATAGCAGATGAAATTGTGTGAACGGGGTTGGCGGAGCGGAGACGTGGGTCTTCACAAAGAGACGGACATTGCTAAGGATGACAAGAGATAGAAGATTGGGAAGAGCCATGAACGCCGGCCTCCTGAAGGAACATGGCACACAGAGGAAGACGAATTCCCTTATGGAAAACTATTAATTTTGATAAACATTTAAATTATTTATTTAAAATGGCGCCAGGATTATATTTAATGCCTTTTTTTCCGATTTCCACATCGAACTCTTTTTTTGTTAATATGACTGGGTTGGATAGAATGCAAAAAAAATGAAGCACAGTACAATGATAACACATAATTGAACCATTCATATAACATCATATTTCCCGGGTGGTAGCACCTGTTAGGGTCCCAGCACTGGGAAAATGGTGAATCTCCAAATTGGGGCCGAAACATGAAAATATAAAAATACATTAGAAAAAATTACCAGTAATACATTTTTGGAAAAAGATACCAAAGTTCACAAGAGAATAAAATTCCGGCATTAAATATGGGCCTTACGTTCTCAGCTACGATGTCTGGATAAAATCTCTACTCTTCTCTAGGGTGGTTGTTTATATACCTATCTTTATCTTGTAGCTCATGTGGACTAAATAAAGGGTTCGGTTCGAAATTACAACGTATATCACCTAAAGAAGTTCGGAGCTTACAACGGCTGAAATGTCGTGAAAATTGCGATAAAGATTAGGACAACAGCCCGAACATTGTAAATACTCAAATTAACTTATCTCAGAAATAAAGAGAAAAGATTATCTTCTTGAAATATAAATTTTTAAAGGAGAAAAAATTTACGTGATTTAAATTTATGCTATGTATTTATTTGACTAAGTGTAATTGTTTGTTCCGTCGCAAGCTGACGACTGTTTAGTTAAATAGAAAATTATATTTTATAACTATATATAATGTGATATGTAACCATTAGGGAAGAGGAGGGTGGCGTTGTTATCTCTCCTCATTATGTTAGCCAATCACATTCGCTGGACCAAAAAGACGCCATTACTATTTCTCAGTCGCTGTACATTTACATCAAATCTTGCATGCAACATTTTCCAAATTGCTGTCTATGGAAATTTTAACTACCGCCTATATTTACAAGTAAGCGAATAAAACAAGTTCAAAGTTTAAAATGGTAGAAAAATGAAGTTAACTGGACGAAAAATAATGCGAGCTAAAGGAGAAATAAAGCTGAGAAAAGATGCAAAATACTTCAGCATAAGAGGAGAACTTTACCTTTTGATGTCTAATAGGGGAGGGTGTGAAATTGACAAACGGAAATGCGGACTGCTTAAAGGGTAAAAATAGACCAATTATTAGGTTGGTGCAAAAATAATACGTATTTTTAACGTCAAAAAGCGATATTATTTTTGCACCAACCTAATAGCATATATTCCATAGCTAAGTATATCTCGCTTAATGAAAAAAAAAAAAAAAGAACACTATTCTATTTTAACCCGGGCTGGAGTGACGAGGTTTTTCTCAAAAGCGCAAAATCCCTAACAACTCGATTTAAGATGAAGTTTAATATGAAACAATCGTTCTGTGTTGAGCCAATTTTTCGATGAAGTGTCCTATCATTTTCCAGTCTCTCTCTCTCTCTATCTTTCTTTCTTTCTTTCTATTCTAAACTTTAAGTTGATATTTAAAGCAAACAACAAGATGACTGCAAGACGAGTGAAATCGTTGCGAACTTCATTCGCGTCACCATTCGCATCATAAATAATAAACACAAAAACACAGGGATTATTGTTGTAATGCGACGTACTTGCATTACTACAAACAGAATTGGCATCTTAGGCAAAACATGCAAAAATTTGCACCGTTGAACAAGACTAAACATTGTGCATACCACCGCGCAGTCCTTTTTGTATAATACCGATTAAATGAAATGCTTTTCTCTTTATGATTGCTTCCAATACACAGCCTGTCTGTCGAATAAGCAGCTGATTTCTCCTCTGACTGGCTGCTGACATTCAATACCTCAAAGATCAAATTAGTGACCCTCCGTCATAGAACGTAGAACCGATTGCGATAACAGTTCCTTCAGGAAGGCCCCGTGCCTTGAGCGCCTCTTGGGACTTAAACCCAACCCAGACGTCAAGTGGAACTCGTAAATACGATCCATTAATAACGATACTGGCAAAATGGGCTGTTCTGTTTATCGGTTCAAAAAGTATTAGGTTGGTGCAAAAATAATGTCGTTTTCTGACATAGTAACATATGTGATAAAACGTAATACCTCACACCTGCTGCTATTCTCTAGCCGTACAAGAGCTAGATCGGGACGAAAATGGGGGTACTGCGGCCATATAGTGTGCAGGAGCTGTCCAGTCTTCACTTTCCATTCTCGATGGAATACAAACCGTGAACGGCGAATTGTTTTCCACTCTGCAACCCGGACGGGAGGTCGCGAACTTCTCACTGCTCTATCGCTATTTCCATGGAGAATGTTCACAGCAACTGAAGTCCTTAGTTCTCCGTATTAAATTTCATGGCTAATTCTCGCCATGTCACTTCCATTGTAGTGAACCAGCCTCATTTCCTTCGTATTCCATTGGTGTGATGTAAATTCCACTCAAACAGCTTCTCACGAATTGCTGCCGTGTGGAACCGACACCCAAGAGGCTGTTTCCTCGATGACTACAATCTGTTTAAATCTAAGTTTAACTGCTATATTCCGCATATATCCGCATAAGCTATGCCTCTTAATCTGTAACGTTCTATCTCGGTCTTGAAATGGACGAAAAAAAAAAAAAAAAAAAAAAGAAAGAGATAGAATTCGTTAAATAAAGAGTGTAACCATTATTTGGAATATCGTAGACATGCCTCAGAATAAAGAGTGTGCCATCATTAGATGTGCTTTTATTGTACTAATCAGGATTTGAATTCTTTTCTTTTTGGCCTATTTCTTTAAAAATGATTTACTTTTTCATATTTTTTTCGTTTTAGTCTCGTTTTGTCCCACTTTATGCCGTCCAAATTGTGTCTTTTTATTCTTTAAAGTTAATCTATTCAAGCCAAGTCGTTTGTATTTTTCGCGTCATTAGTTTGGATTCTTTCTCTTCATTCTTCATAACTTTCAGGCTCTGCTTGATTCCTTTCTTCATTTCCATAGTTTCAATCTCTTTTTTTCTTTGTTCCCTCTATTTCTCTTAGTTTTTGCTTTATTAATTCTTTTACTCTTTCTTTCTTTCTTTCTTTTGTATTTATTTTGGACTTTCTTTTTCTTTTTCTTTTGATATTTAATATTTTATTTCGTTTTGTAGTTTTCCATTATTCCCTCTTTCTTTCTTTCTTTCTTTCTTTCTTTCTTTCTTTCTTTCTTTCTTTTATTTCTTTTTTCCTTTCTTTTTTATTTATTTCGACTTTTCTTTTTCTTTTTATATTTAATATTTTATTTCTTTGTGTAGTTTTTCATAATTTCTTTTTTTTCCTTCCTTCCTTCCTTCCTTCCTTCCTTCCTTCCTTCCTTCCTTCCTTTCTTTCTTTCTTATCCCTTCTCGGATTTACAGCCATATCACAATAGAACACCGGTTCCTGTACGGTCAGTGAAGTTAAGCAACGTCGATCCTGATTAGTACCTAGATGGGTGACCGCTTGGAAATACTAGGTGCTGTATGTGCAAGGGGTGTAACGGATACGAGCTCGGAATTGAAACTGGATATCCGAGTTTCAATTCAAGTTAGGTTCATTATATTCAGTTCCGCATAAATATTCTTGGGAAACGTATGGATCCACACCTTTCTTCCCAGATATGAGTTAATTAGTTTGACTTTTAAAGATTAATCATTATGTTGGAAAAATCCTTCAAAATTTGTAAATCATTGATATCTGTAAAATATTTTCTGACTTTAAATAACTTTCAAAGGGTTGATAAACCGTAAAAACAAATCAGTTAATCAGTTTCATCCTTCGCAATTCGCCCTTTCTTTTCCTTCTTTATATCGCTCATCTTACAAAGTTACACTTTCTTTCTTTTCTCTTTTTCTTTTCTTTTCTTTTCTTTTCTTTCTTTCATTCTTTCTTTCATTCTTTCTTTCTTTCTTTCTTTCTTAAGATATCTCGGCTTATAACTTTTCTTTGTTTCGTTGTGTCCTTGTTTCTTTATGTGCTTGTTTCTTTCTTTCTTTCTTTCTTTCTTTCTTTCTTTCTTTCTTTCTTTCTTTCTTTCCAAAACATTCGAACACTTTTTTCTTCATATCTCTCGAATTAATAACTTTTCTTTCTTTCTTTCTTTCTTATCTTTTCATTGATTTCCTTTCTTTCTTTCTAATATTTTCACTGATTTCCTTTCTTTCTTTCTTTCTTTCTTTCTTTCTTTCTTTCTTGTTTTCTTTCTTTCTTTCTTTCTTTCTTTCTTCTGTACATCTATCCATTGCTCTGTCCCTTCTCTTTGCTTTCTTCGGCCCTTAGATCTCTTCATCCCTCGCTCTATATTATTTCTTTCTTTCTTTCTTTCTTTCTTTCTTTCTTTCTACTGATTTTCTTTCTTTCTTGCTTTCTTTCTTTCTTTTCAAGTCCTTTTCAATGGAAAACCTGGATAAAAAAAGAAATGAGAATAAATCCAAGTGAAAAAAGAAAAAAAAGGAAGGCTTGAAATTAGCACGCCAAATAGCGTTCTCTCTCTAAACACCCCACCGCCTACCTGCCCATGCTGCAAGCATCAACAGCAAGGTTTACAACAACAAGAATAACAGCAGCATATTCGCTACAGGAAATGCAGCACCCCCCACCGCCACCACCATCATCACCAATATAAGAAGCCCCCAAACTGTAAAGAACAGACAACCAAAATCAATAATGCCAATGTCAATTCCACTTAGTTCCATTATAACCATTGTCTGCAGAATGGCGTTCGTTCATTATTAGAAAGACAACAAAACTGCCTATGAGATCTGCAAAAGAGAAGACAGTGGGAGGAGACAATGAGAGAGCGAGAGAGAGAGAGAAAGAAACAAACAAACAAAAATTAGAAAGTGAAAAGGAAGATGAAGGTGAGAGAAAGAGAAAGGAGAAACCAAGTAAAGAAAAAGGAGAAAGAACGCCTCTCTGCTGAAAGAGAAAAATGCTCGTTCGAAGAACAAAGAAAGCAGGAATGACGAGAGAGAGAGAGAGAGAGAGAGAGAGAGAGAGAAAGGAGAGAGACAGGTACAAAGAACAGGGATGGAGGATAGAAAGAAACAGCGAGAAGGAGAGAGAGGAGCGAGACATGAAGGGAGAGAGATGGAGGGAGAGAGTGGGAGGAAGAGAAAAGGAAAGAGATAGGTACAATGAACAGGGAAGGAGGATAGAGAGAAAGAGAGTGTGAGAGGGATGGGGATGGGAAGATGGAGCTTTGAGGAAGAAGGAACAAAAGAATAAAAGCATAAGACAAAAATGTTTAGGAAAAGGAAATGGAGTGAAAAAAGAGAAAAGGCCGAGTGAGAAAGAAAAGGATGAAAAGATTGACGCGGGAGAAAATGCGAAAAATGAGAGGCAAAGGAGCGAGTTGTTTAAAAGGGGAAGGGACAAAGAAAAAGTGAGACAAATATGTCATAGAAAGAAAGAAAGAAAGAAAGAAAGAAAGAAAGAAAGAAAAAAAGGAAAAAGAAAGAAAGAAAGAAAGAAAGAAAAAAGAAAGAAAGAAAGAAAGAAAGAATTATAGAGAGTAAGGATGTCAAAGAGAAATGGCTGTGAAAAAATGCGAATCAGAATTTTAGAAACGAGAGTGGGATAAAATGATTCGGCGAAAGCAAGAGTGTAAAAGTAAAAGGGAGAAGACAGAGAGGATAAAAGCGAGTGGGAGAAGGAGGAAAGGTAAAAGAGAGAGGCTTGCGTTAACAAATGAAGAAAAAAACAGAGAGAAAAAGAATTGGAAAAGCAAGAGCGATGTAAAACTGACAGTGAGAAAACTAGAGCGAGAAAAAGAGAGATAGACTGGAACAGGAATGTATAAAGAGAATGAGTGGGAGAAAACTGAAAAAGGAGATAAGGAGAAAACTTGAATGAGAGCTAGGGAGACAGAGGTCCAGAAAGAGAAAGCAAGGGAAATCGAAAGAAAAGAAAAAAAAAACTGTGGGGGGAGTAGGCGGAGAGAGAGTGGGGAAGCTAAAATGAAAAGAAAGATAAAGGAGAAAGAAGAAAAAGATGACGAGGAAGGGAGAAGGAAGCAAAAGCGAACGTGACGAATGTTTGGAGAAAGAAACAGTAAGCGATTGAGACACATGAAGGAGAGAAAGAACGAAGAAGAAAGAAATGAAAGAGAGATAGAGTGAGAGAAAGAGAGAGAGAGAGAGAGAGAGAGGGAGAGAGGGATTATGAGATCAAGAGAAAGATAGGCAGCAAATGAAAATTAGATAGAGGGATCCGCTGAAAGATAGAACGAGACAGAAAATCGAGCGAAAATCGAGTTTGCAGATTAAGAAGAAAAGACATTGAACCGGTAGAATTTTTTCGAAGCAAGAAGAAGAAGAAGAAGAAGAAGAAGAAGAAGAAAAAAAAAAGACATTAGATGAACCAGGAAAAATGAGAATGATGTAAAGAGCTACAGAACTTGAGGGATAAGGAGAGAGATGGATTGGTGAGAAATTGGATTTCTTGTTTCTCTCTCATTCTGCGTTATTTGTATTGTCAACTTCCGGGACAATCACCGCCATCTTAACGCTTATCCTGTACCTTTACGATGGGGATGTTGGCAGTTTTCTCTTCATCAACATCATAATAATCATCGATATGACCAGAGAAAGAAACATAACTGTCTTCGATTTTACCCTAACCCGATCCGCTATGGATACCTTACCAATGACGACACTATTGAAGTGTAAGTTCAGTACGCCATAATATTAATGCCATCACCTTTTCTTTTGCAGAAATCTTGTCATCGTGACCGTTATGGCGCCAAAAATGACGTCACTGCAATCATCATCATTGTCTTCGGCATTAGACATGTCGATTGCGTTGTTAATTTTAAAATATGTTCTTCGTAAATTTAGCGACGCGTTTGAGAGTTTCAACATAACACAACTGAAAAAATGGACTCTGTCAAGGTTTATTAAGGGGTAACAGTCTCCTGCTGCTGATGTTTGGCCACAATGTTAATTTTCCCTACAAGGAAACATTTGGCATTCACTGGTCAAGCAGGCAGTATTGCTTTCTCTGAATACAGTTTTTCAGGGAAAAGGGTTTCTTATATCCAGGTGGATGTTATCGTTTCTCCCAGTATCTTTTGTTCCTTTCTAACCTTTTATATCAAGTAGCGATTTTCCAAGCGTAGCTTTGATGTGACACAAGGCAAAAAGTATGGGGCACCCAGTGAGGATCGAACTCATTACTCATTCGTAATTGCGCTAGCGAGACAAGCTTGCTAACCATCGCACCGCCCCCTTTTACATCAAGTAATGTGGAATGCCAACATCTTGATTATGTCATTATTTTCTCTTCTCAAGTCCAGTAGCTGTTATCACTCTTTCCATTATTGATGGGGGTTTCCTTCCTAACCTTTTATATCAAGTAGTGTGGAATGTCAACATCATGATTATGTCATTATTTTCTCTTCTCAACCCCAGTAGTTTTATCACTCTTTCCATTATTGATGGGGGTTTCCTTCCTAACCTTTTATGTGAAGTAGTGTGCCAACATCTCGATTATATCATTATTTTCTCTTAAGCTTACATTTGCTAACAATTTTAGTTGTTGCTCCTATTTGGTTCTCCTCAACTGATGTGGTTTCTGCTGTTTTGCACAGTTTTTTGGTTGGGATTCTGTAGCGCCAGTCTACAACGTCCAAAATAGTATTGTCTTTGCCAAGACCCCCAGGATTCTCTCGCGCAAAGATATTGATTATTAAATCATTGATCTTAAAAGCGATTGTATACAGCTGACACTATCGATATTATTGAACAGTTTTAGTAAGATCCATGACCCGAGTTTCGAGTTTGTTTCTCCATTTTGTGCCAATCTTGACTTTTAACTGAAACTACATCTGGCAGACCCTATTCAATGTTCAATTTCCTTTATCCTGTACTTAAGTTATTATAACAGATCGATACGGCGAGATATTTGAATATTCATGGTCGATGTCATTGATTGATTTTTGTATTTATTTCTGAGATGAACAAGTATTATTTACACTATTTACATGCAAAGAATTGTCTTCATTTCTGTTGCTTTAATTACAACGTTTCGGTACTTTTAATCCCCTGTCCTTCATCAGGGTACTCTACAGGGAATTCCTAGATGGAAAATTTATGTAATATCAGCCTTAATAGTATTAATCGATTAAAGTGTTGGTTTGTTAATATGGTGATATATTAAGCGTGAGTTCAATCTCTGGGTCTAGCAGTGTATACTTGGATTACTAGAAACAGGGTGAGCAATAACTGAGCAGCACTAAAATACGAACTACACGAGATATCCCTAGACATGGGAAGTGAAACGAGAAGAGTTTAACCCCGTAACTTAAAGGATTCACTTCATAATTCCTTCTAGGTTAACTAAATTGACATGCACCTGATAAGGGTCGGAGAACTCAACGGCCGAAATTTTGTGTTAACAACAATAAAGATGAGGACAATATTCTGCGTGCAATTCTTGTAAATAATGATTGAATTGTTTGTTCAAATGTTCAGTAATTCTCTTCTCTGTCAACCAGTGTGACATGACAGTGAGAAAACCTTCTCTGCTTTGTCAAGATATCTGAAAATGGAATAAGGAAAAATAGTTTCTTCTCTTCCTAGTTTCCCAAGACTGGTTTGATTTGATTAGTTTGTTTAATGGCATATCAATTCCTTATGGGTCATTTAATGCCGAAATTTAATTTTCTTGGGAGCCTTGAAGTAATATGTTATTCTGCTTTCACAATTGAATATATGGTAGATGATACACCGATTTTGTGCATATACATGTTTATATGGACATAATTACGAGATGTGGTGATATATGTATATATATTTTATGCTTTTTGGAATACAGTTTGATTTCGTTACGAAATTGTAGAATATTTTATGGATTTACGCCATGAAAAATATTGATTGTTTGGTTGATTTTGATTAGTGGTATATCAACCTCTGCGGATTAATTAATGCTTAAATGTAAATAATTTCAACGCAATTATATGCCTTCGACTACAAATAAAATATATATATAGTTTATATTTTAGAATAAGTTTGTGTTCTTTAAGAAATTGTAGAATATTATATAGATTCATATCATCAAAGGATTATTTCATATTGATTAATGTATTGTTGGTAATTTTATTATAAATAAGTATTGTTGACACTTTTTATATAAAAATGTATTACTGGTATTTTTACTATTACATCTATTTGTGTACTTTCGTAGTTTTTTTATGTTTGGAGAGTTCACCATTTGTCCATAGCTGGGACCTTAACAGGTGCTACCACCTGGATCAAGGTGAATTTCGGAACAGCGCAAATTAAGAGGTGATTCAACAATCTTCAAAAGTTCCAATCTCTCCTTGCTGCCGGATGTAGTTTATTTTCATACCCAGGACTACCGAAGATGGATTTTTAAAGCTTAGCCCTTTCAAATCAAAACTAGCAACTTTTCTTCAGTACTCAAAATTAATACAGAAACCAAACATATCTACATTGAAAGTTCAAAAGTTTAAATATATCGGCGTATGGATCAGTTATAAAAAATTTAGTATAGGAGAAAAGGAAATTTGCAATTGAACATTGCATAATTCTGTGCTAGATATAGTTTCTCCCAATACCCCCAATTGGTACAAAACCAAAATATCACGAGTTCTGTTCTTAAATAACCTCGGCAAATCGAGGTTTTCATATGAATGTCATATATGGCGTCAAACCTGTTATAAATATCTAAACATTTATTACTCTTAATGAATATAAACGTTGCCGACAGAACTTATTCTTCTACTTAGATGCATTGTTAATGCTTTTTATAGCAGAAGTGAAATAAAAACAATTTTATTATAGAAAACTAGAGAGAAAATAATTTTATTATAGAAAACTAGAGAGGAAATGATTTTATTATAGACAACTAGAGAGAAAAGGATTTTATTATAGAAAACTAGAGAGAAAAGCGTTTCTGTAGTACAATAATGTTTGTTTTATAAGTGCGATTGGTATCATGTAAAATACTACTACCGGCCGCATGGTCGGGTCATCGTTGACTAAACAATCTCCACCCGAATACTTTTCTGACTTTATCAGAAGAGAGCAACTAGATTCCCAACATATTCAAAACAAAGCCATTCAAATCGCGGATGAATCTTCTTGTTGGGGTCAACAGCTATCTATCACAATGGGGTGAACTGAGAGACATAGCTATGTATAGAGTCAGTGCGTTGGCGATATTGTATTGTTGGCCGGAGGGCGTATCCTAGACTGGGTAGAGGCGATTCCCGCAATGGAATCAATGGCCATGTGCCCATGAAGAAGGTGGGTATTCAGAATTGGGGATATTGACTCTTATTTGACCTGGATAATGATCGGATCTACCACGTCTACCTGCTCAAGATACACTACACGTGAATGAATATATTTCTGGCGTACAACACAGATATAGTGTGTCAGCGGTGAGCGCTGGTTATGGGGTTACATGCGCAGCGCCCTACGGCTAAACACACTATGACCGATGATGATGATAATGAGGATGTTTACGATAAAATTATGTCATAAGACAGATGTTTCAAAATGCACCTATCTTAGTCTTTTCATATCTATCTATATATCTATCTATCTATCTATCTATCTATCTATCTATCTATCTATCAATCTCTTTATATCTGTAAAGCTAGCTAAGTACATATATATATATATATATATATATATATATATATATATATATTTGTGACTCTGTCTATACATCAATCAAACTCTCTTTATATCTATCTATCTATCTATATCTATATATATACATGTGTGTGTGTCTAAGTCTCTTCATATCTGTCAAGATATCTAAGTATATATGTGTGTCTCAATCTATACATCAACCACACTCTCTTCATATCTATCTATCTATCTATCTATCTATCTATCTATCTATCTATCTATCTATGTCTCAGTCTCTTCATATCTGTCAAGCTAGCTAAGTATATATATATATACATATATATATATATATATATATATATATATATATATACATATATATTTGTGTGTGTGTCTATCTATACATCATTCAAACTATCTTCATATCTATCTATCTATCTATCTATCTATCTATCTATCTATCTATCTATGTCTCAGTCTCTTCATATCTGTCAAGCTAGCTAAGTATATATATATATATATATATATATATATATATATATATATATTTGTGTGTGTGTGTCTATCTATACATCATTCAAACTCTCTTCATATCTATCTATCTATATGTCTCAGTCTCTTCATATCTGTCAAGCTAGCTAAGCATATATTTGTGTGTGTGTCTATCTCACTATACATCAATCACACTCTCTTCATATCTATCTATCTATCTATCTAACTATCTATCTATCTATGTCTCAGTCTCTTCACATCTGTCAGGCTAGCTAAGCGTATATTTGTGTGTGTGTCTATCTCTCTATACATCAATCACACTCTCTTCATATCTATCTATCTGTGTCAATTCTTCTGATTCATCTCACAATATGTTTCCTTTTCCCGCATTCAGTTTATCCCATCTATTTCTTTTATCGAGTTAAATATTTCCATACAAATCCGTCCGTATCTAACTCTCTCCCCGCCTGTCTTGCGACATCAGATCCTTTTCAACAGTACCTCTCATCAACATCATAGAAAGGGATAATCACCTCGATCTAATACAGTTTCCCTCAGCTCCACCTACACACGGCAAAAATATCCCTCTTCCCACCACGCTTACTACGCTGTATCCAGAGCTATAGTTCTCTTTTCGGACCAAGCTTAGCTTACTAACGGTCAGGTCCAACAAACACCAAGTTAGTAATATCAGCAACGCTTCTGCCACATTCCCTTGGCGTTGTTTGTCTTCCTTCATTCGCGTTTTCTGTCTTCTGTGTCATTCGGCTGACCCACCCCTTACCCATCTACAGATGAGCCCTATCCTAAGGGAAGAAGTCCCTCTTGTATGACTCATTCTCGTATTTAGAGCCAGGGGCACGTTACTACGTTCTATGAACGATAAAGACATGTTGCATGTTTTATTAGTCGCTTTGCGCTCGATTTCAGACGAAGAACTGGAGTTGATGTTTACGGGCAGGGTTGGCAATAAAGAATATTGGCATAGACACGTGACTAGAAACGTATAATTAAATGAAACGGGTTGAAATATGTGGGGGTTGAATTGCCAAATGGGGATTGTTTCATCAAGCATATAAATGTTTTCAGCTGAATCCTATCATCTGATCAATGCTACTTTATCTGATAATTTTGTTTAGTCAGTCGCTAAGACCCGACAGTAATCTCTGTTTGAAATCGATTGACTATTCAATGAAATGTACGTTCGTACGATAATATAAAATCCGGATTCTGTAGTGGCCTATGGGAAAATATCTTAGACCCGCTTTTTTTTCTTTTTTTTTCCCCCCCTTGGGCCGCATCTTCGGAATTAAAATTTACTCACGCGTCGCCAAAATTTATGTGATAAAAAGTATATTTATAAATCAAGAAAAACAAGTTAAAAGGTGATAACCGCGAATTCGAAGTCACGACATTATCATTGATAATTGTCTCCTCCAATTTGTGAAGCCTATTAACTATATTTATAATACTTGATATGTAAAAATATGACAATTGTTATTTATAACAATTTGTACTGGGACTCATGGATACAATTAAAAGTAATCCATAATAATATTTTAAATTTTGAAATTGTATTTATTTTTGGCATATGAAATTTTTGAAACTGTTTGATTATTTTACAATCATTCTACCTCGTCTGTTATTCTTTTCCGCCTATGAGGCGAGTCGCACTGGGAACCACTTGCCTAAACGGTTAAATATTTTGTTAGTCGTGTAATAATTGTGATTTGAACCCCTGAGTTGCTGACGATGTACCCAAAGTCAGTGGAAACAGGATTAGTAAAATCTAGGCAGTATTAAAACGATTGTTTCTTCTACTTTTTCTGAAGTGTCCTTTCAGGAGTTAAGAGATCATGACTCTCCACAATTTCCTGTTCTTCGTAGCTCTCAATAAATATTGTCTTTTTGTTATTTCTCCTAAACCTTCAATATCTGTCTATAATTCAAAGATGAGGAATTATATACACTATTTACATTATTCGGACTATTGCCCTCATCTTTGTCGCCATATTTATTACAACGTTTCGGCCCATTAGCATCTGTCTATATTTCTGAGATGAGGTATTATGTACACTATTTACATTATTCGGACTATTGTCCTCATCTTTGTCGCCATATTTATTACAACGTTTCGGCCCTTTAGTATCTGTCTATATTTCTGAGATGAGGTATTGTGTACACTATTTATATTATTCGTACTATTGTCCTCATCTATGTCACCATATTTATTACAACGTTTCGGCCTATCCTTCTTCAGGTGTTTGGAATGTCGAACTGAACCCTTTATTTCGCTCACTGGGGTAGACTGTTCTAGTCCCACGTGCCATGTTTAATGGATGTCAGTTATCAGTTATGAAGGACACATGGCACAGTGGATATAAGCGTTGGTTAAATCTTGACAGGACCCAATGAGTTTGAATTCAATACCCGGTTAAGCCAGTGGAGAACTTGAAGAGGGGAATTATCAGGAGATAACTGATAACTGACATCCATTAAACATGGCACGTGAAACTAGAACAGTTTACCCTGCGAGCGAAATAAAGCGTTCAGTTCGACATTCCAACCACCTGACGAAGACCGGAGCGTACAACGGCCGAAACGTTGTAATAAGTATGACGACAAAGATGAGGACAATATTCCGAATAATGTAAATTGTCTATTAAACCTTGTTTCGCCAATCATTTACTTGAGCTTAGTAAGTAGGTTATACGTTGTTTTCCTCTGACTCACTTGCCTTCAATCTGTCCTGTGAATATCATAGTTTCCAAGACTCTTTCTTCATTATATTCCCTAGAAATTTCAACTGCGAATCACATTCTGTTGCTACAAGTCTGATCTTCATTTTTGAGGAGATTGTTCACTGCCATATACGAGAAAAGATATCAGGTTTCAGGATAAATTTCTTTATTTCTAACGAAGTCTTTCTGTTTCTTAATACTATGCTTAACTTTTGGAAGGCATCTTCCACTGTCCCAATGAGCTTTCCGATTTCAGTGTTGCACTTTCTGTCCGCTGTTAAAATAATTCCGAGTTAGTTAAATTTTTGTACATGTTTGATTATACTATCTCCAATTAAAAGGATAAAAAAAAACAAACAAAAAAAAACAAAAAAAAAAAACGATGCATCTGTAGACACGGACAGGCGGTATGAGAAAATAGACTACCTGCAGGGCTTTGATGAATTATTAGTTTCTAAACGAAGGATTTACCTACATATGTTTATATTTACCTACATATGTGTATATGAACTCACGCCCATAAAATTTGTATTAGGTTGGTGCAAAAATAATGACGTAATAATGTCGTTTTTTGACGTTAAAAATACGTCAAAAAACGACATTATTCCGTCATTATTTTTGCACCAACCTAATAAAAGTCTTTTGATACACCCTGTATATAATAAATAAACATGGCTTTTAGTAAGGCTTTTAGATATGGCTGGCCAAGTAAACACCAACAAAATGAGGTTGAATGGAAAAGAACACTATTCCTTTGGGATTTATTAATTGTTTATATTTTTTTTTTATTGTGATAATCCCTGAACATGTTCAAATTAAGCATCAAATTAATGTGGTCCGTGGAAAATGTTTCTGGCGTTTACTTTTGTTGAAAAACATTTTTTCTAAACTTGGTTAATTTTGAAATAAAAATTCTTTGGTGTACTAATTATTAAATAGAAATCCTTCAGCCATGAAGGGCGTGTCCGTTCAACATAGAGGGGTAAGCAAGAATGAGAAATTATATTTATTTTATGTGAGATACTGAGAATATATATATATATATATATATATATATATATATATATATATATATATATATATATATATATATATATATATATATATATATATATATATAGTCGAATCTCCCGTCAACTTCGACGTATGAGGGCAAAGCAGATCAGTTCCCAGGAAACCGACAGCCCGACAACAGCACATGAGATTTGATTATAGTGGTGAAGGTTTCGTGCAGGACCAGCCACACTTTTTGAAGGGCCGATTACAGAGACCTGGTGCACTACATGCCTCAAGGTCCCCAAACAACCATACGGAGGTTTTGAATTCAGAGTTGTCCTTCTTCTAGGCCAGATGCCATCCAAGGCTATAGAGTCTGTCCTGCTATTTACCCATAGCTAGAGGGAGAAGAAGAGGATTCATACCTTTCCCAGGGTTATTAGCATGTAAGTGAATGTAATGGATTCGACTGGAATTCGAACTCGGCTCTCCCATTTCTCAATCCAAGCCGCTAACCATTACTCCACCGTGCCTATATAATGTCTCTTTTCTATAAAAAAAACTTTTTATGGTAATTGTTCGGATGAGCTCTTCGCTATGGTACCTAGTCTTTTTGAATTTAAGCGCAGTACTACATAGGCGTCGAGATCTCATCAATTTACAGTTGAACTGGCGAGTTGTAGCCGTAAATTCTATGCTAACAGTTTCTTCTCTCGCACTTCTCCCTTGTGGAACTCCCTTCCGACTCTATGTTTTCCAGCCAACATTAATCTGCAATAATTAAAATGCAATGTCAATCACTATCTACTGTCCTTCGGATCAATCTTTCTTCTTCCCGCTCATTATTAATGTTTCTGTTCCTAACTAACGCCATTATCCTTTAGTTAGATCCAGTGACAGAACACAAAGAGTGTGAGTTCAATACCCGGATAAGGCAGTGCAGAACTTTCAGAGGGAAATTAACAGGAGATAACTGATAAATGAGATCCATTTGACATGTCGCGTGGAACTAGAACAGTCTACCTCAGTGAGCGAAATAAAGGGTTCAGTTCGACATTCTAGCTAACTAAAGAAGGCTGGAGTGTACAACGGCCGAAACGTTGTAATAAATATGGCGACAAAGATGAGGAAAATAGTCTGAATAATGTAAATAATGTACATCTCAGAAATATAGACAGATACTGAAGGGCCAAAACGTTGTAATAAATATGGCGACAAAGATGAGGTAAATAGTCTGAATAATGTAAATGATGTACATAATACCTCACCTCAGAAATATAGACATATACTGAAAGGCCGAAACGTTGTAATAAATATGGCGACAAAGATGAGGACAATAGTCTGAATAATGTAAATAATGTTCATAATACCTCATCTCAGAAATATAGACAGATACTGAAGGACCGAAACGTTGTAATAAATATTGCGACAAAGATAAGGACAATAGCCCGAATAATATAAATAATGTGCATAATACCTCATCTCAGAAATATAGACGGATACTGAAGGGCCGAAAAGTTGTAATAAATATTGCGACAAAGATAAGGACAATAGTCTTAATAATGTAAATAGTGTACATAATACCTCATCTCAGAAATATAGACAGATCCTGAAGGGCCAAAACGTTGTAATAAATATGGCGACAAAGATGAGGACAATAGTCTGAATAATGTAAATGATGTACATAATACATCATCTCAGAAATATAGACAGATACTGAAGGGCCGAAAAGTTGTAATAAATATGGCGACAAATATGAGGACAATAGTCCGAATAATGTAAATAGTGTGCATAATACCTCATCTCAGAAATATAGAGAGATACCTTAGATTTAGTGTCATTTTATCTCCAGCACAATTTTCTAGTCCTGTCTCTTATTTAGTTTAATGATTTATTGATTGATAATCATCTTTAAGCGACACTTCTTTCTAATTTGAAGCACAGAGAATTAAGCCTTGTTGCTATTAGAAACGTGTCAAGCCTTTCTACTGCTTTTCCATGGGGTTTTCTCTTTGTTTTTTGTAAAACAGAAATAAAAAACAAATACTGATTTTCTTTGCAAACTATGAAAGTTGTTGAAGCGTATCTGTATAAAAATTGGAATCAGCTATTTGACACAAATTGTCGAGAACGTCGTCTGTGTTATGCTTTCCTGGAAATTAAGCCAACCAGTCGATATACAGCTTGACAATCTCGTATGTGAACTTCCGAAAACCTCTGAAAACTGAATAATTTTAGTGAGGAGTTTAGTGCACAAAAACCTTACCCACTTGACCTTAGATATGACGTAGCAATACTTTTTAATGATCGGCGAGACACCGCCCACCATTCTCCCATTATTGACTAAACGACCCAAGCCCGCAAAACGTCATTTTTTGTCACGCGCTCGTATTGGCTAGACGTGAATATGCTATTTGTTAATTTTTTTCTTTTTTTTAATTCTTGTGACTTTATACAGTGAAAATGTCAAAAAGAACTGCAGAATCGTTATGAGTAATAGCGAGAAAAAGAACAGGATGTATCTCTCGTTATTAAGAATACAAAAAGTAGAGGAATGTCGAACTGGACCCTTTATTTCGCTCGCTGGGTTAGACTGTTCTAGTTCCACGTCTAATGGATGTCAGTTATCAGTTATCTCATGTTAATTCCCCTCTGAAAGTTCTCCACCGCCTTAACCAGGTATTGAACTCACACTCTTTTGGGTCCTGTCACTGGATCTAACTAACGCCTTTATCCACTGTGTCATGTGTCCTTGAAGAACAAAGATGGGGATGATAGTCTGAGCAATATAAATAGCGTACATAATATCTCATCTCAAAAATATAGACAGGTGCAAAACGTAGAGCTTTTGAAGAAGCTTGATCACAGTGTTCCTGTGCAACTGGGAAATATAGTGTCGTAACAACAACTGTGTATAATACAGGGTGTCCATAAATTTCGTGTGCACTTGAAAAAATTTATAACTTTATTTGTATTTGCGATAGAAATAATTTGTAAAAAATGTTATAAAGTTTAATGTCCCTAGTTTTAAGTATAGCTAAAATAACTAATGTGATTTCAGGCATTACTGTAAATCAGTTGGCAAATGTTTTCCGTGAACTGCAAAATTGTATTACCTTTTGTATTGCTAATGATGGAGGACATGTAGAAACTTAAATAAAATTTAAATTAAACCTTAAAAAATATAGATTCACTTCTTCCCAAACCTTTTTACAAATTATTTCTATCGCAAATACAAAAAAAGTTATAAATTTTTTCAAGTGCACATGAACTTTATGGACATCCTGTATAAAGAAACAGAAAGACAAGTTACTTAAATTTTACAGTGAAAGTGGTGACCACAAACTAATTAACAATAGAAAAAAAACTAAATACGGCAAAACAAATTATTAGGTTGGTGCCAAAATAATGACGTAATCATGTCGTTTTTTGACGTTAAAAAATAAGTCAAATAACGACATTATTACGTCATTATTTTGGCACCAACCTAATACAATACCTAATGTAGTTTTTCTTTACTCGACTCTTTGGAAATTATCTTACGTTACTCTTTGTTAAGGGACGTTATGGAGAGACAGAGACGCAAGCGCAGTGAATATATTTTAACGGGCAAAAGAGGAGCATATATATATTTTTATTTTATCGTTTCATGTTGTTTCATTTTTAATTCAAACAAGTCATTTTTGCCTGAAATAATTAAAACTTATTCAATATTTATGGTCTTAATTATCCCTCTATCTTAGCAATATATTACTCTATAAATATGCTGTGGAGTTATTTCACAGTGGAGGCTTGTATTTGTACTAAATTGGTCCTAAAATAGGTTCGACGTACAAAACTTTAGGAACTTGATATAATAGGTATAACGCAGAGTAATCTAGTTGTGGTCGCTGACTAATTTTTGTATTCCGACATCGACTCTATTTAGTCACATGTAGCACAAGGCCGAATTTAATGTGTGGTTCCCGAGCCCGTAGGCTCGGCCAAAAATCCCCGTAGACTCCGCATAAACGGGATCGGATCTGTCTACCTCCCCATACGAAACTCTGACCTTCGGCATAGCCTCGTCCGGGTTCCTCCCCGCCCGAAGGCAGAGAGTTCAACCGTTCAGCCGGTCGTCCAACATCGACTAGTATTTAGACACCCACCCACGAGGGTATCATATGGCACAAGACCGGTTTAACGTGTGATCTCCGAGCCCGTGGGCTCGGCCAAAAATATGCCCTTTGAACCCGGATAAACGGGTTCAGGGTCGGTATACCTCCCCGAAAGAGACTCTGCCCTTCGGCATAGCCTCGTTCGGGTTCCTACCCGCCCGAAGGCAGGAAGTTCAACCGTTCAGCCGGTCGTCCGACATCGACTATATTTAGTCACCCCCTCCAGGGTATCATGTGGCACAAGGCCGGTTTAACGTGGGATCTCCGAGCCCGTGTGCCCGGCCAAAAATATGCCCATTGAACCCGCATAAATGGGTTCAGGGTCGATTTACCTCCCCGATAGAGAATCCGTCCTTCGGCGTAGCCTCTTTCGGATTCCTCCCCGCCCGACGGCAGAGAGTTCAACCGTTCAGCCGGTCGTCCAGCATCGACTAGTATTTAGTCACCCCCGTATAAACGGGTTCAGGGTCAGGTTTACCTCCCCGAACGAGATTCCGCCCTTCGGCGTAGCCTCGTTCGGGTTCCTCCCCGCCCGAAGGTGGAGAGTTCAACCGTTCAGTCGGTCGTCCGACATCGACTGACCCTCGTTTCTCTTACTACTCCTACTTATATTAGGTGGGAGAGTTTATTAACTATAGAATAGGTGTTTCACCATAACAAAATAAACTGTAATAATTTTTGTAGTTTTTTTATTATCTCTCTTGGCGTGAGTAGTCATACGTTTTTGCTGCAATATTGTTTTAATCTCTGAAAACCGAAAAAATCGACCATTCGAAACAACTATCCGCAAGAAATTTGGACAACTGTATTTATGTATATCTACATTCTTCCGTCTTTTTTCATTTTTTAAAATTTGATGTTCAAACCTGTTATAGGCAGCTTTGAAATGCACTTTGAGCGTGTGGAAATAATAGGAAATAATTATTAGAAGTTTTTTTTTAATTTTATTTATTACTACAGGTTGATAAACCTCATACGAAAATTTGAAAACAGAAAACATCTGAAAACCGAATACTTTCATTGAGGAGTTTGATGCGTATAAACGTTACCTACTTGACTCACGCCACTTGAATTTTTTTTTATCCCTCGTGTGCATCCATAGTTTTTTTCTGCAATATTGTTTGACTTACTGAAAACAGAAAACATTGGAAAACCGAAATATATGTGACCCCAAGGATTTTAGATATTGGATTGTGTACGTGTATTAACAAAATTAGCATCAAAGTAGATTTTATATATGGATTTTGACGCCTAAATATAACTGATTGGCCGAAACATTTTAGTCACAAAAGAAGTTAAGAAAAAAGGCAATTTTTTCCATCATTCTCTTGGAATGATAAAGAGTTTTCTAAAAATTACTGAAAGGATCTTTCCAATGTCTAATGGATTTGCTGAAATTTTGTATGAATATCAAAAGGTAAAGAAAACGTTCAATGAGTTCACCAATCTTTGAAGGTTATTTAAAGCCAGATATTTTTAGATTATAAGGAGATAATAACGATTTAGGGATAAAAGTCTTACAAATCATTCAACGTATCCATCACCGAAAATGATGGCTAAGCTTCTGGTAGTTGATTGATGTGTTTGCTATACAATGTGGAAAGAGACAGCTAGTCTTGAAAATTCACATTTGAGATTCAGGCTTTTGAGTAGCTTTGGAACCCAGGAACCGAAGAGAAACACTCGATTATCTCAACCACAAGAAAGTAAGCAACCTAATTCCCTGAAGAATTCAACAACCTAACAAAAAGATGAAGAAGCTGGAGACAAACTAACAGAAAGGTTTTTTTGGAAATGAAATGTGACTATCTAATGACAGAAAGGCAAAACAATTAGCTGCAAATATTAATTAGACAAGAGTTTATATGAGGCTTATCAAAAACATTTCTCTATAACGTTCCTCCTAACTTCATTTCCCGCATAAGGAAAATAAATCACAGTCAAGATGACGTTAGAATTCGTGGTTATAGAATCATCAGCGTGTTTTGAACAGTTTAATGTTCGCAACTTTACTCACAAGACTTAGGTCAAACTATGATGTGGATTACAGACTTTCTAACACTGGCTATTATATTATTTTAAATCCTTGATGAAGTGAACGTGATGAATTCAAATCTAATACCCGTGATTGTTAAGCTAATAATATAACCACTCAGATGAGTGCTATTTATTTATTTATTTTTGGTTTTTCTTAAGCATTTCACCCCAACGAAGCCGGGAGTGCCACTAGCACGCAACGGGATACAGAGAGTTGGAGCAAGAGTAAAGAGACATGATAAAAGGAAGGATGAAGAGAAGGACGGGGACTAGATCAAGGCATCTGGAGATGTCGATTGACATTGCATTTGAATAATTGAAGATTCTTGCTATCAGGGAAGCAAGTAAGAGGAAGGGAGTTTCACAGACGGGAAGTGCGAGACATGAAGCTATTAAAGTAGAAGAGACGGCGACATTTAACCGTTTCGACAGTGAAAGGGTGGGACTGAGATATCAACCTAGTAGCACGTTTAAATTCAATTAGTTTGGGAATCAGTGAAAGTATCTCATCGGAGCAGTTACCGTGAAAGTATTTGTAGAAAAGACAGAGGAAAGTGACGGCACGACTGTGAGAGAGCGACTGTACATGAGATGCCAGATCAGGGTCAATCACATTGCATATTCGTATCTAGATTTAGTGCTAATCTATATTATGTATAAAATTTGAATGTATCAAACTTATTTTGTTTTTTTACAAACATTATTACAAAGCTTAAATCATTTATAAAACTTAACATTATATTGTTTTGACACATTATAATTTTAAATTTTATAAGCACAAAAAAAAACTAATTTCGAGAATAGAAAAAGTAACATAGTTACAGTTTTTGGGAGAAAGTGTATAAATTAGCGTGATCAAACTGAACAAGACCTGTACACTGAAACGCTCAGTTACGATTTGATTTGCGAATTCATGCTAATACAATCTCCGATGGCTTCTAAACAGTTTTAGCTACCTGATTTTACTCAAAAGGCTTGGAACTTGTTGCATGACATTCAGAAAACGTTGAGGCATGCTGGGATCGTCTGCTCAGGATAATTTTACCAAGACAACTGAACGTTGTGAGACTCAAACATTAGCCTCATAGATGGAAATAACAACGTCCTAACGGAAGTGGTAGAGACCTGAGAAAACTTGCTGTCGCATGATCTCTGACTAGCAACATAAATCTGTCTCAATCACCGCAGCTTCCTCTGCCGAAGTGGATTTTGTTTTTGTTTCATCTTTACTAATAATAAAATAATAAGAGTGATAAAAATGCTAATGATCCGCTTGCCTCTTGAATTAACCGTGTTCGTAGAGAGAAAGATGGCGACGATGAAGGTGTTATTATTGTTATTTGTAAAAATTCCAAATGGAGTCAGTGCTGATGATATCTTGATGTTCAGGGCGTCGATAGAGAGGGATAAGGCGAACAAGTCAATGAGAAGGCTAATTAAGACCTAGTCAAATGCAACTGTACAATTAGACACTTGTCTTTTAATTAAACCACCTTGCTCTAATGATACCAACTTCTCTAACAAGCTCATCATTTTCTCGGTAACTGTGACTGGTATCTGAAATTCTTTTGCTAATATAAATAATACCTGGCAAAGACAACATAATTCGGCGTCACCTCTCCAACTACTGCCTCCATTGCAAAACGGCCTATGCTCTTTCTTCTTGACGATAACAACTAGCGTAGTACCTGTCAAAAATAATAAATTTTTCATACATATATAATTTTATCTTTTTGAAAAGGTAGTTATTCTTTTAAGGCACCATTATTGTTTGAAATCATAACCATCTTCATTCTTTTAATCCGTCTTAGTAAATATTATCAGCAGCAGAGGAAAGCACACAGACGCAAAGGCTTGCTTTAACCCGTTCATCACTTTGGATGTACATTTAGCATTTGGGAAAATGAAATCGGCGTTTATAAACGAAAATAAAAACATCTTGAGAGTCACAGATGCAGATCTGTAGCTTCCATCGATGAGTTTGTTTTGCATCCTCTCTCGTGTCGTCATAGTGCCGGCCGCATTCCATGTCATAAACGAGATCATCAAAAGAGGTTTGGATGCAGCTGGGTTCCCTTCCCAAATCGAACCCGTAGGCGTCGACCGTGGTGAAGGAAAACGGCCGGATGGCATTACCATTTTCCCTTTTAAAATGGGGAAGTCGTTGATTTGGGATGCGACATGTGCGGATACATTTTCGGCCGCTGATTTGATCAGGTCCGCGATTGAGCCGGGGTCCGTCGCCCGGAACGCAGAAATGAAAAAAATAGTTAAATATTCTTCTCTTGCTGATAGATTTTTTTTTTACTCCTGTGGCAGTAGAGGCTTCTGGGGTTACTGACCCTCGTTCGATGGCGTTCCTTCTGAAGATTGGCGCGATTGCATCTCGATTAAGGGACGAGCCTCGCGAAATGAAGTGGCTCTTCCAGCGTGTCTCACTGACTATGGTTCGAGGTAATGCTTTCTCCATCATTGCGGCTGGCAGAGGATAGCAAAAAAAAAAAAAAAAATGTTTATAGTTAATAGGATGGTTAAAAAATAATGTCGGTTTTTGACGTATTTTTTAAAGTCAAAAACCGATATTATTTTTGCACCAACCTAATATTTTGTTCTGGAATTGTCATCAATGGTCAAGTGAACTTGCTTTGATTCAATTTTTAAATTATGTATGTCGATGTTACTCAAATAAAATACGTAATGCGTTTTTTGAGGAAAAAAAAATTCTTAGGTTTTCAAATATTTTAAATTTAACAACGTTCAAAACATTCTCAAGGCGAACTGTGAAAGTCAAAGTAAGTTAACTATGGATGAGGCTAAGTGATGTAATTTAATGACTAAAAAACAAATTGGCTGAAGACGATATGACCAATGAATATATTGTTTGTTTTTACCAATAAATATGTTATTTCGTCATATCCTCTTTAGCTAGGGCGCCCTGAAGGTCCGTTTAGGTGAAACCTGGGTAGGTAGTTTCTGGTACACGAGGATTTTCATACTCTACACGAATTAAGCGCGTTGAGCTCTTTACGTTATTTTTTATTTTACTCGATTGGGTTATTTTTTTTTTTTGGCTATTCATTAAGGCGTTACGCAATTTTTTCGACCAACTAGAATGGTTTCAGTCTTTTCTTTTTTCCAATTTTTCCCCCCAGATACCAGTTTGTTGAAATATATTTTTATTTGCAAATTTTATAAACCGCTTTTTACACCAGTCGCGTATAGGGATTAAAATAAACATAATATATATATATATATATATATATATATATATATATATATATATATATATATATATATATATATATATAATTATTTATTTAAAAAAAAAATTATAACATAAATATGTTATAAAATCACTACAAATATAGCCATTTTGTTTCAACACCCTCGGTTATATATATATATATATATATATATATATATATATATATATATATATATATATATATAAATTCCAAGAGGATAGAATCCAGGTAGAACTCAATGTCCAGGACAGAGTAAGAATATAATATTAAAAGCTCAAACACGAATATTCCAAGGTTATAATTTATTAAATTGGAATCGGAATCATGATCCAATTCATCAGACCTCGACATTTTTTTCTTTTTGAATTTGTAGGTCTGATGAACTGGATTACGAATCCAATGTAATAAATTATAACCATGGAATATTAGTGTTTGAGCCTTTTATATTATACATGCACACATACATACATACATACATACATACATACAAATATATATATATATATATATATATATATATATATATATATATATATATATATATATATATTACACCTTCAATATTACACCTGTTTAACAGGCGTAATATTGGAGGAATCGAAACTTTTTTCTTACAGTCTCAGTTACAGTGGACTTGTCATGTCTAGAGAATGTTTGATGACAGGATACACAAGATCCTAATGTACAACCAGTTAGATCAGGGCTACAGGAATGTAGGTCGCCGATATTTTATATACAAAGACAAGCTTAAGACCAACTTGTGAGCTGTCAATATACTTCATAGCACCCTCAAGCGCTTAGCCTTGAAGCGGGTAGAGTTGAGAAGAACGATTTTAATGGACTCATCAGTTTTCAATCTGCAAGTCTTAATTGTCTTCAAGAAGCGAGAGCAAGATGTAAAAGGTCAGCCAATCTAACAGTGATCTCATCCCATAATCCTCACTCTTGCTTCATATGCGGCCTCTTTTGCAAATCGATGTCGTGTTTTAAGTGCCATTTAAGATTATCACACAAAATTCATAATTGAATCAATTGGTTTAGTTGCCAGCTCTTCATACGTCACAGCTGATTGGAGATTCCATTATATATATATATATATATATATATATATATATATATATATATATATATATTCATCATCATGGCTTGACTTAGCAAAATGAAGATCAAAAGGGAGTCATTTCACATCGATTGCAGGCAAGTTTGTAACTGATAAGTCCAATGTGAGACAGGTATACACGGTCGCAGTAATTGTAGCTGAAAGTCCGGTTGTCAATTTCTCCGTCTTTGTCTCTGAGAGCAGCCCGGCGGGTATTTTCAAAGAAGGAGACAACATGGTCGGTGGCGAGACGTCAGGCGTCACGGTTATTCAACTACTGTGGACCGAAAGTCTTTGTCAGCCATACGAAAACGCAATGAGCATAATAGAGATGTCCTGTTACACTTCCTCCAGACTCTTGCCAGAATTCACATCATCATGTGTCCATACACTTGCATGCAGCCTCTCTATCAAACTGTAGGAGCACATGTCTGGCTTCTGAAGTAGAAATTTATACAGACCACCCTGTACAACAATATATACTATACGTTTTAGAAGTGGCCCATACACCTAGTTATCTGAAGTTTTTAGCATTAATATCACTAGTGCTGCCACACATGGGATAAAACACACACACACACACATATATATATATATATATGTGTGTGTGTGTGTGTGTGTGTGTGTGTGTTTTATCCCATGATAAGTAGGGTCGTAGGGCACCGTACAGTGGCAGTAGAAGTGGTGTTTCTTGGGCAAGATAGCCTGACATATCCCAACCCTCTCCAGGCCGGTTTTGGATTCAGAGTTTTTCCTTCTCCGACACCGGTTGCCATTCAAGGCTATAGAACCCAGTCTGTTCTGCTATTTACCGATAGCAGACGGGAGAAGAAGAGCATTAATAGCTTTTCCAAGGGGATTAGCACGTAAGTCAATGTAACAGATCCGACTGGAATTCGAACTGGTCTCTTAGATTCTATCTCCTCCTCCGATTTATATATATATATATATATATATATATATATATATATATATATATATATATAATAATAACGAGGAGACACGGTGGAGTAATGGATACCGGCGGAGAAAACTAAGGCTGTCGAATCCATTACAGTCACTTACACCCTAATACCTCTTCCTCTCCCTTCAGCTATGGGTAAATAGCAGGACAGACTGGGTTCTATAGCCTTGGATGGCAACTGGTCTAGAAGGACAACTCTGAATTCAAACCCGGAGTGGAGCTCTTAAGGTGGATGAACGGCACTTTGTGCTACCTTCCGGCAACTTCTGCAGCCGCGCTGGTACCAAACTATACTCTCCTTTATACTCTCCTTTGGACTCTGCTAACAAGACGAGAGGTGGGAACTAGACGTCCGGGCTGCCCTAGTTCTCCATATATCCCGCCCAGGCTCGTAGCGCTACCCCATCGTCTCTCGAGACGGACGGATGCAACGACGACTACCATATATAATAACCTGTTTCGCCTTTCTAGGCTTCATCATATCGAAATACGAAAGAAAAGAATCCGCGCGCGCTCGCATGTGTATATGCGTGAATATGCTTAAATAAGAAATCATTAGTAAATTTTCCCTAACCTGGGGTTTCTCGTAATTAAAGAAAAGAAGAAAAATTAATCACTTTCGACATGAAGTTAGAATTATAAAGAAAAAATACAGAATAAATATTTAAGGCTTTAAAAAAAATAACCCTGCCTATGAACAGTAATAGGTATTTCCCAATCACCATAAATACATGGGCGCTAATATGCTGTCTAAGTAGTCTACCACTAGCAGTGGTTTATCTACTTGATAAAGACTATCGTTTTGGTTATTCCTTAATCCGTAATCCTTTCTAGGTTAAAACAAACCGATTTTCATTCTTTTTTTTTTAATCATGGGAAAGTCCAGCTTAGGTAAAAATTACTATGATTCATTATTTAAAGCATGCACACAAACATATACAGGTATTACTTTCTACTTTGGGTCTAGTTTCAATTTATATAGGCAACAATTCCTTGGTATATAATCCAAGTGAATATTATTGATACAATAAAAAATATTAAAATTGATTCATCGATAGAGCTCAATGATTTAATTAAACAGCGCAACGTATTTTAGACAATAGCAATTAAGATTATATTACCTGTAATCTTAATTCCTATTGTATAATATATTCCTATATGTGTGTGTGTGTGTGTGTGTGTGTGAGAGAGAGTTATATATATATATATATATATATATATATATATATATATATATAGTCATCCAGAGACAGACTGTTTCGCTGTATTACAGCTCATGAGTATGGTAGACATCCGGTTAACTTTAGCTAGGGTTGAAACCTGACTGAATTGGCCTCAGTCGGATAATCTAGCTTTAAAGGCTTAAATCTACCTCTAAGCCGTTGGCGCACGGCAGGAATGAAAGTGAATTTAAGCGTATTTATTTTTAGATAAACACGAAAGTGACTGAGAGAACTCGATACGTTTTATCGAAAATATTGCATTACTAGCAGTAATAGTCACAGTTTGTCCGCAGAGAGCTCAATCAAAATAATTTATCAGGAGTGACCCTGGGTTTCACACTTTTGCAATCGATGATCTCAACACAGCAGGGGTAAAAACGCATGCCCATACAACCTGAATATATCAGCTCTATCACTGATATTGAGCACTTTCTAATAAATAACGCGCATATAGCTGGCCATGCATATTCGAGAATACCCGTCTACTAGGGTGTCTATCCAATACCTATTGCAGACTCCTGCTCAGGCATATTTGTTTTTTTTCAACACCTACGAAGCCAACCGGTGGTTTATATTGTAACTATCTGGGAGAGAGCGCATTATCTAGAATGATCAAAAATGTAAATAAAAACAAAAAAATTCAGTCACGCTGACTTGAGACTCCGTGCTAGCACAGAACCAAGTTTTCACTCACAAGGTATGGTTTTCAGGTTCTTTCCAAAGATGCTGTGATCTCCAGACCGATAACTTCAGATAGTCTTCATCCTGGCAAATCGACTATGAAGGGCCAAAACGTTGTAATAAATATGGCGACGTTTATTTATTACAACGTTTTGGCCCTTCAGTATCGACTATGGTGAAATTCGGCTTAATTGATAACCCTTCAATAGTAAGTATAAAGGCGATATTATTTTTCCCCCTTTTATCCGAAATTCTTCTTTAAAAAGAGCATATATTTGTGAATGAGTGTTTGTGTGCATGTGTTAGGTGTGTATGTGCAGATCAGTATAGAATTATTTTTTGTGTTGGGTGGGAAACTTAACCGCTACTGTTCCATTTGTGCGTCAAAACACGCTTGCGGGCTCGTCCGCTCCATTTATGGATTGGGGAAGCAAGAATTTTGAATTTCCCCATTCTGATGCAAGCGGACTGCCTGCGGACGAATTTGATTGATGTAAAGCTGATTTATAGTTTTTTTAGGGGTCAAAATCTCTTTTAAAGCTATTTGCATTCTGGGATTGATATTTTCACAAGGCTCGTTGCGCGGTCACATGTCGGTATTTGATCACCACCAGCAGGGTCACTTGAGTGATGGAATCTGAACATAAGAGTCACAGGACAACATCACTGATATTGTATTTCTAAATAAAACTCACTCTTTCTCTCACTCTGTCTGTCTGTCTGTCTGTCTGTCTCTCTCTCTCTCGCTATATATATATATATATATATATATATATATATATATATATATATTTTATAAATGGAAAATGATTCATTGAAACTAGATCCAAAATTGAAATAAATAAATATGCGTCTGTATATTTGTGTACATGCTTAAATAAAAGATCATAGTACTGTTTACCTAAGCTGGACTTTCCCGTGATTAAAAAAAGAATGAAAATGGGTTTGTTGTAACATGTAACATAGAAAGGGTTAGTGAATGAGGAATAACCAAACCTGTAATCTTTATAATATCAACAAAATAAATTACTCGCCAGCGGCGGGAAGTAGGTAAACCACTGCTAGTGGTGGACTACTTAGACAGCATATTACCCCCCCCCCAACGTATTTATGAGGATTGGGACGTATCCAATAGTGTTCATAGTTACGGTGTATAACAGGGTTATTTTTTTAAAAGCTTTAAATATCTTTTCTGTATCTTTTCTTTACAATTCAAAGTTCATGTCGAAACTTTAATCACGAGAAACACCAGGTTAGAGAAAATTTACTAATAATTCATTATTTAAGCAAAGACACAAATGCACATATATACACATTTCTTTCTTTCGTTTTTGGATCTGATGAACACTAGAAAGGCGAAACGCGTAATTAAATATAAATTGAATGAAATGTTTTCCATTTGTCAAATCTCTTCAAAACTTTGTCTGGATTCTATATCCTATTTTAAATACACAGAGACAAATACTCACACACACATATACATATATATGTATTTATATATATGTATTCATATATATATATATATATATATATATATATATATATATATATATATATATATATATATATATATCAATAAACACAAAAGGAAAGCTTATCTTAGCCGACGCTTGGACTTTACCAAGGCAAAGGCAAGAATTTATTTTGCCACATGTATTTATAAGCGAATGTAAAAATGTTAGTTTTTCAAAATTTCTAAATATAAGAACCGCTCATAAATATTAATCAGGCTAACTGAAAAGTCTAAGCAAATTATGGAAGGTGCTAAATGACGTAATTTAATGTCTAACAAACAAAAGTCAGTAAATTGTACTTAAAATGCGCATTATTTTAGTTTGGGATTAATTTTAAGTAATTATAAATTTTAAGCAAAAGTAGGTTATGAATTTAACTGTTAAATTTTAACTGTTTGAATTTTTAACTTTGTTATCGTCACGTATGTTTGGCTTGAGAAAGAAATATAGATGTGTGATTGTATATGTGTGTGTAATTTAACTACGAGTTAGACTATAAAGTACTGCGCCTGACCAACACTTCATCAAAATTCTGATATTTAGCCAGATATCGAAACTTATGACTTTAATAAAATACAATAATAAATATAAAATAAAATAATGTTATGTCATGTAATAAAATCCCAAATCACCTCATATGGGAAATAGCTTATTTCGGCAGACAAAGATATGGGTTGTCTGTTTTATCAACCACATAAAAAAATAGCCTATTCCCCATATGTGGTGTTTTGGGATTTTATGATTTATTATATATATATATATATATATATATATATATATATATATATATATATATATATTTGTACTTATTCAAATGGTCTTTTTCTTTAGGTTTAACTGGATCCTAACTAACTTGTTTCTATTTTTGTTAGATTTTCAGGTCCTTTCTTGTTTTCCGAACTTCATCAAGTTGAAGAGTCAAATCAAAGAACTAAGGACGCACTGTCTGGAAACGAAGAACGGAAAGTGATTGGGGATTAGGCAGTGAAGTAGAATTGGTTGAAGAAACCTGAAGTGACAAGCACTTATTCCTCTTCTTTGAGTCTCTGTTAACTGAATTAAGGAGTTAGTGTAAACATCAAGAAATGTAGGCGAGTCTTACGGATGGATATTTATTGATGATCCTATCTTTGGTAGCAATTTGGTTTGATGTGAACTATGACATGATAGGGGTGGAGTAGAGAAAAACACCTTTCACTCGGTCAGGAGAAAAAAAACTAGAAATAAATAAAATATGTATGTATGACCCACATGACAGAAATAATTCTGTCATGTGGGTCATACATACATACATATTATTATTATTATTATTATGGTTATTATTATTATTATTATTATTATCATTATTATTATTATTATTATTATTATTATCATTAGTATTATTATTATTAGAAGAAGAAGAAGAAGAAGAAGAAGAAGAAGAAGAAGAAGAAGAAGAAGAAGAAGAAGAAGAAGGTGGCGGTGAAGAAGAAGAAAAAGAAGAAGAAGAAGGTGGCGGTGAAGAAGAAGAAGGTGGCGGTGAAGAAGAAGAAGAAGAAGAAGAAGAAGAAGAAGAAGAAGAAGAAGAATGTGAAGAAGAAGAAGAAGAAACTATATTCATTAAAAAAAGAGGCCCCCAAATTCAAAATGGAATTACTATTGAGTGAAAAAGTGCAACAAACAAAACATAAATGCACCTATTATTGAAGGGCCAAATAACCTAAAAAACAATGCAAATGCAATGGGCCAGATACAGAAATGATGCCAAGATAAACCTCTTCACGCTCAATATTCTGCCCGTACAAAACAAACTGATGTAAATAAACCCCGTATCCATCAATGGCTACCTAGTGCACTGTTAAAAGCTGCAAACAAAGGTTTTATTCTAGCTTCACAGGACCAGTGTTTGCTAAATAGAAATTATCAAGCACACACAGTGAAAAATCTTTTTGGTCCAAAATACAGATTCTTTTACAAATATCCAGTTAAAGTCAAGCATTACCTTAAATGGAGGTAGCGCTTGGGAACACCGGTTCTGTAAATGATATCGTCTCCTCCGAAATCTCTTTCGACTTTACAGAATAAGTGTTGATAAGACATACACACACACACATATATATATATATATATATATATATATATATATATATATATATATATATGTCTTATCAACACATTTATCAAGAATAAAATAAAAATAAATTAATAAATCTCCGTAGACGCTCAAGCCAGACTATGCGAAAACTTCCTCCGTCGTAAATTTAGCCAGCCCCACCTTACCGTGACCCGACATCTATGAAAGTAACTCTATACTGATACAAATTATTAAAACCCCACCCCTGCCGATTCTAAACAATCCGCCCTTGATGTTACCATGGAAATTTTTGATTTCAATTCTGACCATACTATTAAAACTCGTAAATTTCAGAAATAAGTCATTCCCAAAAAATTTCGCTTGAAGATGGAACAGAGCCTACTTTAACTCAAGTTAATTCAAATATTATTTTGAAGTTTTCGGCTCTTGTTTTGAAACATGAGACCTCTTATGTAGCGTGTTGGAATCATATTTTTAAATAAATAATTATATATGTATATATATATATATATATATATATATATATATATATATATATATATATATATATGAATACGTTTTATCAACACTTATATTATATATATATAATTTTTTATCAACACATATTATATATATACACATATATATATATATGTATATGTGTGTGTGTGTGTAAAAATCCGTGGACAAATAATCCAAGTGAATCCTAATTATAAAAATATTTAAACTGATCCACAAAGAGAGATCGATGTATTTATTATAGAGCATATATAGTTAATTTACATTTAATAAAACTAAATACCCCATCGGAAAATGAAACATCTCTATAACTCTAGAAACATACACACAACCCATACATCCAATTAAAAAGCTAAAATAAGATCATCCTTGATAATGGCTAAAAGTATGGCCGAAAGCGCTCGGAATTACAGAACATTTCGACAGTTTCTACACACTCTGTGTCCCGTAAAGAAAACACTTGTTCGAATACAAGAAAAAATAAATAAAAAGCATAATCGGAAATAAAATTAAAAAGAAAGGTTAAATTGTAAACTGGAAAATTTTCAAAAAACAAAACATTACAACAATCATAGCAATATCTGCAACCTTTGTCAACAAGAGAAATTAACAATAATACCATTTTCAGACAAAATAAATAAACCAGAGAATGGAAATTATGTCCCGTTGTATTCATACTAAAAAGTTTCTTTTTAATTCATTTGAGGTAGAAAAAAGTGAAAAAAACAACATATGTATAGTTCATTTAATCCCGCCACCGATACATTTCCAATACACTTAACTTTCCCCTCCTACTCCTAAACTTATACCACACCTCATGTAGTGCGCGTATTCATATATTCATTTATATAGAGTTTATAAATTTTTATTTAAAAAAAAAAGTCGTTAGGAAATCAACTGATCGAAATCGCCTGAAGATATCGAAAGGTTGAAACCAAGGTAGTGGAATCGGCTGATCTCCTAATTCTCTCTCTCTCTCACTATCTATCTATCTATCTATCTATCTATCTATCTATATATATATATATATATATATATGTGAAAAGTGTGTGTATATAAATATAATATATATATATATATATATATATATATATATATATATATATATATATATATATGTATATATATAAATATAAAAGTGAACGATTGCATATAGCATGAAACAGACTGTCGCCTCTAAGTGTTGACTTCTATGTTCACTTTTATATTTACACACGCTCTATCTCTGATATTGAGCACTTTATTACATAAATATAGCACACCTTAAGACTATATTTCTTTATATATATATATATATATATATATATATATATATATATATATATATATATATATATAATTAAGTTATAAGGAACTTGGTAAACCGAATTGGTAAATCCAAAGAGGATGAAATCCTGAGAGCTCAATGTTAGGACAGAGCTAATATGTAATGAAAAACAAACCACTTTAATGTACCATTACGATAATTTATTTCACCTAAATCCTTTTTTAAGGATTCAGGATCATCAGGTAAATCTTCCAACAACGAATTGAGAAAAAAAATGGGATTAGAAATTGGTGGGTAGTGTAATTTTTGTAATTTAATAGAGGGGGTTGAGAGTGGTAGTTAACCAGACAATATAAAGTATAGGGAGGGGTTAATTTTATATCTCTCTTAAGTATGTTTTATATTGGAGTAGGAGGAGTGACAGAAAACTTGACCTCTTTAGATGGTTAATAAAACGGAAATGAATTGTAGAAAATGTATACAAGTGAGTCTTACGGTAAAGAGAGAGATAGGGGGGAGGGGGAAAGAGAGATGGAGTTGTTATAATTTTGTTTTAACAAAATTATGTAAAAGATAGTTTACAATGTTTGATAGAAAATTCGATGTCTGAAAAAAATTTTGTTATTAACTTAAATGTTTAATTTTTTAAGTAAATAGTTTCAGGACTAAATATAACTATTATTGTAATAAACATATTTATCTAGGACATAAAGAAATATTTAAAATCTTAATAGCTTATTCACCCGACTAATTGTATTTCCACAAAAAAAAAAAAAATATATATATATATATATATATATAACATCTATTTTAATATTTAAAATTAATCTATGAATGCAATTTATTTATTACATTGGTAAACTAAATTAAAGATTAGGTTTCATTATTTAATAGAATTTGAGGGTAATATTAATTTTCATTTATTCATATATGCCTCACAAATGTATTCATGTGAATCCCTACATACATACGATCATTAACAAAAAAAAAAAAAACAAAAAAAAAACAAAACATTTGAGATAATTTACACAAAAATTCATTTATCCTCGTACATAAACTATATATACATTTTACAATCTTTATCTATATTTCAAAATATATATAATATAGATTTCACAGTTAAAATTTAATTTTATCAGTGTGATTTCGGAAGTGTTTCATTTTAAAGGAATTTAGCTAATATTATTACTATTATTAATAGTCAAAGAATGGTATATTTAAATTTAAATTATCAATTTAGAAATGAAACTCCCTTCAGAAGAAAACAAAATTTAAACTATACAATATTACAAAAGAAGGACATTACAAATTAAGAAAATAAATTAAAATGTCATTAGAAAGACCCAATATTTCATTTAAAATCAATTCATGCACGTACGCACATATATACATACACACACACACATATATATATATACATATATACATACACACACACACACATATATATACACATATACATACGACCATTAACAAGTAAAAAAAAAAACAAAAAAAAAAACATAGAAACACTTGAGATAATTTACACAAAAATTCATTTAACCTCGCACATAAACTATATATACATTTTGCAATCTTTATCTATATTTTAATATTTGAAATATATATAGATTTCACAGTTAAAATTTAATTTTATCAATGTTATTTCGGAAGTGTTTCATTTTAAAGGAATTTAGCTAATATTATTACTATTATTAATAGTCAAAGAATGGTATATTTAAATTTAAATTATCAATTTAGAAATGAAACTCCCTTCAGAAGAAAACAAAATTTAAACTATAGAATATTACAAAAGAAGGACATTACAAATTAAGAAAATAAATTTAAAATGTCATTAGAAAGACCCAATATTTCATTTAAAATCAATTTATGTACGTACGCACATATATACATACACACACACACACATATACATATATATATATATATACATATATACATACACACACACATATATACATCCACACATATATATTTACACATATACATCCACACATATATATATACACATATACATACATATACAATTCATATATCCATATACAAATCTATATATCAAAAAATTAATCTAACCATTTAATCATCCGTATATATATATATACAGAGAGAGAGCGAGACATACTCATATACACATACACACCCTTAAATAGATATACATTTATATATAAGCACAAAACCCTACATACAAAACAAAATATAAAAAGAGTACATATATACATATATATATATATATATATACATACATATACATATACATATGTACACTTACCAAATATAAATTCTAAGGTAATTACGTCTATATACATATATAGATTACAAGTAGTTTAAAACCATAAAAACACACATGTTTAAGTACATGTACACACACATATACTCGTACATACATATATAATATACATATACATACAAAATAAACATAAAAAAATTTATACATATACATCCACACCCATGCAGCATACACGTTAAAAAAAAAAAAAAAAAAAATATTCAGTATTCAAACATGCTTCATATTAGTATATCTATACTCACACACGTGTATATCTATTTATACATATATATCCATACTACCATACATATGTGTCCACAATATAAATACATAGTTACCCTTATCTATAATGTTCATATATATATATCTAAATAAGATCACATAAAAAAAAAAAAAAAAAAATTTGTAAGTTCCAACACATTTATCAAAGAGCACAGTGTCAGTATTTTCATATATTCATTTAAAACAATTTATATTTTCTATTTATATATCTACACATACTTTTTTAAAATGAGGTGATTTTTATGCCTACATTTACAAATCAACTCATTATGTCTGTTCAATAGTATGTCCGGATCCTTATGTTTTATAATTAGTATTTTTTCCATAATGCACAAATTGCATCGGTCTCTGAAATTAATCGGAGTTTTGGCTTTTGAGATGATTTTCCATTCTATTTGTGGGGTTAATTTGTTTTCCAATAACTCCCAATCTATTAAATTACAAAAATTACACTACCCACCAATTTCTAATCCCATTTTTTTTCTCAATTCGTTGTTGGAAGATTTACCTGATGATCCTGAATCCTTAAAAAAGGATTTAGGTGAAATAAATTATCGTAATGGTACATTAAAGTGGTTTGTTTTTCATTACATATATATATATATATATATATATATATATATATATATATATATATATATATATATATATAATTATTTATATATTATATGCGCGGTAATTATTAAAAAGCGCTCAATATCAGAGATAGAGGTAACATATTTGGTTGAATTGATGGGAGTTTGTGACTCTGAGTTTCACGCTTTTGCAATCGTCAAAAGCGTGAAACCCAGGGTCACAAACTCACATCAATCCAACCAAATATATATATATATATATATATATATATATATATATATATATATATATATATATCTTCCTCACCAGTAGCACAGCTAATTGAAAACTGACAATTTTCAATCAGCTTCTGATGATTGCACTGAGCATAAAATTCCGAGTTGTTTCACCTTTGAGGAAAAACAGCACAAATATTATTACTCAATGTACTATATATATATATATTTTAATTTTTGTATATTATTGAATTGTTCGCGAAGATGGATTTCTCGCCATTTAAATCATTAACCTTTGTATTTGTTTTATGTATGAATAATTCATGAATTTGTAAATTGATTTCACCTTTATTGAAATTAAAATAACTGATCCAAGTGCAACTTTCGGATAATAAGTGCAACATTACTGTAATTATTGAACAATATAGTTCATGCCACTTTGACGGAAAATTTACCAGTAAAAAAGAATTCTCTTTTCACTACATTTGTACATAAACGCAGAACTTTAACCTTAAAATTTAAATTCAAACTCAGCGTTGTGACTGCACGCTCCAAAACTATAACACACATTTCTCATAGCATTTTTCGGATTACAACCTTGTTTTCGTTTGTCCACTTATTACTGAGAGTATAAACAAGAATACAATATTTCATACCTGAGGATGTCTGTAGGAACAGACGAAAGCATGTAAAATAAAAAGATCTAATGCGACGGAAATTTATAAAACAGGATCTTTTCATTCATAAACAGATTCGCCTTTTTTGTATATTATTGAATTGTTCGCGAAGATGGATTTCTCGCCATTTAATCATTAACCTTTGTATTTGTTTTATGTATGAATAATTCATGAAATATATATATATATATATATATATATATATATATATATATATATATATATATATATATGTGTGTGTGTGTATTAGAGCTTTTGATCCTATATATATATATATATATATATATATATATATATATATATATATATATATATATATATGTATCCCCATGATATTTTGAGACTTCGATCCACTGCGACTTAGAGAATTAAGTGATGAGGATTTATGCCTTTCCTAAGGGTGTTAGTGCTAAGTGAACCAAGGTAGTCTCAGTTGTCTGGTGCTGACAAAGCAGACATGGACAGAGATATTTTACACGCGGTTATAGTGCAAAGTGTACAAAGGTACTCTCGACTGTTAGTTTTTCTTTTTCAAAATCTCGCAATCTCTATTCTTGATCTGTAATAATAATATTCCTCTTCATTATTGATAACATAGCTTGTCTTTAGGTCCTTTTTTTTTTCACCCATGTCCATTTTCTCCTGCTGAATTGGAAATCTTTGAATGAAGACAAATCAGCCCCAGCAGTGACGTTGTACTCTTTTCTGTATTTTAAAATATCTTTTCTTCATTTTTCTCTTCTAATTCATACAACGTTTTCGTGACGAAATGTCAAAGAATACCTGTGGCAATGACAACTATAACACATTCAAGAAACACGCGAAGATGTCATTTAGAACGTGATCAACAATCGTCTTACTTTATTCTTTATGGACATGTCTTGTGTCTGAAGTAGTTGCCAATTCCCCAAGAGCTGCAATGAACAATATTCGAGCCATGTTAATTCTGTATATTTTTATTCTTAAGCGTTTTAAACGTTTGGCGCAATAAAATCTACTGGTAGGATAACGCTAATGCGGGTAACACTAATGCATGTCCCAAGAGCCACTCAAGGGAGATGGTTACTAAATGAAGATATTACCTAGGAATGAAAGCAGTCGTATTCTGTGAGTCGGTAACATCATGTCTGACTGGGAAACCAAACACAAAGACGATCTGCCTCGTTTGAAAAGACACAAACAACCATTGAAAGAAGTGGAGATAACACTAATAAAGGACCCAACAGTCACTCAAGGTAGAGTGTTATTAAATGAAATTCTTGTCCAGGAATGAAAGCAGTAGTACTCTTTGAGCCGGTAACATCACGCCTGCGTGGACATTCTAGATACCGAGACACACCCGCTCGTTTGGTTTGTTGTTTTGTTTTATGGCATAGCAACCTCATTGGGTCAATTAATGCCAACAAAATTTTTGAAATAGATTCATAGCGATAGTTTGAAGACAAAAGTATACATATATGTATACATATATATTTGACCCTTTTTTCCATTACTCATATTTTTTAGTACAATCCAATTCCTTAAGAATGTATAGCTGTTTGTATTACTGGTATAAGAAAAATTTTTCCTTCAAAAATTATTGCCAGTAATAATTTTTTTTATTACAAAATATTTTTGGTATTAAAACCTATTTTTACACAAGTTAGGGTGTTAACTATTTGCCCATAGCTGGGACCTTAACAGGTGCTACCAGCCCGGGTGAGGGTGGAGCTGGGAACACCAGTAATTAACACGCTCCTCAAAACCTCCTGAAAAGAAGCCTTGCTGTTGGACGTAGTTTATCGTCTTACCCAGGACGTGGATGTAGTTTATCGTCATACCCAGGAAGGTCTCGCTCGTTTGGAAGCACTAATGAACATATTAGGCGGAAGCTGCTTCGACGTCAGCTCTAATCTACCTCTATATCTGTTAGTGTTACTCGAAGACTATTGCACTAAGGAAATACCTATAGAGCAATTACGTGAAACGATATAACCACTGGGCGTTAGATTAAAATTTTGCCGTAAAGTCAGGATGGAAAAGAAAGTGAGCTCCATATTTGTAGCAGAACAAATAAATCATATAACAAAAATACATTAATTCCCTCCTCTCGTTAGATAAGCTAGTCTACAGCTAAACACAACTGTAGAATAGTTATATCGCAATTTAAACCTACCAACAACTACAATTGCATTTCATTTTCTTTTTTAAATTATTGGCTAAGCGCTCCCTAATGCTAAAATCTCGCTGGATATTAATTTTTATGAGACTTTTTAAAAGATTTTCATTCTGTTTATAATATTCATTTGATTACGTGATAGTAGTTTGATATGTTTAGATTTATTTAAGGGTGTATTATGCTCCCTTTGATTTATGTTAATATTTTTAATAGCTAGTTTAATTTGTTCATCGCCGATGTAGGCAGGAAAACATTATTAATGAGGGTTTGTTTAATATTTTTAATTCAGTATAGAAAATATTTTTATTAAAGAATTTGCTTTGCACGGTTTATTAAGTTCCGTATAACAGCCATTTTCTAATAGGGCATTCATTTTCATAGTTGAGAGTGCCAGCGTTTATGCTGGTTGTTTTTTCATATGTGGAAACAGTAAATGAATTGTTGTTGGCATCTATCATACATCAAGAAACAAGATTATATTTTCGTTGTTATCCTGGTTATGGGTTTTTTCAAGTGTGTACGGAGTTTTTAAAAAAAATAATTTTGTAGTTCGTTTATGTTTTGGATTAAAATGAGGATATTATCTACATATTTTAGTTAAATGAAAGTGTTTTTGTGATTATTAAGTACGTTATTTTCTAGGTTAGTTATGTAGAAGTTGCTAAATTTTGGTCCTAGGAAGGAACCCATGGAAAGACCATAGCATTATATGTAAAAGTTATTTTGATGGTCACTTTTGAAGGGAACTTCTGTGGTACACGTCAAGAGTAGTTTTCGCAAAATATTAGGAATAATTTTTAATGGCTATATTGCAATTTTAAACCTACCAACAACTCTAAATTACATTTAATTTTTTTTAAATTGTTGACTTAGCGCCCCCTAATAATAAAATCTCGTTGTGGCGAGATTTTTTTTTAATTATCGACCCCGATCCCAACGATATTTACAGGTGACGCGAGATTTGAAAGACACGATCTTTCTCGTTTACTTTTCATAGCGAAACGACGTATTCTTTTTGCTCATGCAAAATGTAAAATGTGCTGACTATATATTTGTTAATATTTCTTTATTTAAATTGTATGTCTTATTTTTCCTTTGGACTTACACGAGTCCACCAAAATTGTTAGCGGGTCAGATGTATCAGGAGCTTAATTTTTTAAAGCATTTCACGCCAGGCAAGGCGGGAGTGCCACTAGTACGCAGAAGGGTTACAGAGAGTAAGGGCAGGAGTAAAGAGGGGTGTTTGAGGAAAGGATATACAGAGGGATGGAAATTGGTATCCAGGCATCAGATGTCGATTGTCATTACATTTGAATATTTGAAGATTATGCCCATTAGGGAAGCAAGTAATAGGATGGGAGTTCCACTGTCAGAAAGCGCGAAAAAGAACCTGTTGGAGTAGAAGAGGCGGTTACATTTAACTGTTTCGACAGTGAAAGGGTGGGACCGAAATGCCAACCTAGTAGCACGCTTATATTCGTGCAGTTTGGGGATCAGTGAAAGAAGCTTGTCAGAGCAGTTACCATGAAAATATTTGTAGAAAAGACAGAGGGAAGCCATATCATGGCTGTGTGAAAGTGACTGCAGTCGAGATGCCAGAAAATGTTTTTGACAGCAAAAAAAGATTTCTATTAACTTATTTCACCTTTCTCGTTATTAAGTTTAGCTCAATGTGTCACGGAGGCACAGTGTTCTAATACATAGTGGAGCGTAAATGTTTAGAAAGTTTTAATCGTTAGAACATCCACAAAAATTTACGTCCAGGTTCTTACTAGGTTTCATCATTCTCAGCAGATCTTCTGCGACCACAATATGGGACATTTAATGAGACATAAACATAAACAAATCGAAAAATAATTCAAATCAAATCAGCTCGCTAATGTACGCCAAACATAATAAATTAAAAACAAAATTCTCAGCGTCTCTCTAGCCTTCGTGCGCATGTGCAGTCGCATCAACGTAAACATCAATTTAGTCTCATGATGAAGAGTTAACCGACGAAATAAGTTCAAACTTAGATATATGATCAAACATAGATAAATACAGAGAGAGTTGTACAAATAATAGTTGTACAGATAGATAGATAGATAGATAGATAGATAGATAGATAGACAGATATAAACAGACTGAGATAGATATGAACAGAATGAGATAGATAAATTGAAAGATATGAAGCGAAATGCAAAGATAGATCTAAACAAAATGAGATATATATATATATATATATATATATATATATATATATAGATAGATAGATAGATAGATAGATAGATGAATAATAAATTCAATGAAGTTTTGGAACATGAAGCTAAGATAGTGTCAGTTGTTTACGGAGCTATGCGTGATACATGACGAAATATTGAAATCACTTCGCTAACTAAATTTAAAAAATACATTAAGCCACTAAGCACTCGATGAATGTTATGATCCCCTTTTTTAAATTTATAAACTGTATTATGTTTTCCTTAAATATGCAAGTACTTTCGACGGGCCCTCCGGACATCATCAGGCATTTGTATGAATGCTTCATTGTAATATAAATTAAACTGTACCACATATTTCATTTAAAAAAACTGATCCGACGTGCAAATTTTCGGGATAACCATTGAGTCATTACTTACTGAACTTTTTAGTTCATGCAATGTTGACTGATAAACTCCCACAAAAAAAATTCTTAAATTGCCTTATTAGTAAAAAAAATCTTACTTAAATTTACAAAAATTCAACCTTAGCGTTGCGACTGCCCCCTGCACAATTTTGTATCTCTTATCAATAACACACTTCAAAAAACATTTCGATTTGCATTATATTTTTTCGTCTCGGATGCTACCGGAATTTTACCAAAAAGAAAATATTTCCATGCCTGATGAAGACCGGGGGTCCCGTCGAAAGTACTTGCATATTTACGGAAAACCTAATACAGTTTATAATTTTAAAAGACAAGGATCATACCATTCATCGAGTGGTTAGTGGGTTAATACTTTTTTTTAAAAATTTAGTTAGCAAAGGGATTTAACCATATTATATCATTAAATTTACTAATTTAATTTTTGTAGGAATGATTCATTGTAATATAAATTAAACTGCAGCGCATATTTGATATATGTATATGTATACCTGTGTTCGTGTGAGTATGAAAGACAAGAAGAACACCTTTTATGATAACGTATTTCATCCCTTAATGAATATTATCGTGGAACAAAACGCGTGTTCATAAAAGGTTTTCATCTTTTCTTTTATTTAAATTCATTACAGATATAACCATATCTGAACTTTTACACTCTCACCCATATATATATATATATATATATATATATATATATATATATATATATATATATATATATATATATGTGTGTGTGTGTGTGTATATATATATATATGTGGGGGAATTTATATATATATTATTTATATATTATATGTGTGGGGTACTTATTGGAAAGAACTTGATATCATTGATATGAGATAACGTAGTTAGAGGGATGTGAGTTTGTAACAATTGGTTTCACGCTTTTGCGATCGCCAAGCAATAATAATCACAAAAGCGTGAAACCTAGGGTTACAAACTCACATCCGTACAACAAATTATAAATATATATATATATATATATATATATATATATATATATATATATATATACAATGTCTTTAAAATATATTTTCAATTGAGCACTGTTAAATGACAAGCTAATTCTAAAAACAACGTTCGCCTCCGTAAATGCGAAGCTCTTCACTAAAATGAATAGAGCACTATGGCTGCTTGGCGTTTGTTTACGTTTGTAAAAGCAATACGCTAGATAGCTCAGTGGTAGAAGCTCCCACTGACACCAAATCGCTTGGATTTCGATCCGGGCTTGAGGCATTCAGTTATCTAGTCTCAATGAGGAGCTGCGAAACAGTACTGTCTGCGAATGACGCGCGCGCGCACACACACACACACACACACACATACACACACACATATCGAAAAATTTATTTCGGTTGAGCTCTCTGGGGAGGAAGTGTGGGTCTGTAAAAAGTGACTATTACGGTTAATAATGCAAGACTCTTCGTTAAATCGAATCGAATTCTCTCAGTCATTGTGTGTTTATCTAAAAATAAATACGCTTAAATTCACCTTCAACCCTGCCATGCGTCAACGGCTTAAGGGTAGAATCTCCGACTGACGCCAATTCAGTCGTGTTTCGATCCTAGCTAGAGGCAACCGGACGTCTAGCCTCACTGATGAGCTGAAGCAGTCTGTCTATGACAATATATATATATATATATATATATATATATATATATATATATATATATATAAGAAATTTCTACGTAGGTTAAGTAGATTTTAATGTTTATCTTTGGTCTTAAGTTGGTGTTCGATCGCATTATATCTGCGGTTGGCTAACTAAGGCCAATAGAGTACCTACTACAACTATATGTCGAGACTGCTTAGTGCACACTTTGGTCGTTATGTCGCGCAAGCAAAAAGATTTGATGGGAACATAAGTCGTACAAAATTAAGAGGTTATCGTTCTCTGGAATTTCAGCCCCCAGTATGATGAGGAAATCCAGGCAAATCTACCAAATCATTTATGTTGAAAATGCATTTCATCTGATAGATATTGCAGCCTTAGCCAATAAAAACAGTTCTTTGAAAACGATTGCGAAACCAAGTGAATATACGGACTTTGTGAGAAATCTGTAGACTGTCTATTCCGAATGCAACATTAACTGTTGTTATTGGGGCTTTTTGGAATTATGTAAGATTGAACCAAACAAATATGTTAATCAAATTCCTGTCAGCCTCAAATATGAGAATTCCAAAAGTTATGCTTATGGGCATATCTCGCATACTGCATATATTTCTCCCTGAAATTACCACAATAATTCATGATCTAATTTGATGGTACCTTATCTTTCTGCATCTTTTGATACAATACCTTTTTGTCTTACTTGTTTCTGGTTGGGCAACTCATACTGCACAAAGCAAAATCAAAACAAACAACAAAAAAGAAGCAATACACATGTACCGATGCGATTGTAGTTACAAACAAAACACCTCGGGACTAAAAGCAGAGACAGAGGCATTTATAATGGCTGCACCGGACCAACACATATTCACCACGAATTATTACGCAAACAAAATAAGAAAGTGTACAGAGCCCCTTATATAAAGAGTATGTTGACACTATTCACTGCTTATCTAATGTCGGAATTATAAATGCGTGAAAGGATAGAATGGACTATTCTATTCATTGGAAGATATGATAATACTACCGTGCGACACATAATTAAAAACGGTTTAAACATCACCAAGAATTAAAGAAAAACATGAAGTCCTGTACATTGGTATTTTATCGTTCATACTGATATTTAAAATCTAATAGACCAGACACAGGCATTAAATACTAGATTTTTGTTTCACTTAGAGGCCGAAAAGTTGTGTATATGGCAATGAAGATGAAGATAACAGTCCGCATAATGTAAATATTGCAAGTAATCATAATACCTCATCTCAGAGATATAGAGACCGAAACGTTGTGACTATGGCAATGAAGATGAGGATAAAATTCGAATAATGTAAATAATAATAATACTTCATCTTAGAGATATAGACAGATATATAAAGAGACATAAAGGCCGGAGGGTACAACAACCAAAACGTTGTGAATATAGCAATGAAGATGAGGATAACAGTTCGAATAATGTAAGTAATGATAATACCTCATCTCAGAGATATAGAACGTTGTGAATATCACAGTGACATAGACATAAAGGCCGGAGCGTACAACGGCTGGAAGGTAGTGAATATCACAATGAAGATGAGGATATCACTCCGAATAATATAAGTAACCATAATACCTCACCTCAGAAATAAGGAGGCCGAAACTTTGTGAATATGGCAATGAAGATGAGTATTACAATCCGAATAATGTAAGTAACCATAATACCTCATCTCGGAGATATAGAGGCTGAAATGTTGTGAATATGACAATGTGGATGAGTATAACAGTCTGAATAATGTAAATAATGCAAGTAATCGTGATACCTCATCTCAGGGATATAGACAGATATTTAGAATCTAATAGACCAAACAGGAGGATTAAAGAGTATAAAATGTTTTGTTTTTAGATATCGGAATGTCATCAGATAAAAAAAAATATTAAGGAATATGAGAAAATAAATAAATATGGGAATATGTTGAAGTTGAATCAAAACTAGCAACTTAAAACATGGAAAAATACCAATAATATGAATGGTTTTGAGCGAATAAACCCTTTAGAGTCATGTTCTTATACAGCCTCGTTAGATCGAAACTTTCATATAGATGCCATTCATGATGGTAAAGCCGTTCAGAGATATCTATCCAGATTGTTGTATACATCCGTTTTATCAGATCAATGATTAAAATTGGCTTGTAGCAGATGAATTCTGTAGGTGTTAGCGAGGACCATCCTTCTTTGAACGTCGTGGACTGGCGCCACACAATCAAAAATACTGTGTCAGATAACA
>OZ010601.1:92040069-92145069 GCA_963932145.1 Acanthosepion lycidas
ACTGACATATTGTTTCTTCATTACTTTTTAGAATGTTATAGAATCAGGTCAATGATACTTCATTTTTAAGGGGTGGTGTATTAAATATCAAATTAAGAAAAAACATTTCAGTTACCACAGAGAAATATTATTCCATAATTTCCATAAGTGTGGGCGAATAATTCTGTCCACATCTGTATGCGTAGTATAGGAAAAAAAGACATTGTAGGTTAAAATAGGGATTTAGGCATATTCGATGAATATCGTTTCCACAAACGTGGTAAACAACTAACCGAGAAATAATAGAATGGTAAGGTAATGAAGGGTTTGGTAATCTGTGGATAATCCCAAAGACGATGTAATCCAGAGAGCGCAATTGATTTATCAGGTATGTATGTTGTAAGATGACGAGAACGTTATAATTTTGTTCTTCTGCTGGTTATGATGTTTAATGGAGAAAAGGTTCTCTATTTAACATCATCACTTTACAATACACCAGAAGTGTCGAAATAAAATTGCAACTTTCGTACTGATCTTATAACATGCATATGTTATAAAATTGCATATATATATATATATATATATATATATATATATATATATATATATGGTAATTCACAGACACACTGTTTCACAGCTTTCGCTTCAACACTTCTGCTGTCTTATCTGGTGATAATATATATATATATATATATATATATATATATATATATATATATAGAATATCCGTTGATAATTGGTAGGGATAATTTTAAGCAAGTCATGAATCCAAACAGACCTTAGTGTAAGAAACAGAGCAATATGTCAATCATAATTAGAGAGGATCCCTAAAAATCCATTCGTTTATAATTATATTTCGTGAATATTTACAAATATTCATCGACCTGAAAAGATGAATACTTTATATATTTATGAATTAAATTATAACGTAATGGATCTTTACGGATCCATTGCACTTATCATTATATATATATATATATATATATATATATATATGATAGAGTGAGGAAAAGTTAACAGCAGGAATATGTTCCAAATGTCGTTCTTGGAGATTTCGTACTTTATTGCTTAAAAAATCAATCAATTTTAGCATGTTGTTTAAAAGCCTTCGGAAAGATCCTGGTTGTAAGAAAATCGATTTCAACTGAACTGAGGGAAATGAACATCGGTCAGATTTTAAACACTTATCTTTCACATTTGGTTGGTCGGAAAAAAAAAAAGAAGTCATCTTTGGATGAAGTAATCATTTGCGCGGGAAATAAGAATAGAAAAGGGATGAACCTCGACGGCGGAAGGAAAGAAAATGTCATAAAGTCGGGTGGGAAGGGGCAAAGAGGAAGGATTCCAAATAAAATCCTGTTTCCGTATTTGCAACAAAAATCTTGCTCTTTTGAACGTAAAACAACAAACGGGAAAACGATTTACAAGAGGAAAAGACAGAGAAGTAAAAACCGCTTCACGGCGAAAGAAATCGTTTTAATAAAAAGAAAGAAAGAAAGAAAGACATTAGAAAAGGAAAGAGATTTTGGGAAAGGAGACCTATAAAAAAAAAAAACCTTAGAGTTTAAATTAAAAGAAAGAAACGGAAATAAAATAAAACCATTGAAAAGTTTCAAAGAAATAAGGAAAAAAATTCATGAATGATTTAAAGAATGAAGGAAATGATCGAGTTAAAAAAAAAAGCAGAGAAAGAAAGAAAGAAAGGAAGAAAGGAAGATGGAAATTTTTAAAAGGGGGAACGAAGAACTGAATGAAAAGAAAGAGGGAACAGAATAAATTAAATATCCAGAAAAATAAAGCTAAGAAAGAAAGATCGAAAAAAGAAAGAAAGAAAGAAAGAAAGAAATAAAGAATAAAAGAAAAAGAAAGAAAGAAAAAATAAAAGAAGTAAAAACGACATTAGAAAAGAAATGGAAGGAAATTTCAATCAGTAGAAAGAAAGAATGAGAGAAGGAATGGAAATTCAATCACTGCAGAGATTGAGCTGAAGGAAAGAAAGGAAGAAAGAAAGAAGAATGATAAATAGTAGAAAGAAAAGAAAAGAAAGAAGGATAGAAAAATTAAGAAAAACATACGAAGTAAGGAATGAAGGAAAAGAAACCAGGAATGAAGGATTTAAAGAATGAACGAAAGGAATGAGTGAAAAGAAAAGAAATGAATGGAAGAAATAAAGAACCAATAGAACAGAAATTAAAAAAGGAAAAACAGAAAAATGAAGGAAAAGAAAGAACACGATAAAGTACTTTGGAAAATAAGGATAAAAAACAGAAAAGAGAAAGAAAGACAAAAATAAAGAAAGAAAGAAAGAAAGGAATAAAAACTACGAAAGAAAAAGAAAAAAGTTAAATCATTAGTAGAGAGGTAGAGAGAAGTAGTAAAGAGGGAAAAAAAAGCAATGATTGAAAAAAGAACCGAAAAAAAAAAATAAAATAAAAAAGTAATAATTCAAATAACGAAAAATTTTCTAACGAAAACCACTTGAGATCTGACCAGTCGACAAATAACGCCATCATGCAGACTAACTTCATTCTCCTTATAAATAAAATCATTTTGAAAAAGCTAATCCATAGATCGATGGCTAATCGGTATTTGTTTAAAGAAATTTCAATATGCGGACCTATAAATTAGTATACATTTTTTGTTTAAATTTTGAAAGAATTAACCTTGGCTTCCTGAAAGCTTGTCTTCACAGAATTGTCAAAGACGAGAATGCAAGTGAAATGAAAGTCTCAAGGTTATTAGGTCAATGAACGTTCTGGTTTTCTCTTTAATATATTAATTTTGAAAAATGATACAGTTAGAGAAGAAGAATATGATGGAGACAATCGAAACAAAAGTCGATCGATCTTTCGCGTGAAGGTTTTCACTTTCGAACTGACATGAATTACTTGCAAATAAAAAAATTACCTCTACGTGATAATCTTGCGAATGAAGGAGATGTTTTTTTTTATAGTTGGTATTTAGAAAATCAATTTGTATGGTTTTTCTGTGATCTGGTCTAAAAATGTATTAGAAGCGGTCACGATAAAAGAATTGCCTTGTGAACGGTTGAAATATTTTTTCATCTATTTTATAAAACAACTTCACCCAATATAAGACTCAAGGTCACGTGATGTAGGGAGGTACCGATAAAATGTTTATGATTAAAGAAATGTGTAATAAATAGGGTGGCAGAGAGGATACACAACGTTTAACTTTTGATAATGAAGAGGTCAAGATTGTATCATCCAGGAAAGCATCAACGCCGGAATCTGTTCTACAATATAGAAGTTTTTGTCTGAATTTGCTAGTGGATGAAATCTTTAATTCGCGAACTTGTTGACCCAGGCATTTTTTTCAGTCTGCATTCCAACCATATTGTTTCAACCTTGACAAAGACGCGCTACAACCGCTTAAAGAAGAAAGTGCTTTTTATTACAGTGCCAGAAACCTTTCGGTTTACAAAAATAAACCGACTGTAATACTACCTAGAATATTTTTGTGAGGAAAACATCGATGTCCCCAGATTGAAAAGGCCTCAATCTATGACTTTTCTTAATGACATGTCCCTTCGAGACTAAACTGATCATGGCTCTCTCTTTATTTTTATTTGTTATTTCTGATTTGCCTTTTCCAAGAAAAATGATAAAATGATTTCTGTTCCACTGTGCTGAAGATAAATATAAGAAACAAAGACAACACGAGACGTGTTAAACTCAAAAACTATTTTATTCAAACAGCTGATTGATTTGTTTGCTCTCAGTATTCCATAGTGGGACCGGAAGTGCTTACAATCATCAACATAATCAACATTATTGATGTTGTTATAAACATATCCTTTCCTAACGTAATTTACATATTTTTATAAATGTATTAATAACTTTCCCAAATTACAAAATTAATAATTACAAATCAAATTCAGACATTTCTCAAAGGCGGTCGTAGAAAAATGATTAATGAACCATGATTATAATTTTTAAATATATATTTTATTATTTCTTCCATGTGCGAATTTAAATTTCTGTAATATTCAAAGATATAAATTTAACTTAGTCGCTTACATAATGATATGTCAAAATATATCGTTGATTCAGATTGATGCAAATGTATCAGGGAGTTTTTTCCAAAATATGTTCATCTACAGAAATTCTCAGTATCATTACTCAGTCATTAAAATATACCTGGTTTTCCAAGACCTTAAGAGAAGTTTCAGCTACATTGTTGCCAATAACAGAGATTCAAGTTTTAATTCGAGGAATTTTTTCGGTAGTAATGGACCGCCGTTGAGACGATAAGTATTTTATGGTGCTTAACTAGTGAAAGGTTCAGAGTGAAGAACGTGGAGAATGCATGGCTTGTCGATTAATAAAATTCCTTTGCTTGCGCCATAAGTGTTTGCAACAAAAAACAAACAAAAAAAAGCAACAAAAAAACAAAACTAATTTTGTTATGGAGTAAAAGCTTTATCCAGTAAAAATATCTGTACAACTATAAATATGGCACTCTGTCAAGCCAATCATTCACTGTACAATTGGGTGACAAGTTCGTGTAGGTTTTAGAAATTTATAATATTTCCAAAGACAAAGAGAACAAAGGCGAAGAGATTTCTACGTAATACATTCTTTTTAGACTGGGAATTTGGAGTCAATTCCAGGTTTAACCATTTTTTTAACCATTTTACGTGAGGCAAGGAGACGCAAATGGTTGATGGGGGTGAAGAAAACTAAGAAAGGGTTATTGAGGAGAAAGGTCAAAAAGAAAAACCGAATTCAAGAAGAGAAAACATGAGGATTGACGTTGCATTTATACTTTTGAAGAGCTTTATGAATTTAAGCGCAGTTAGGTCTCAGCATTTTACAGTTGAAATGGCTAGACACAACAGTAAATTCTATGATAACAGTTGGTTATCTCGCACTTGTCGACTCACTTTCAGCTTCTTGCTTTCCAATCAAAAATTTAAATGCAAAAATGTTATCTTGTTTCTTCTTAATTCCTGTTATTTTATTTTTCTCTCTCCTTAATTTTTTTTCTTTTTCTAATATACACAATTAACAACACCATGCGTCTTAGTTGCTTTATTGCCTTGCTTGGGGTGAAAGAATAAAATAAGATTAAAATATTTCGCCCAATCTTAATAAAAATGTGACAAATACCTAAAAATAATATTTAAAAGATTTAAACAATAAAACAATAAAATAGTGACTTTAAAGCTGAAGCATAAATTTACAAAACAGACTGCAAATATAACCCGCAATATACCCCACAATATACCCCACAATATACACGGCAACATAAATAGAAGAGAGTTTAAAAGTAAAAGTGATTTGCTACAAAACAAGGCATTCCTTGAATTCTGCATTCATCGTATTAGCTCTGACTATAAATGCGACTACCGTCCTGATGGTATGTCGACTTGACGTGGTAGGACGGCTTGCGTGATTCAACAACCGCCACTGCTATGTGAGCGGGGTCTTCGGTCGTTAGCAGGTTCAACCAAGCTCAACAGGTCAGAGGAAAGACACACCCTGGTACACCAGTTTGGGGTGTGTGTAGCAGACTAACAACCTACTCACTTAAAAACTAACTTGTTACAGAAACCTCCATGATATCTTCAAACAACGACATGGCCGAGGAAGAGTCCTCCAAAATGATTGTCCAGAATTCACTGTCATATAAGAGGACTAATTTTATGTAACATTTCAGTATTCTTGTGTTTCTACTGCTTGAACTCTCTTCTTCCTCTTTGAGAAGACTGTCCAGGATTCACTTCCATATAGGAGGACTAATACTATGTAATAGTTCAATACTCTTTTCTTTGTTTCTCTTGCTTCAAGTCTCTTTTTCATCTGTGAGTAGATTGTTCAGTATTCACTGTCATATAGGAGGATTGATATTACGTAACAGTTCAGTACTCCTTTCTTTGTTTCTGTTGTAAATTAAGCAATCGTCCTAATGGTGTGTCGCCTTGACATGGTAGGACGGCTTGCGTGCTACAACGACCCTAGAGCTATGTGGTCGGGGACTTCGGTCCTTAGCATGTCCAAACAAGCTCAACAGGTCTGTGGGGTAGAAGCCAGACGAAAGACACACCCTTCTCCAGGTTGGGCGTTGTGCAACCTGCCAAAACCCTATACACTTAAAAAATAGCTTTTTTTGCAGAAACGTCAACGATATCTTTATGGCCGAGGAAGAGTTCTCCAAAGTGGAGCGCATGACGCCTGGTGGTAAAAATCACCCGAGCAGGCAGCCGGCACGACATGGGCCGAGCTGAAGATAATTTACCAGAACCTCGTCCGTTGGAGAGGTGTTGCCGTGGCTCTACGTTCCCCAAGGAATTAAGAGCCATAATGAATGAATAATTTCGATTTAAAAAATGCAGTTTTGAGTAAAATAGAAAGATAATTGATTGATGCGAAAATATATTGAAAGTGCATTAATTTCGTTATCATATGACGTATATTTACTTTCAGAATCATAGAAAATTCTTTCCTCATAAATTCATATATTTTGACGTTACAATTTCGTTGGATGGGACGTTTGTCGTAATTTAACTCAAGAAACCGAGAGATAGAGATACAGATAGATAGATAGATAGATAGATAGATAGATAGATAGATAGATAAATAGAGAGAGAGAGAGAGAAAGAAAGAGAGAGAGAGTTCAACAGGAGAAGAAAACATCAGAATAGAAATTACGGATGGATCTATTAATTTCAGCAGTAAAATAATAGCTGACAATCTTGTACAATATTTAAATTCAGGAAATCAATGCACCAGAGAAGAAAGCTCGTTAGAAAAATTACCGTAAAAATAATTATCGAAAATGGACAGGGAAGCTAAGTTACGACAGCCGGAAAGTAAATAAAGCAGAGATTTTGTCAAGAATCTCTAGATACGTAACAGTAGCACCAAACCAAAATATGGCAGTAATTGGCAATGCTTGGACGGATCCTTCTAACATTTTTGAACTAAGTTTTTTTCTTTTAGCTGACTTTGGTAATTGTCTCTATATAATCATTCCAATTTGAATCCACTTTTGCTGCTAATCTTGTCCAAAAGAGACTTTCTTTTCTGTATCGAGAAAGAGTAGAAAGACAAATATTTAAAGGCTGATCGATATTCATTTTTACTAAGTTCCTGTGAAATCGATTTCTCAACATTGAGATTTTACCTAAGTGTTGTAAATAACTTAATACTTTTGAATGACTACACAAGTGAAACTGAATTGATTAAAAATCCAAGATACTTCTAAGATCCCTCTAACATTTCCCAAACGATACCGAGGAAAACGTACATTACCCTAATGGATGTCATGGCTTAATTGATTGAAGACATCACCATGTACATATTTTGTCTTGGTGCATTAAGAAGGGCTACGGTAAATATCTCGTTTAATTCCATAGATATGCTTAATGCGGTGCGTGGAGAGAGAGAGGGGATTTATCTTACTCTTCTCTTCTCTCCAAGCTCCATTATAGGCATTAGTATCTCCGATAAACTAAAACTTTTACGAGATGAACAGAAGGATTTATATAACGTAGTGACGAAGTTTAGAAATAAGTTTAACTTTTAAAGGTTTTATGTACAATAACATGACTACTTATACATCAATGAGACTAAAGATTCAGTACGTACACACACACACACACACACACACACACACACACACACATACATATATATATATATATATATATATATATATATATATATATAAGTGAACATTGAAGAGGCGACAAGTTGATTCATGATAGACGCAATCGTCAGGCCACGAGTTTTTTTTTTGTTTTTTTCACGGCTATTTATATATACGGGTTAGTGGTGCATTGTGGGTAGTCTATTTTGGCGGTTATTTTGCGGGAAGACGTTTATTTGTTTATTTATTTATTTAGGTTAAATTATTTTGCTTGTTTTTATTTATTATTATTTATTATTTTTATTTCTTATCTTATATATATATATATTTATTTTTATTTTAATCGGTGTTTTTATTAACGTAGTAAAAATTGTTTATATCGCTTATTTAATAGTTTTGTTTTGGTTAGGGAAGATAAAACTATTTCTTCAATTTTGGGATTGATTGCTGTACTTTATTCTAATTACTATTTTGGCGGGAGCAGTTTTTTATTTGTTTATTACTTCATTTATTTATTTGGATTGATTATCTTTATTTATTTTTTATAATGGTTAATTTATCGGGATCGGTTTGTTAGTTTGTTTATTTATTTGGATTAAGTTAGATACATTTATTTTAGTTGTTTTTTATTATTTATTTATTATAGTGTATATTTTTATTTAGTCTTTTCGGTTTTAGATTTTTAAGTAACGTAGTATTTTTATTGAGATATAACAGTTATAGCTATGTTCTTCGTCCGATTTTTGGTTTGATATTTATAATCTAACTAATATTTTGGTTATAATGGTCGTAATATATATATATATATATATATATATATATATATATATATATGAGGTGCGATTGATAAATTATCGTCTAGATTACGCAAAAATTAAAATAACACTTACATCGCATTTTAGTCGATATATTTACCAAAATTAAACAAAAATAACTTGAAATACTAAAGTCTAAATCTATTCAATAAAATTGACATTGGCTTTAACCACAGAATCTCCTGCAACTCTTCTGGACGGTCTCCTTGTTTAATTTGGTGAATGCTACCATAATACTTGCCTACAGTTCATCTTTGGTGTTACAAGGAGTTTTGTTGGTCTCTATCTCAATTGCGCCCCACACATAATATACAAGGGGGTTGCAGTCTGGGGAGCTAGGTGCCCGGATGTAAGGGGTGATGTGGTCGCAGAAATTGTTCGACTGCTATGCTGGTGTTTTCTGCTTGTGCGGGATGATGCAGAGTTCTATTCGAGCAGCCACTATCTTGACCAAGGGTATCACTACCTCCTCACGGCATTTGATGTAGGCCTCCGTGTTGAGTCTAAGGCCCTGTGAGAAAATGAATGGAGGCAAAGGCATTAGATCGTCATCACTAGTGATCTCTCCAAACACATTCGTAATCACCATTAGACTCATCCAACTCTTTCCAAATCCTCTGTATTCTCCTCAGAAATACAATGAATCACTCTGAAATGTTTGCATTGGATTCCAGTACGAATGCCAAGCAGTACAGGATGCTGTTTCCAAATCTCTGGCGGAGTGAAATGAGTCATGGCGCTCTTTTCCCCACAGACGGTGCCCAACTGACCCTACTATACTGTGCAACCGACAAGATAGAAAAAAAAAAAAAACAGGGCATGCGCTAAATTAAAAAAATAAAATTGCGACAATATACCCATCGAGCAATTCTCTACTGGGAATATAATTTCTATAATAATGAACAAACTCAATATCATTCGATGAGTTGGTCAGACTATTAAACATGTTTGATTGACTTTCTTTCCTCTTGTCCAATTGGTGTGCGCCACGCTTGGTTTGATATTTGACCCTTAACAGCCAACCAGTCAAATAAAGTCTTCACAGAAAACAGCGTAAAGAAACGATGTTTTTTTTTTTTTTTCTGATACGTGGGTAAAACAAAACCCTTAGCAACATGGCGTGCTGGTCTTGTAAAGATTGCTTTCGTAACATCCATTAGCTTTTCAATGAGTTGACCTGTTTTTACACATTCTAATCGTCTTCCCAATTACGCTTTTCTGTCATATCTTTTTAACTACTGTCACAAATGTTTGAGTAAGTACTACTAAGACAGGCTGCATTTGTTAAATGCCACAAACACAAGCTGTATTCTTTCGTTTCTGGTTAATACAAAGTTTTCGCCGGCGAATTCTGCAGTTAACATGTCTTTTATCAATATGGCAAGAATCATTAGTAATCCAAGAATTGTTCAGATTATTGACTCATTCTTTGTTTTACGATTTTTAGTTACTTCAGCGTTTCAATTAATCTATTATAAGTTTTGCATATGTTTTTCGTAATTTTCACAGAATAAAAGTACCCGTAAAATTTCAAGGTTTCCCTCTTTCAATTTTCTGATGACCCATAATTCTTAATTCAATGACTGAATAAGTTCCTTGGTTAATTCCGCGACTATATATTACCCGTGGAATTTTCCCTATTGACTTGTTAAATATTTAAGCTTAACTTTAACAAAATATTGCAATCGCAATCATAAGTAGGAATGCAGATCATTATTTAAAGAAGTAAGTGTGTACAAATATAAAGCTTCAAAATTCACAGTTTTTGCATTTCACTGAAGATGACGTTAAAGACATTGGGACGTTATCGCCACCACTGTCTTCCTTTTCTTTCTTTCTTTTTCTCTTTTTCCTTCGTTATTTTTTCTTTCTTATAATATATGCTTTTATCCTGATTAAATGTGCCTGAGAAAGTGCCTCCAACAAGGATTGGCTAGCCACCTTGGGAGATGAGCATACTCTGATACGAGTTGTCATCCGTCTATTTCCAAATATGTGTTTTAAATCTGTGTCTATATTTCTGAGATGAGGTATTATGTATACTATTTACATTATTCGGACTATTGTCCTCATCTTTGTCGCCATATTTATTTACAATGTTTTTGACTTTGTACGCTCCGGCTTTCTTCAGGCGGTTGGAATATCGAACTGAACCCTTTTTTCGCTTACGGGAGTAGACTGTTCTAGTTCCACGTGCCATGTTTAACGGATGTCAGTTATCAGTTATCTCTTGTTAATTTCCCTCTGAAAGTTCTCCACTGCCTTAAACGGGTATATATATAGTCCGAAATAAAAACATTTGGAAGTTACACCAGGAATCGTCTACCTACGGTACGGGTGCCACACATGGCACGCCAAGCAATATCCAATGGCACGCAGGCGCAAATGACATCACGAAGTTCGAACCAATAACTACTACAACGCAAAGAAATATTTAGCTGTCTGAATTTTAATTAGGTACCTCCACGAGATCGCTAAAAACGAGCATAGCATGGATGAAAAAGACGCCAAACTTGACACAAAATTACATTTCTTAATTACTGCGGGTCTTCTGATTAGTCAAAACGATACAATTTACAATGTGTTAAAAAAAAGACCTAGCTCATAAGGACATTTACGAAAGTGGATTCTGCTTTTAACTAATTTTATTATATTTTAAAAAATTAAATGTAAAAATCTATTATAATTAAGAAATAACAAATAATTGTATTAAAAATTCATTTTTCATCGAAAAAAGTTTTACTTACAGAAAATATTGTCCATATTCATAAAAAAAACAACTAAAAGCAAATAAAAGCATTTGAAATTAAATAATAATTTGAAATTAAATAATATCTTTGTTTTATTGAGTTTTGTATGTTACAATTCAAAGCTGATTTCCATTGTAGGGGGTGTCCAATTAAAAAAACAAAAAACAAACATGATTTGCATTCCTCAAAGCCTTGTGCTTTCAACTATTGTGTGTGTTTGTTCGAGTTTTATGGCATATCAACCACTTTGGGTTATTTAATGCCAAATCCAGTTTATATGAATTTTAAATGCCTATTTTGTATGGAATAAAAAATGTATAGCTGGCAACATTATTCTTTTGCAAAAAAACGTATAGCTGGCAACATTATTCTTTTACAAAAAAAACGTATAGCTGGCAACATTACTCGTATAGCTGGCAACATTACTCTTTTACAAAAAAACGTATAGCTGGCAACATTACTCCTTTACAAAAAAACGTATAGCTGGCAACATTACTCCTTTACAAAAAAACGTATAGCTGGCAACATTACTGCTTTACAAAAAAAAAAAAACGTATAGCTGGCAACATTATTGTTTCAAAAACGTAAAGCTGTCAACATTATTGTTTCAAAAACGTAGAGCTGGCAACATTATTGTTTCAAAAACTTAGAGCTGGCAACAGTATTTTTCTGAAAACATTATCTGAGTCCTTGCTGTTGGATGCAGTTTATCGCCGTACCCAGGACGCGGATGTAGTTTATCATCATACCCAGGACGCGGATGTAGTTTACCGTCATACCCAAGACGTGAATAAGACTTGGAAAACTAGGAGTTCACTATTTGCCTATAGCTGGGACCCTAACAGGTGCTACCACCCCGGGTGAAGGTGGACCTGGGAACATCAGCAATTAAGAGGTGGTTCCACGCTCCTCAAAACCTCCTGATCAGAGGCCTTGCTGTTGGATGCAGTTTAACGTCATACCCAGGACGCCTCATTGGGGGGGGGTCTTACCCCTCTACAGAGGTGCAGTCGGCGTATTCTAAAGCCCCAGCCAAACAAGGCCAGTTGGATGCAGTTTAACGTCATACCCAGCACGAGCTTTTAACTATTGTAATCATTAAACTATGGAAAAATAATGACATAATAATGTCGTTTTTGACGTATTTTTTAACGTCAAAAAACGACATTATTACGTCATTATTTTTGCACCAACCTAATAGACTAGATCGAATTTCTAGCGTTTACATAAAATTAGTTATGGTGTGTGTGTGGGGGGGTATAAATATAAAAAATATTTATGCCATGACTTTAATAAAGAAAAACATAATAATTTCGATCATCAGTTCCTGAAAGTTTCATTAACATCCGACAATTATTTATATTTTTGCAAGATTTTCCAAATTAATGTGTGTTATACAAAAAAACGTGCTAAAAACTGTCTATGTTATTTACTAGTTCCGCTGATACAAAGAGAAACAAGGTTTTTTTAATCAAAATTTAGAATGTTCTAAAAAGAAGGAAAAATTTTAAAAAATAAATAAAAAAAAACTTTAGTCTTTCCTCTTAATAATAACATAAGAATTGAGACGATAAAATTTTGTTTTCGGCAACGTTGGCGTCTTTTTCATCAAGCTATCTTCTTTTAGCGATTTCGTGGAGTTAAACCTAATATTAATATATAGTAAAATATATATAGTAGATATTACTATATAAAATATATTGTACAACAGGTATATGACCTTGACTTGTATAAAAATACGTATGTTGTTGGCACACTGAATGATTTTAAAATCCTAAGTTGGCACATACTTAGTAAAAGGTTGCTGACTCCTGCTCTTTCGATAGCTAGCTTTTTATGCAGTTTAAAAAATTAACTTAAAACAACTCAGTTCAGAATAAACTTCATAGTCCGAAATAAAAATATTTAAAAGCTACACCAGGAGTCGACAACCTACGGCACGCGTGCCACACATGGCACGCCAAAGAATTCCCAATGGCACGCAGCCGCAAATGACATCACCCAAGTCCGAACTAACAACTACTACAACGCAAAGAAGATATTTAGGTGTTGCAATTTTATTAGTTTGGTGCAAAAATAATGTCGTTTTCTCACATAGTAACATATGTGAGAAAACGACATTATTTTTGCACCAACTTAATAATATATACTAAAGTAAAAGGTTACTGACCTCTACGGTAGCTTACCCAGACCCACATATTTTCAGGAAAAAGAAGTGAAATCTAAGCAAATTGATAAAAAAAAAAAGAAGTTTTTCACTAGTTGAGAATAATAATGCAACTGAAATAAAAAATAAACTTTAGTAGTTAAAATCAATATCTGATTGAAAAGTTCACTCAATATTTGATTACTAATTCATTAACTGATCAGTATCAGGTTCTGTAAGCTTGGATGTGCGGATGGTGTAATAAATAATGACTTGTGATTGTTAATTGGAGGGCTGAGTTCTAATTCTTATTGGGTACGTTATAATCACTTACGTACAAATACCCTTGGGACATTTATGTGTCCGCCTCATCCCTCCATGCTATGGGTTAATTAGTATACTTGTATCAGTAAACCATTATTATGTCCCAAAATTACTTACAATGGAAAAATATGGCCTGGCTTTAAATAACCTGCAAAAGGGCTGATAAGCCGTAGAAAACGAATGAATCAATCAGGTATCAATTAACTGAAGTGATAAGTTAATTTTTCAAGCATGAATCTCTGTCAGAAAAGCATTAGCAAACACAAGTTTTAGAGGCCAGTGACGTTTATCAAATGATGCTTTGTAAACGTTCACAGCCGTGTAACTGCCGTGAACGTATTTTTAAATGTAATTAATGTCTAGTAATTATATATGATGACTGTTTTCCACACCGGCTAATTCTGTAGTAACGTATTCTTTGTAAAAAAAATACCTTGGGAAATATAGATTGATAACAGGCATTAAATGCGAAATTTTTTCGACATGAACAAGTGAATGTATTTGAAGTGTTTAGTATATACTAATTGCACATCTCCTGGATCTTTATAATAGGTCCAGGATAAGTGTTCATTCTAATTCCCGATCACAATTGTTTTTTGGAAAAGGGTTATCTTGTGTATTAATTCCTGAAACACTTAGTAGAGAATATTGATTATTTTTTGTCTTAATATCATTCTTATAACAAGACTAAATATCTATATCCTCAGCATAATCACCTCTCATCTTTATTATCCTGGCCTCGGATTAATGGATTTATTTCTAATTCTTTAGAAATTGCTAAGTTTACGCTTACGATAACTGAGCCGTAATAGAAAAATGACCCGGGTGAGGGGGATGTGGTTTCCTTAAAGAGGGTAAATAGAGCATTGAATGCTGAGTAGTTTTTTTTTTTTGTAGACGAGTGGTAAAGTATGCAGTCTCATAATGCTAGTTTCGCCAACAAATCGGGAATCAGGTTCGATTCCTATCCGGGAACATGTTTTCTTTACTTAGTTTTCTCAAGTGTGCAGACCTATAGACGTAACACATATTGTTTTATAAATAAATCTGGAGCTTCAGTTTAAAACAAAATGTGTCCACTATACGTTTGAAGTAATAAGGATGTTGGATAAAAATAAATCCAGTGATCTTTTTGAAATATAATTTCTTGGCAGACTGTGTGTGTGTGTATATATTTATATATATATATAGTCCTCCCAGAAATGTATACACTTTTCAGGAAAGGAAAAACTTGTCTTTTGTAGTTTTTAGACTTTTACCTATGGGGGGGTGACCTTAACGGATGTTGTGTTTCGCTGAAAACTTATTAAGCAGTAGTTTGCGATACTAATAAATGTCTAGAAACTGAAGGCCACAATTTTGAGCATTAAATTTTAGTGTTCAAACATTACTTTATTAAGATCTCAACGCCTGAATAAACTTAGTATTACAATATATATAAACATTTTTCCTTTCCTGAAGTGTGTATACAGTTTTTGGCGCATTCAGATTCTTATTCTCTATTTCTCTCGCCCTCTCTCTCTCTCTCTCTCTCTCTCTCTCTCACTCACTCTCGTGACGATAGCTCAGTTGTAGAAACTCTGACTGACATTAAATTGGTTGGGTTTCAATCCTAGCTTGAAGCGTTCGGTTGTCTAGTCGCAATGAAGAACTGTGATAGACCGAAACATTACTGTCTGCGAATGACATAATTAAGCTCTTGAAAATATATTTTCAATTGAGCACTGTTGAATAACAAGCTAATTCTAAAAAAAAAACAGCGGCCTGCGATAATGCAAAGCTCTTCAGCAAAATGAATAGAGCACTTTGGTTGCTTGACGTTTGTTTACATTTGTATAAAAACAATACGCTAGATTTGGCTGACACGTCTGTTGAGTGACGATAGCACAGTGGTAGAGACTCTGACTGACACATGAAGAAGGCCGGGGCGTACAACGGCCGAAACGTTGTAATAAATATAGCGACAAAGATGAGGACAATAGTCTGAATAATGTAAATAGTGTACATAATACCTCATCTCAGAAATATAGATAGTTATTGAAAGGCCGAAACGTTGTAATAAATATGGTGACAAAGATGAGGACAGCAGTCCGAATAATGTAAATAGTGTACATAATACCTCATCTCAGAAATATAGACAGATACTGGAAGGTCGAAACGTTGTAATAAATATGGCGACAAAAATGAGGACAATAGTCCGCATAATGTAAATAGTGTACATAATACCTCGTCTCAGAAATATAGACAGATACTGAAAGGCCGAAACGTTGTAATAAATATGGAGACAAAGATGAGGACAACAGTCCGAATAATGTAAATAGTGTAAATAATACCTCATCTCAGAAATATAGATAGATATTGAAAGGCCGAAACGTTGTAATAAATATGGTGACAAAGATGAGGACAGCAGTCCGAATAATGTAAATAGTGTAAATAATACCTCATCTCAGAAATATATGACATTTTAATAACGTTAGATAACCATTTCCCCTTCCATAGATATGGGTGATGGCAACCTCTTAGAGAGCAAATCATTTGGCCTCATCGGGCTCACGTTTTCAGCTGATATGAAGTAGAGCGATAATATTGAATCTTTTGCTAGATCACCAGCTAGGAAAGTTGGTTCACTGTGATGTGCCAGACAATTTTTATCTCACGTTTTTAATCTCCTTTTTGTTCATGCTTTGAATTCTGCTGCCACTTCTGGTCAGGTGCTCCTATTATATACCTGGGGATTCTTTTCAAAATCCACAGAAGAATCTGTAAAGTTTACTGGACCTGACCTGGCATCTTGGCTTCAGGCACATTACCATCACCGTAACGGGGCTTCCTTATGATTTTATATAAATATTTTAATGGTAATTGTTCTAATTGACTTTCCACGACCTCATAAATTTCAGCTCAGTACTAGATTGGTAAGTAGTTCTGTTGAAATTGCTATATGTAACAACAATTTCTTTTCTTCTCTTATACGTCTCACCTCTGAAACTCTTCCAGATTCTTGCTTTTCTGTCAACTACGATCTACAAACATTTGAATGAAACATCTTTTTTTTTCTGAAACTTGTTCCTTTATTGTCCTTTCTCCTCAATAATGTTTTCTCATTTTTTTTTTCACTATCAGAAAATCTTTGCTTCTTAGAGACTTCATTGACTTGCTTGGGACGAAATGATTAAAAAATCATGTAGCTATGTGTAAGATAATTTGAAATAAAATGTTGAATTATTGACGTTAAACTAGTGAATCTCAAACTGGAGTAACATACAAGGGGATGAATGAGATTTTGAATGAAATAGTAAATATTTAAATGAAGTGAATAAATCGGTAACGAATTTCAGTTAAATTTATGTCGTTGTCTAAAGTGCTGTGGGTGGGGTACACCCATGGGCAAATGGTCCGAAATCAGAGAAGTGTAAGGCGCGGTTCCTTTCGCCAATCTTATGTTTAATCGAACCATTGGACTAAGACCGAGGAGTTCATTATTTTCAGTTGTGGCTCGAAGTAAGTTCGAAGTCAGGTGGATTTGTTTTACCTTCTGCTAAACTTTGTCTAAAGGGGTCGTCTCAGATTCGTTTGAATTCAGAACAACTTTCTCCTAGACTTGTTACCAAACATGGCTATAGCACCCACTCTTTACTGCTATTTTTCGCATAACTGGGGGTGGGGGAGATAGAAGAGATGAATTGATACACTTTCCCAACGGAACTCGACTGAAATTTGAACTCGTCTCTAAGGGTCCTCAATTCGAGCAATTAACCATTATTCCGGTTATAACTTTATGTCATAAATAAATAATTATGACAATTTAAAATAAGGGGGAACTGATATTTTCTTTCTTTTGAAGGGGGAAAACTATATTCTATCTGCCGTAAAATTGTTCATTAATGTTCTAAGTATTTCTTGAATATATATAACTGTTTTAAGTTTGAGATAAATATAGGATGTCGCCGTCGTACTGAAAATGGAATGGTAACTTATTTCAAAAGACGTTCTTCGAAGTTCCTTTTCTTCAAGTGATCTCTGATTCTGGAATGAAGATACAGAAAAAAAGAACAATTATTTATGATATTTTCACTTTGAAAATTACTCTGATTAGCAATAAACTGCTGCACAGAAACAACAGCGAAATCTGACACACACACACACGCACACACACACACACACACACACACACATATATATATATATATATATATATATATATATATAAAGCCGAATGGGTAAATGTAGTTAGGTATACGAGAGAGTGATCGTATAGAAATACATATAAAAACTCTATAGTGTAAGAAAAAACAGTGCTCAACTTTAAGTAACAGAGCTATTATATATATTAAGTAATATGCATAATATCTCCGAGTTTCATACCGAAGCAATTTTCATGGCTGTGAATATTATATTTATTTTTATAAAATATAAATATAAATAAGTATTTCTAGTAATTGAAAATTGCTTCGGCATTTTTTGTATCGAGAGTAACTCAGTTTGCCCACGACTCGGCCACTGGCCAATACTTGTTTGACAACCCAGACTGTGCCAACAAATATGTAACTAATTCTTTCACATATTTCGCAGAGCTTGGTCTGCTCATAATTTACGCCTTCTTGAAGCGATCCACATTATGTTACATCAACCGGCTCTGTGCAAACAAAAAGATTATTTCATTCGTTCCCTCAATCTTTTAGAAGATTCGTGCAGTTTTTAAAATTTTATACTAACTCAGAACTATTTACGTTTTTTATTCATAAATTCTTTTACGAATAAAGATTTTTTTAATCATATTCCCCAATTTTATCCCCTCGTCTCCTATTTTCTGTAATTTTCCATACCTTTGTTCTCGTCATTAATTTTGCCAATGTTTTCCTTCTGATGAACTGTTAGCTGAAAGGATTGCTTCGAGTAAAATACCATCGTGTATTTTTAAAACTGTTTTTCTTCTTCAAATTTTGATATATCAAGAACAATTTTTAGGAAATTGTATGAAAAAAAGGGAAAATGTTTACTTATGATATCTTTCATCCTTCAAAAATTCATCGAATAAAAGTGATGAAAAGAAAAAAGAAAGAATCTCTAAATAAATTCGGTTAGATTTGTAATAAAAAAATTGTAAAAATCTCCAGCACCCATCATGTGTAGTCGTACCAACATGACATAACAAATTTTGTCTGATTAAGTCTTGCAGCACAGAACGCGTCACAAGGAAAATTTTCCACTGTGGCACACACACACACAGATAGATAGATAGATAGATAGATAGAGAGAGAGAGAGAGAGAGAGAGGGAGAGAGAGGGAGAGAGAAATTGATCTTCCGAGGTTTATCAGCACGAAAGGGTTTGAAGATAAAACGAAATAAAAAGGAAGCTTAAATATTTTTAATACTTTTAAGAAACTGGAAAGAAGAGGAAGGCAAAGACGTCAAAGAGAAAAATTAAAAGGGAGGAAAGAGAGAGTAAAATAAAACAAAATGAGAGGGCAAAATAAATAAATAAAAGTAATTATAAAAATAATGTAATTTATTTATATTGCTCTGTAATAAATACATTAAGCTCTCTTTGTGAATCAGTTATTGTCAACTGAAAATGACAATAAAATAGCGTTTTCTAAATTCTTCTAGTAGTTAAGGACATTTTGTTTGTTGTTAATAGATACATTGTTTTGAATAAATTCATTTCGTTTTTGCCTTGAAAAAGTCGACATTGGACAAAACGCGTCGGCTAATAATACAGATTTCCTCTTGTCTTTTACCTTTATATATATATATATATATATATATATATATATATATATATATATATATATATATGTGAAGAAAAATATACGGAAAAAAACAAACAAAAATCCTAATATGCAATGATGCTGTTTTAATGTTAATATAATGTCAACGTCGGACGTTTTGGTCTAGTAGACCATCTTCAGGACACATTCATAAAACATAATTAACATTAGACTATATTTAAATGCTAATTATGTTTTATGAATATGTCCTGAAGATCGTCTATTTGACCAAAACGTCTGACGTTGACATTATATTAACATTAAAACAGCATAATTGCATATTAGGATTTTTGTTTGTTTTTTCCGTATATTTTTCTTCATACTGTCAGATCTATATCCATATATTTGCTTACACACACACACACACACACATATATATATATATATATATATATATATATGCTTGTGTTTGTGTGTGTGAATGTGCGTGCGTGTGTGTGTGTAATGGCAGGGTGCTTGTATCCGAGTATATCCATCTACTTCCCAATCCTTCTTGCTCATGCAAATGTGTTTGTTCAACACCCACAGAACCCACTGTAGTTTTTTCTTTTACTACATTTTGCTGAGAGTACCTTTTACTACATTTTGTTGAGCGTACCTTATTTACAGATTCTAGGAGAGAACACACTCATCTTCCGTGATGAACAGATTAAACAAGACTATTACGCTCAACCCCTCGTTCACGATGACTTGTGATTTCATGCCGAACAATTCCGTGTACCCAATTTCATCCACAAGTCCGTCGTATGTTTTTTTGTTCACTCACCTTCCTGAGAAATTGAAATGAACCTCATGGTCGGAAGGCGCATGTTCTAACTACTTGGCCACACGCCCACATACATATCTATGTAAACATGGCTGATATCGATACGCAACAAAAGTTTTAAGATGATTGGTTATCGACCTTTTCCTAGCCTCAAGGTTAATAAGAACTACAAAATAGAAAATACTCGTGGAAATATATCAAATATTACTGCCAATAATTCATCGGAAGCCTTCTGACATATGATATCTTAGAATGATGGAGATTTCACCTGTTTAAGACACAGCTTTACAGCAATAAGCCAACAATATCGGTTTGAGTGAAGGTCATGGTGACACTTCGACTAAAAATATTGCTTTAAGATGATTGAAGTGTTTCAAGAAAACCGATTTACGAAGGGAATAAAAAGTGAGTCTGAATAAAGTCTAAAATTAAAGATAATAAAATATTGTTATTGTTGTAGGAGTGCGGCCATGGCTTACTTTAAAGAATCATTTAAAGAAAAAGTTTGAAGAAATATGAAGAGAATAAAAACATTAAGAAAAAGAAAAGTCAAACAAAAAAGACGAAAGGAAAATGTATTAAAAATACAAAGATCCTATGAGTTTTACAAGAAGATAAATGTACAGATTCAATTGTAAAATACAGGCTTAAGAATGACGTCATTTTGATATTCAACAGTTAAAATGAAGAATATTAACAATATTTCAAATAAGACTTGCAAATAGGTATTTGAAATATTGGTTAGATTGATAGACAGAAAATGACTGCGATAGATAGATAGATAGATAGATAGATAGATAGATAGATAGATAGATAGATAGATATGAATAGACAGCAGCTGAGACATAGATAGCTAGATATGAGCAGACACCACCAGATAGATAGATAGATAGATAGATAGATAGATAGATATGAACAGAGAACGCCCGATAGATAGATAGATAGATAGATAGATAGATAGATAGATATAAAAATGACTGCGCCAGATAGATAGATAGATAGATAGATAGATAGATATAAAAATTACTGCGCCAGATATATATATATATATATATATATATATATATATATATAGATAGATAGATAGATAGATAGATAGATAGATAGATAGATAGATATGTAAAATTGAGATAGATAGCTAGACTGATAAATTTAAAAAAAGGAATAAATAGATACTCGATTGACACATAGATATTAATAGAATTATATATATATATATATATATATATATATATATATATATATATATATATAGAGAGAGAGAGAGAGATAGACAGACAGACAGAAAGAGGGAGAAGCGGAGAAAGACAGACATACACACATGAAATATCTATTACAAATATGGCCAAGTCGAGATTAGATATATTATGTAGATATGAACCGACTGAAATACACTATAAAAAATTAAATTTGCAAAAAACTGAAGGTCGATGCTAATTTTAGTCTTAGTGCCATACATGCGTGCAGAAAATTTGCAAGTCCTAAAAAAGTTAACCTTTCGGGACGAAAAATTGTCAGTTGCCGGAGGAAGTCGTCACCCTCTCCTTCGCACAAATATATTTCGAAAGATATGAATTTTCTCGTCATATATGGGTTAAATAGTAGGAAAAAAGAGGGCCCTCAGTCCGTGTCTGGCTACCAGTCTAGGAGAGGAACAGTTCTGAATTCACAAAGCCGGTACCTAGAGTTGTAAAAAGATTGTTAGGCATGGGTTACAGATACTATATTTGCAAGACACGGTAGATTTCAACAATTATGGACATTCCTTAACTGCAAAGCGATTATCCAGCTTGCCGGTAAGATGGCCCTTTGTGGCCCATTGTGGCCCATTGAAGGTAGATCTTCTTAGGCCTATTTCGTCGATGGCGACTGTAAGCAGCGGCAAATAAACACAGCACCGCTAAAGTTAAAACAACCAATGCACGATCAACACGGTTTTTTGTCAACGTGTGCTGTAGTAAAATATTTTAGAGTTATCCATCGTGTGACCATTTGCATCTAGCATAGCTATTTGCTCGCGCCAAAACAGCTGCTCTCCATCCCATTCGATCCCTGGTAGCCGTATTTCAGTTCGCGACATTGATAGAATATTCCACCATGAACGATTTACATTGGTCCTTGAAGCGAAGTTTGGCTTGACCGACAGTTTCCCATACATAATCTACTTGGGAATTATAGAGTTATCTATGCGCACAACGTGCCTAAGCCACTTGAGATACTGAGACCACAAGATGAGATATAGTCACTGAATCCCAGCTCTTTTGAGTACTTTTGTATCCAGGATCCTATCTACATCTCTAAAGCGTTTGATAAGGTTTGGCGTGCAGGCCTTCTTCGTAAGCTTCAGGGACACATATTTTCAGGACGATTATTTGACTTAATACAATCATTCCTATCAAACTGTGTAATGGAGGTAGTCCTTAACGGATTCTCCTCCAGTTCATTTCTCACGGATGCAGGCGTTCCTCAAGGCTCTATCAAGGACCCTACACTGTTTCTGATCTTCATTAACGATCTTCCCGATGTCATCAGTTCCCAAGTAGGTATCTATGCAGACGAAATTAAGTTTACTTCTGCCTCAAAATCAAGTCTGTTATCGCTGACAAAACTAACTTGGCCGTTGGCCTTGAAAAGGATCTCTAATCCTTTGTAGACTGGAGCAGGAATTGGCTGGTTAACTTTAATGCCTCAAAAACAAAACTGCTCTTTATTACTCACCACAGGTAGCGGTTCCTGTTCCCATTAAGATGTCTGATGCTCAGCTCCACGAGAGCACCCCTTTGCGACTTCTTGGTCTCACCTAGAGTTTGAACAATTACACTGAATCAATAGCTTCATCGACCGCTAGGAAATTTGAATCCCTGTGTCGCGCCAGAAATTTTTTCTCGCTTCAGTTCATCCTTCAAAGCTATAAATCAACCATTCACCCTTGCATGGAATACTGCTGCTATATATGGTCTGGAGCCCTCGCTGTACGTCCCAAGGTACTCGTCAAAATCCAGAGACGGATATGCTACGTGATTGACCATGATCTGGCATCTCGTTTAAAGTCGCTTCCCTATGTCTTTTCTACAAATACTTTCACGGTAAGTGCTCCGACGAACTACTTTCGCTGGTTCTTAAACTGCATGAATTTAAGCATGTTACTGGGTTGGAGGCACTGTGGAGTAATGGATAGCAGCTTGGATTGAGGAATCAGAGAGCCAAGTTCGAATTCCAGTCGAATCCATTGCACTCACTTACGTGCTAATACCCTTGTGAAAGGTGTGAATCCACTTCTTCTCCTAGCTATGGCTAAATAGCAAGACGGACTGGGTCCTATAGCCTTGGATAGCAACTGGTCTGACTTCAAACCCGGAGTGGAGCCCCTAAGGTGGATGGACGGCACTTTATGCTATCTTCCGGCAACTCCTGCTGCCGCGCTTGTACAACCTTTCTTCTATCACACCTCTTTACTCTTGCTCCCACTCTCTGTAACCCCTTGCGTGCTAGTGGCACTCCCGCCTTGCTTGGGGTGAAATACTTTAAAAAATGGTAGATAGATGGACTATATATGAATGCTGGGTGGTTGTATGTATTCTGCTAAAGTTTTTCGGTCATTTTTTTCTGTAGTAAAACATTGTTCAGTGCTTCATCTGTGTCTGTGGTTTTGACACTAACACTTTTTGAGATAAGGTTTAGTGTTGTAAAATAGTCAAGTGTACGCTGGTGACATGCAAAAGAGATGACCACATGTGCCTTTTATTCAATGAACTCTAATTGAGATAAGTCATACTGATGTTGAGCATCGTTTTCATATTGGAGACAGTGTTTACATCAACATTCCTACCTCCATAGGTCGTTTGAGATGACCACTTATTACAGATCCTCGCCAATATCGATGATTCTTTTCTTCTCTATCAAGTATATTTGCTTAATACCACAAAAGAAATCGGTCATAAGGTTAATTTACATTTCTCTCTAGTATGGACATTATTATATCCGTGATATAACATTGTCGTTCACGGACAGGATGGAATTTAATTGCCGAAAGGAAAAAGAATGAAAAACATGCTTTGTTCTCATAAAGACTTTTATAATATTAAGATATAAACAGATCTATATATTCATATATAGACATATCCCTCACATAATGTTATATCATATATATCTACACAGCAAAGCAGAGAGTAAGGAGAAACAAGAAGGAAAGTTCTTACATATCATACTGAGACACGTCTGTACCTGGAGAAGCCGTTTTTAGGGCTCTAGATTCAAACGGGCCGGATTCATCTATATCCCAGGCAAGGGCATATACCACGAACGGGAAACAGCGAGTCTTAGGTTATCCCTAATTGGAGACTGCGAGTGGAGTTTCATTCTGTATCCTGGAAAGATATATTCCCAAAAGGAAATGGCATCGTGCCTTGTAAGCTACAGGGGAGGCAGATTTAAACTCAGCCTCTGTCCTTTGTACGGGGCTAAGAGAAATCAACCTTACTTGATAGCTGCTGAAAAGGAACTGAAAAAAAAAATGAACGGCACTCTGATCACTGAATGAAGTAACGTCATTAAGCGGTCGTTATGTGACCCATGTGACATCTCCGCCAAAGGGAGATGGGCGCCTTCCGAAAAAGGAAAAAGAGGGGAAAAGCTATTCACCAACCCTTGTGCTGGAGGAATACCAAAGAGTGTAAGTAACGAGTAAATTTTAATTAAAATGGAAGCAAAAAAAAAAAAAAAAAAAAAAAGGGCAATATTTACACTATCTCTATTCGTAATATCGACCGTTGTACTCTCCAAACTTCGTCAGGTGTATATCGATCTGGGTAACTTATAGTGTATTCTTACCTGAAAACTCTGTTTAATCTGCCGGTTTAGACTGTTCTCTTTCCACTGATCATATCTAGGGATATATCGTCTAGTTCTTATTTTTATTTAATAATATTCAGTTATTGTTCGATGTTTCTATTCAGTTCAAGTACACCATTGACCAATACTTTAAGGTAGCCCTTTCTTCACACTGTATTGTTGGTAGGAATTGAACCTGAGTTTTTGTCCGGTGAAAGTTAGTTTGTGATATACGGAAATTTTGAACTCATTCCCTGTGCAATTTATTAGTCAATCCGTGCAGTCCTTACAACGGACGGGGGAGCCATGAACACTCAAACCCTTGAGTGTCACAGCACATAAAAGAAGAAAGCACTTTCGCTGGGTCAGCCAGTGAGGGTTAGATTAATTCGGGCACAAGGCCATATATATGAGGCACCCAGTGCGAATCGATTTCACAACACAGAAATAATGAAGCGACAGTCAACATCTTGGTAAACAAAACGACAGACTGATTGAGAGAGAACGAAAGAGATAGAAAATGTGAGAGATAGATTGAGAAAAATGGAAAAAGAATGAGAAGGAAAGAGAGGAAAACATAAAAAAAAACATGGTAGAAAGAGAGGGAGAAAGTGAGAGATGGAAAGGGAGGGGACAAGAGAAGGGGAGAAAGAGATAGAAAAGAGAGAAAGAGAGATAGAGTGAGGGGAAAATTGAAAGAGATCAAGAACGTGATAGAAAAAGGGACAAAAAGGTGAAGAGAGGAATATGTAAAGGGAGAAAGAGAGAGATAAACAGAGAAAATGAGAGATGAAGCTTGAGGAAAAAGGTAGAAAGAGTGCGTCGGAAAAGGAAGAAAGAGATAGGAAGAATAGAAAGAGATAGTGAAATAGAGAGATGGAGAAAGAAAGAGCAAGAGAGGGATTGTAAAAAGAAGATAAAAAGAAAGAAAGTTTGAGTGTGAACGGGAGAAAGAGTGCGTCGGAAAAGGAAGAAAGAGATGAAAAAGTGAGAGATAAGGAAAGAGAGAAAAGGAAAGCGAGAGATAGATTAAGAAAAGAGAGAAAGATAAAGACTAAAGCAGATATGACCAATCAAGCATAACTTGGTAGAGATATATTAAACTGACTGAAATCAATACAGACAGGATCGATACGTATTTTTGAATAGGGCGAAAGAGAAGATAACTCAAAGAATGGTAAGAGATGTCTTCAAGCGATTCATGCCCTCAAGAAGCGCCGACTCTAACAGATACCGTAAGAAAACAATCAAGGATTGGTCCGTCTATAAAAACTCTCCCATAGCTTATTTTTAATCGAGATCAACCCAAGCAAGGCAGTAAAGCCACTAAGACGCAAGGGGTTACTGGGTGTGGAAGTAATAGAAAACAGAAACATTACTAAGGAGCGAGAATAAATGAAGAGTAATCAGGAGGATATTAGATAGCGACTGACATTGCATTAAAATTTTTGGAGATCAAAGTTGGCTGGAAAGCATGGAGCCGGACGGAGAAGTGCAAGAAAGGAAATTGTTAGCATATAACTTACGGTTGCATAACAGCCAACTGAAGTGTAAACTGCTGAAACCTAATCGCCAGTCTAGTAATGTGTTTAAATTACTAAAGTCTAGGTATCATAGTGAAGAGCTCATCAAAACAATTACATATATTTCACATAGCCACATTCCTTCCTTGCATTTATCGTTAGTGCTTCATGCAAGAAATAAGTTAATATTACACTGTTCCCCTAACGAGGAAAGAAGGTTTAGAGAATTTTACACTCATAGGATATAGTGAGTGAAAGAGAATCAGAGAAACTGTGGAGAGCCATGACTGACGATATCTTGAAGGGACAGATGATGAAAAGACTTCCTACAAAAATTGTTCTACAGAAGGATGTGGAGAATACTGTGGACGGAACAGGTGAGTAACAAAGAAGTTATAAAGAAAATAGGAACGAACAGGTCACTTATGTTTATTTTACAATAATTTTCACCTTGCACAAGGCTCAAGAGCCAGTCAACGGTAGAGTTTACAGTGTAAAAGGAAACAGGCACAGTTGATGGGTATATGTGGGAAAGATGACAATCAACCTTAGACTTGAACAGGTTGAGATTGAAGGGTCGCAACGCATAAAACAGGGCTTATATCAACCATGACGTCTTGCATACATATGCTTATACATACAGGGCGCGATAAATAAATTGTCATCTAAATTACGCAAAAATGAAAATAACACTGACAGCTCATTTTAACAGATATATTTAACAAAATTACACAAAAAAGATCATGAAATATTAAGTGTAAATTTTTTCAATAAAATCTCCATTGGTTTTAGCCACATTTTCTAGATGCCTTCAGAATCTCCTGCAGCTTTTCTGGACGGTCTCCTTGTATAAGTTGGTGAAGGTTGTCATAATCCTTGCCTTCAGTTCATCTTTGGTGTTTTGTTTTATTTTTGTTTTTTTTAAGCATTTCACCCCAAGCAAGGCGAGAAGCTACTAGGACGCAAGGGGTTACAGAAAATTCAGAAGATCAGATAGGAGTGATAGAAGAAAGGACGAGGAGAAGTGTAGGGGATAGATCAAGGCAACTGGAGATGTCGATTGACATTACACTTGAACAGCTGGAGATTATAGCTCTCAGGGAAACTGGAATAGAGAAGGGAGTTCAACAGACGAGAGGTGCGAGACACGAAGCTATTGGAGTAGAAGAAACGGCTACATTTACAAAGAGTTTTGTTGATCTCTCACTCAACTGCGACCTACACATAATAATCAAGAGGGTTGCAATCTGTCTATCTTTGTTCTGCTTGGATATTAGTTGCTGTTCAAAATATAAAATGGATGTATCGCTATAAACATACATACATATATCTACATATATATAAATGCAGGATGCAATGGATAAATTGTCATATAAATTACATAAAAATGAAAATAACACTGACATCTCATTTTAACAGATATATTTACCAAAATTACACAAAAATATCTTGAAATACTAAAGAGTAAATTTATTCAATAAAATCGCCATTAGTTTCAACCACAGCCTCCAGACCACTTCAGAATCTTGTGCAACTCTTCTGGATGGTCTCCTTGTTTAAGTTGTTGAATGCTGCCATAGTCATTGTCTTCAATTCATCTTTGGTGTTAAAAAGTGATTTTTTGGTCTCTTGCTCAGCTGTGCCCCACATATAATAATTAAGGGGTTGCAGTCTGGGGAGTTAGGTGGCCAGATGTAAAGACGTGATGTGGTTGCAGAAATTGTCTGACAGCTATGACTAGGTTTTCCTGTTCGTGTGTCATGGGGCAGAGTCTTTTGCCAAAGATAGTGTCTTCCAGCAGCCACCCTCTTGATCCAGAGTAGCACTACCACCTGAAGTCACTTGATGTATCCCTCCGTGTTGAAACTGAAGTCCTCATTAAAAGATTCGCAAGTTCTTTTCTTATCAGAACGCTTCTGAGATTGACACTCAAACACTCTGAAATGTTCGTATTGGAGCTTCTGGTGCGAATGCCAAACAGTACAGCCTTCTGTTTCCAAATTTATGGCGGAGTGACTTGCGTCATTGTGCTCTTTTTCTCATAGACAGTGTCCAACTTACGCTATCATACAGTGTAGTCGACAAAATTAAAAACAAATAACGCGCATGAACGAAATTAAAAATATAAAATGGCGACGAATAACCCATCACATCCTGTAAATATGGGAGGCGGAAAAATCTCATCCCGAGAAATTACATATGAAAAAGAAAAAAATTAAAACATTTATTTGATCAGATTTTGGCAAGTTATGCCGAGAATATTTCAGGAACTATTTGTATAAGTGTACAGTCCTTATTTTTCTTATATTAAATGTGAGTGAGTGGAGACCTTTGTGTGTGGCCGTGTGCGTCTTCGTGCATGTGTGTCCTGGCTGATTCACCAAACGACTCAAAAGAAGACATTATTGAAAACAAGCCAAGAATAGTCTGGCTGTAAATTTCTCCAGTGTCTAGACGCTGTCCTGATCGAATATCGATGTTTTCGTCCATTAAAGACGGCGAAATTCTACAGGATGGGAGACACGGACACATTTACCATCACGACAACGTTTAATGGCAACAGATATCTTTTCAGAGTGTCTTTTGCTTCTGCAGACGATTTTGTAGACAAGGCTTATTTCTTTTTATTCATTTACGTGCCTTTTTTTCAGACATTCTTTCTTATTTTTATTGTTTTTCATTCGTCCTCCCATCATATTATATATTTTTTATGTCTTTCGTTTACTGTTTTTTTAGTCACCCTCCCTTCATATTACTGTACTTTCCTTCTTTCTTTCTTTCTTTCTTACTGTTTTTATTCACTCTCTCTTCATATCAATGTTTTTTTCTTTCTTTCTGTCTTTTAATGTTTTTTCATTCACCCTTCTTTACATCACTGTGCTTTTGTTTCTTTCTTTTAGTCTTTTTTTCATTCACCCTTCCTTCTCAGCAATATGCTTTTCTTTCTTTTTCTTTCTTTCTTTCTTTTTTCTTTCTTTCTTCCCTTTAGTGTTTTTTCATTCACCCTCTCTTTACATCAATGTGCTTTACTGTCTTTCTTTCTTTAACACTTTTCCATCGCCCTCCCTTCACATCATTATCCTTTTCTTTCTTTTTTCTTTCCCTGTTTTTTTTCATTCGCTCTCCTTTCACATCACTGTGCTTTACTTTTTCTCTTCTTTTTCTTTCTTTTCCTCTTTGTTTGTTTGTTTGTTTGTTTGTTTCTTTCTTTCTTTCTTTCTTTCTTTCTTTCTCATTATGCGTTCCTCCCTAAAAGTTTTCCTATCTTTCTTTTTATATTTTGTCATCGTTTCTTCTTCTCCATTCATTTAACAAATTTTATTTTCATTCGTTCTGCTTTCATTTTTATTTTATTTTATTTTCTTTAATATGCCATTTCTACATTTTCTCATTTTAAATGCTTAATTTGTCTCCTTCTTTTTCTTATTTTTCTTTCTTTATCTTTCCCCCTCATTCATTGTTCTCTAAAGCGTTTTTATTATTTATTTTCCTTTTTTTTCCATTTGAATTATATAAAATCTTTTTTTCGTTTTACTTTACTTTGATTTTATTTATTCTTTGAATATTTCTTTTTTCTTATTTTTTCACACATTTTTCGTGACATTTTCTTCTTTTTTATTTTTCTTTCATTATTCTCCTTTCAACATATTTGCATTTTCTCTTTCCTTTCTCTCACCCCTTTTTTCATTTTCTCTTTCCTTTCTCTCACCCCTTTTTGCATTTTCTCTTTCCTTTCTCTCACCCCTTTTTGCATTTTCTCTTTCCTTTCTCTCACCCCTTTTTTCATTTTCTCTTTCCTTTCTCTCACCCCTTTTTGCATTTTCTCTTTCCTTTCTCTCACCCCTTTTTGCATTTTCTCTTTCCTTTCTCTAATCCCTTTTTGCATTTTTTCTTCTTTTCAATAATTCTTCTCTTTGCTCATTATTCTTTAAATTATATTTTCTTTTTCTTTTTTTTATTCTTTGGATCTTTCTTTCTTTCTTTTACTGCTTTTCATTCACCCTTTCAGATAATTTTTTTCTTTGTTTTTTTTTTCATTTTCCTTTTATTTATTTTCTTTGAATCTTTCTTTATTTCTTCATCCATTTTATTCTTCATCCATTTTATTCTTCATCGTTTTCCTCTTTTTCTTTATTTTCTATTCCTTTCACAATATTATTTTTATATTCCTCCTTCTAAATATTGTTTTCTTCTACATTTAACATATTTTTGGCGCTTTATTCTTCCGTTTTACATTTTTATCTTCTTTCTTTTCTTTCGGATTTCTTCCTTTGTTTAATTTCCTTCTTGTTATCATTCATTTCTTCTTCTTTCCTTTGTTCTCTTTTTCTTTCTTCCTCGCCTTTCTCTTCCGTCTCTTTTTTCTTTCATCTTTCTTTAGTTTTACATCTCGTTTACTTTCTTCTTTCTTCTTCACCTTATTTTCCTACCCCTTTTCTCTAATTTTTATTCATTCCTTTCTTTTCCGTCTCTTTTACTTTCTTCTTTCTTCTTCACCTTATTTTCCTACCCCTTTTCTCTAATTTTTATTCATTCCTTTCTTTTCCGTCTCTTTTACTTTCTTCTTTCTTCTTCACCTTATTTTCCTACCCCTTTTCTCTAATTTTTATTCATTCCTTTCTTTTCCGTCTCTTTTACTTTCTTCTTTCTTCTTCACCTTATTTTCCTACCCCTTTTCTCTAATTTTTATTCATTCCTTTCTTTTCCGTCTCTTTTACTTTCTTCTTTCTTCTTCACCTTATTTTCCTACCCCTTTTCTCTAATTTTTATTCATTCCTTTCTTTTCCGTCTCTTTTACTTTTTTCTTTCTTCCTTCCTTTGTACTCCCTCACCTTTTCTGTCATCTTCCTTCGTCGCTTTGTTTTTCTTTCTCCTTGTTTTCATCTTTCTTCCTTCCACTGTTCTCCATTATTTCCGCCATCTTTCTCCATTCCCTTGTCATATTGCCTTTCTTTCATTTCATCATTTGTTTCCAGCTCACTTCCGGTCGTCTTTCTCCCTTACTTGCTTTACCCCTTTTTATTTTCTTTCGATATTTTTTTTTATTACTGTTTTCATTATTTCTTTTTTTGCAATCCTTCCTCTTCTAACATTCATTCTATTTCAAGGTTTAAGTCTTTCTGAGTATCCTTGTCTTTATCGATCAATCCTTCTTTCAGAGTCAATTTATATCTATACAATATCGATCTGTGCCACTGAAATTTATGGTGATTTTCATGAGAATCATTCAATAGTATGTCAACATCATCTTCACTGTTTTCCAAACCCAAAAATTAGCTGTAAACAAGTTACACTCCCAGAAACCCGAACGCATATATAACCATTTTTGTCTATATATATATATATATATATATATATATATATATATATATATATATATATATATAATCAATTCACCCCAGACAAGGGGAAGCTGGGAGTAAAAGAGATTGAAAAACAGTTATATTTTATGAGGAACCGGAGAAATTCAATCTTAAACAGGGAAAAAGGAGTAAAAATATATTCCTGCTCAAACAATCATGGAAATGTGTGAACTGAACGATTAGTCTACTCCTAACACACACACACACACACACACACACACACACATATATATATATATATATATATATATATATATATATATATATATATGTATGTATTATAATTGTCTTTTTAAAAATATGATTCCATCGGTACAGTGGAATTACCATGTTTCAAAAACTGAAACTAAAAATTCCAGTTCAATTATAGAAATTAAAGTACATAGTTCTGTTTCATTTTCGCTTGAAATTAGGTAATTTAATTTAATTTCAATAATTGAATTGGAAGTTTTTCGCTTCTATTTTTGAAATATGGTAATTCCTGTGTAGCGATGGAATCATATTTTTAAAAAAATATAATTATAATCTAGGCTCTACTTGTCTATCGAGCACTGATTTTAAAAATAAAATAAAAAATCCTAAAGAACTTCGGATCATCAATCTAACGGTTCTTTCCTATTTTATCAATATATTTTCACACACACACACACACACACACACACACACACACACACACACACATATATATATATATATATATATATATATATATATATATATATATATATATGTGCGGATAAAAGTTGTATATTACAGACAACACTCAATGCATTATTTGCTCACCATAATAAATCTGATCATAATTTCGACTGAAAAATATCTGACTTAATTAAAAAAGGAATTATAGTAACTGAATTAATCGATAGGGCATTCACAGTGAATTTGCGTTCAGATTTTTACTAGTGTTCACCTTTCATATTATCACAATGTTGGATACTTTGTAACGAAATTATTTAAAATATAAACAAAGTAAAAAAGAAACAAAATGAAATTTTCTAGGCTATATATCTAAACACATATTTCTTTAAAAAAAAATTAAAAGACTAAAGTATATATATATATATATACATACACATACACATACATATATATATATATATATACATATATATATATATATATATATATATATATATATATATATATATAAATTTACACACGCTCTATCTCTGATATTGAGCACTTTATTCCATAAATATAGCACACCTTAAGACTATATTTCTTTATATATATATATATATATTATATATATATATATATATATATATATATATATATATATATATATATATATATATGGATAGATAATGTACGTATATATATATATATATATATATATATATATATATATATATATATATATATATGTATATATGTATGTATGTATTTATCACAATTTTCTGCTGGGTGCAGAATTTTATTATAGCAATAAAAAGGTTAGATTTATTTTACTTTTGATGTTTAAAAGAATAGCAAAAACTAAAATGTTGACAGCCTCCAATTTCGCCCTCACTCAACAGAGTTGAGTTGAGGCATTTTATATTGCAATAAAAATAAAACATGAAAAAAAAAAAAACGACATGTTATGCTAATGAAGGCGGAATACAATCTAAACTGAAATGACGTTAAGTTTAACAGACACTCCCTCTGTTTACAGTGGTAGGGCTGTATCTAAATTATTTCCAACACCTTTATATCTCGAATATAGATCGAGCAGGACTCATGATGTCAAACGAACGGGTCAATGATAAGTTAGCGGCATAATTTTTTTTTTTTTAAGTACGATGCTTCGTAATATGTTGTTCAGAATGTCCTTTAGTTGGAATGTTTTATATTTTATTTTTATTACAATATATAATCCCTCGTATATTATCATAAATAATGTGAAATCGAATAGGTTTAATTCATATGTTGATGACAAAATGCATATCAGTTCATATGATTTGCACTACAGGTTTTCATGAAACAATTAACGTTTGGTATTTGGGCGAAACCTTATTACTATCGTAAAAATTGCAAACAATAAAATGCTTGAAGTAATACTAAAAAAGAACCAATAGAAAAGTTAACAAATTTCAAAGTTGAAAGAAAATGACCACAAATGGTCTATCCTCGAAATTGACTATTATTCCTCAAATTAATATTGGAGATAGCAAAATGAAACAAGTACAACAATTTAAATAACCTAAAAAGTGTTTTAACATAGGGGGGAATGTGTGATACTGAAATCCAAGACACATTGGGATAGATGCCTTTGAAAAGCTAAGCAAAATATTAAGGAACAGAAAAATCTCGTGAAAAATAAAGAAATGAGTATTGAAGTATAATCTCCTATCAAGGGGTGAATACTGGACAATTTCCTCACGGATGAAGATGTGACTTGAAGCAACGGAAATTTGGTTCCCTAGAAGGATTCTGAGAATGCCATCGACCGAATATGTGAGCAATAACAAAGTTTGAGAGAAATTAGAAACAAAAAGGAAACTATGATGAACATCAGGAAGAGACTGTTTAAATCTTTAAGGTACATTATGAGGAAAGAAGGCTTGGCAGATTTGACACTTACAGGGCAGATTGAAGTTATGATAGACAGAAGCAAATAACGTATAACCTGCATAGCGAACCAGATTAAAGAAATGTGAGAACAGGGTTTGGGAAAAGCATCAAAAAGACAAAATATATTAAGATCTACAAATGAGAGGAAATTTATAGAGATCTAAAAATTATAGGAAGCTTTTCAATATATCAACCAATACACGGACGAAACAATAATGATAGTCTGTTTTTGTTGTATGAAAAATTTCAAAGCAACGTCTAACTCGTGTATACGAGACGCGGAAGCGAAAATCGCATCGCAGCTCGTGATGTCACACATGTCTTGATGAAACACCGGATGCGGGGATGATGTACTGGATAACGGCTCAAAAATGGAAATTCCAATCGGGTTCGTTATATTCTCTTACTCTCAGAAAATGTATGAATCCGCCTCTTCTACCCTAATTTTGGGTTAATTAGTAAGAATTGTAACACTACATCACTACTTAAAAAAATTTTACAATCTGAAAACTTCCCTCAAACTATGGGTTAATTAGTATAACATGTATCAGTAAGTATTTATTATCTAAAAGGATTCTTACAATCTAAATATAATTTTAGGTTTTAGATAACTGCAAGCCGTACAAAAAATAAGTCAATCAAACGATAGGAAGTTGTGAAGCGCCATGATTAATGTCCTGGAAAGATTCGGCACGAAGAAGAAGAAGAAGAAGAAGAAGAAGAAACTGAAAAAAAAAAACCCTGCAGTCTCTTTGATGTTACTACGTGTAGATAGTTTCCAACCGAGTTAGAGACCTTTCTTATATCTGTGTCGATACCAGGGTAAGTGGAAAGAAATTCGATATTTAGAATTGTGAATAACGGTATTAATTACTAGTAAGATGTTAGAAGTACTGTGCAGTGTTAAAATTCTATCTTTTCCTCATTATCTTCCAATCGAGGTAATTTTATGAGATCTCTCACAGATCGCGTATCCACGAGCTTGGAATGAAAATTTCTGATGATCTCTACTTATAAAAGGCAGGATGTGTGTGTGTGTGTGTGTGTGTGTGTGTGTGTGTAACGAATGCACGGCCGGAATTTTCGACGGGTTTGCACCAAAATTTACATGCACATGCTCCAAATTAGCGGGAAGTCCAAGACCAAATTTGCATTTCCCAACTCCCATCGATAGTGGAAATAATCGAATTTTTCAAGTTTCTACAGCAGTTTTCATGTAGTTTGCGGCCATTTTATATTGGCCAGAGTGAGAGCCTATAGCTGGCTGCCACGAATAGGCAGGAAGATTCTATTGGCCAGCGTGAGAGCCAACAACTGACTGACACGAATGTTAACTAGCATGCTAGCATGCAAAATATATCGATAGCTGCATTCGTCACAAGTGTGAAAAATTTAAATCTGCATGGCACTTTACTCCAATTGGCCCATTCGCTTGCTTAAACTCAACATTGCTTCTGATTCCGCAGAACTGGGTCGGGTGTGAAAAAGTATTTGTTGTTAACATTCTTTTTTCATTCAGTTTTTCCAGTTACGAGTTCTTTTTTTAAAGCTGATCGTTTTTTGTTCATTTTGTTTAGTTCTTTTTTCGTAACAGACTTAATGTTTAGTATAGAGCTTAGAAAAAAATCGCAGGCAAGAAGTAAGGCATGTTGCAACATCAGCACGGCAAAGGGCACTCTTTTAAAGGCAAGGAAGGGCAAAAATATTAAGTGAAGGGATAGCGATTGCTGTATGAGTCGTACGATTTTTTAATCAAGCACGGGCAACGCCGGGCCATGCTTCTAGTCTTGATATCTATTGAAGTATGAAATCCATAAACAGTGCGCCATGATCTCTGCACTTGTAACACCAACTGCGACACTTCGTAACTGGATGCTACCTGATCACGCTCATGCAATATCAGGCCTTGTGCCATTCTAGGCTAAACTTGTCACTCTGAAATAAAAAAAAAACAAATTAGCAATGTCATTTTATCAATTTAGTGATCACAATATATTTTGCTTTTCATGCAGATGGGGCGATAGTAACAAAAATTGTAAGTAATTTTCAATCGGGATTTTCTTTCCTGGCCAGGTAAAAATGAAGAATTGATCTATGCTGTCAAAGAAACGTGCTCAGAAGATTGATTCTCTTTTCCGTCGAACATTTCTCTCATAAGATGCCGATCGGTCAGCAGTGAATTAAGTCGAAAGTTGTATATTGATCGCTGGAGTTTTATTTTCACTTATTCTGGTAATTTCTAATACTTTTATCCTGTAACTGCCAACTATCGCGTAGGCCTCCCACTCATATTCCATCCTGCCAGATTTCTCTCTCTACACTTTTATATACCCCACCTCCCCTATCTCTTCATCTCTCTAGAAAGATTTTATAAATTTCAACAGACATTAAGTCTAAAAGCTCGGTCAAGTAATTCCAAATGTTTCCTTATAAGAAAACGGCAAATAGTACCATTATCGTATAAACACGCACGTGCACAGAAAAACCCCAGGGGCATATATATATATATATATATATATATATATATATATACATATATATATATATATATTGTGTATATTTAGGCAGCAATTTTTCATTAATGAGACTAAGCTTATAAATTAACTGATTTAAAATGTGCTTTTTTCGCTAGACTGTAATGACCATGTTTCAAAAACTGAAGCTAAGAACGTCAAATTTAATTATAAAATTAAAGTAAAAGCATTAGTTCCGTTTTATCTTCAAGCGAATATTGGAATAATCTTTTTTTTAAATTTACTGAATTTTAAACGCACACATAAATTCATAATTTCCTGTTTCCAAGGATACTGAGAAATCCAATCATTCAAACAGGGGTGGTAGCATGTTCATTTTTATTAATTATTGTTGTATCAATTATGGGTTACGTTCGAAAAAGAGGTTAAGTTTAGGGAGGGTAGGGGTTTTATTTTTCATCTAATTCTGACATGTGTTAAATGCATTTCTGAAACATGGTTATTAATGTGTAGAGAAAAAGATCATATTTTAAATCACTTAATTTAATATATATATATATATATATATATATATATATATATATATATATATATATATATCATTATAGCAATTCATCGAGTCTAGAAAAATCCTCAACAGAATGCAGAAAGCACTGGACGGCCATTTCGTCCTATTCTGGGACTAATCAGCAGTACGCAGCCACTATCGAGATTCGAACCCTGACTGTTTCTATACAACGCAAGCGTTATAACAACTGTACCAACGGGCCCCGGTGACGAAGATGAAGATGAATAGACTTGATATAGCGCCGCTACTCAAAAAGTCCTCGATGATAATAATCCAAGTATTCATAAACGAACGGATTGTGCCCCAAGAAACACGACTTTCCTTCCCCCCGAACCGCTCCATTAGCCTAAATCCCCCAAATTCTATTACTTGTATATCCTTGCTTGACCCACCTAATCCTCAAGGACTTGGAGATAATGAACCGAGCGAGCACTATGCAGAATGGAAAAAATGTGTCATCATACTCAGTGGCACAATCTGGATTATCCAGCAAATGCTGGCCAAGAGTCGAGTCGTCAACTGCTTGAGTGGTTCTTAAAATACGCTTTTGACTACTTGAACGCAAATAGGCAGGTACATGTTGCGTAATATGCGTTTCCAACCTCTGATTGGTAGGTCCTATGTACATCGCTTCGCATCGGCATTTCAATTTATATATCACCAAACTTTTCTGAAAATAGGACAAACGATCGAAAGGAAGGGAACCCGGATTTGTTTGGAATACAGTACGCAAGTTAACAGCGTTGTAGCATGAAGCAACAGAAACTGAAATTTTGTCAGACAACTGCTGGCACTACCGGGCATCGACTAGTTCCTAGAACCGCTGGTTTCTTAAAGACTCTGAATTTACCCTCTATAACGCGTTTGATGATATCGGTAGGATATCCATTACTTTCAAAATATTTTTGGATACTAGCAAGATTTTCGTCTAACAATCTAAGAGAGTATATCATGAAAGCATGTTCAACCAGGTTAGAAATTTGACCAATTTTTCAGGCCTTGAGAACCAAACTTGTGTGCAAACGTGTGAATGTGGGTTTACGAAAGACGCTGGTATGAAAAAATATCCTTGCGTTCAACACGAACATTCAAAAAGGGTAATGGTCCATCACTCTCAAGCTCCATAGTGAATGGAAGAGATGGATGGAGAGAAATGAATTCTACAATATATATATATATATATATATATATATATATATATATATATATATATATATATATATATATAAGTGGCATCACTGGCAGAATCAAAAATTGAAAAGGTATCATTAACGTACCTCATGTAAATGTAAGGTTTATGTACCTTGTCAAACAAAATTCGTTCATGATAACCTACGGAAATATTGGCCAATCGTTGTAGCCTGTTAGGGGCCAGAAAGAAAGACACGGAAAGAAGAAGGTAGGTTGAACAAGTGTATTGAAATAACAGAACATATATACAAAATAAAAGTGTTATTAGCAGATAGACGTGTCTGTCCGAACTGTCAGGTTACACTGCGTCCTGACTGCCTCTCTTAGGGAGTCTAGCAGGTTAGTATTTATGAAGGAGGAACAGTTCATTCTAATGTAGATAGGTCATCATAACACCAATGTAGGGCCAAAAGGACAACCCATTGTAACACCGTCCGTCTGGGCATACATAATAACATTGAAACTGAATTCAACACCTTCAGTTGCCAGACGCATGCATTCTAAAAACAGATTTTCAGGAATGCAATCGAACCCAAATTACCTCTATAAAGAACATCAGCACATATATTAATGGTTTCGTGAAGAGGCACATTAGTATACAGGCCGACACCATCAGTTTATTTTCAAACTGAATATCTAAATTTCTAATGGAATTTGAAAAACAGAAAGAGTTAAAGATAGAGAAGAAATCAGAAGTTCAGCTAATAATTTGGCCAACACATGTTGCACAGATCCAATCATAGGTAAGATGTGTATAAGTGGTACACCATTCTTATGTACCTTCGGCAGTCCATACATTCTAAGACCTTGAGACCCCACAGGTCTAACCCTATCATAGGTATCGTTGAGATTAGGTTAGTCTTGTATACTGAAAGCAACCACCTCTGTGTTCTCGCTTAGACCCTGTTAGTATTGTCACACGTACTAGTAGGACCGATCATCTTAATCTTTGAGGAATCCTTTAAAATGTTGGCCATTTTATCCATATAATCTTGCCTGTTTAAGATGACAACGCCAGAAACATTATCAGGTTTCGCGATATACGCATCATTCCTTGACTTTAAAGTTCTTATAGTTTGAAAATGAACAAGCAAGAAAATCCCGCTCAGCAGTGAACGAATCATATTCATTAGACAATTCAAGAAGTCTAGCCTTAATTGCAGGACCGTTATCAGAAGAGGAGGAAACATGTTTACTTAATTGAAAATACATGATCTTAAATGTGTTCCTTACAAGTTTTAGAAGGTGGAATGCAAAAATCAAGCCCGTGAAAAAGAAATATCAATTCAATCTGGAGAAATATATAAAAACATGTTTATTAGAATTTCTTTCGTCGACTCGAAACCTTCAAGCGACGATGCTATTCAAGTGTTTCTTATCACTCTATGTAACTAGTTTTTTTTTTCTCACCGTAATTTGAATAAACGAAATAACGAGAGAGATGAAGGAAATAAAAAAATAAGTTAATTTACCTGGATTTTCATTCAAAATTGGAAGAAACGACATATTACCAATAAATAAAGAATGGGGAGGGAAAGTTGGAACGCGATTAAAATAAATTTTAATCAAAAGAAAACCCACCACCAAATAATAATTAGGAAGTTCCAAAAGAGTATAAAATAGAAAACAAACAAACACACACACACACACACACACACACACACACACACACACACACACACACACATATATATATATATATATATATATATAGATAGATAGATCCAGGTAAAATGAGACAAAATGGCGTATAATTCCACTGTACGTAACATTTAATTTAAAAGAGGTTTCAATACAGAGTGCAGCTAAATATTATTTATTTTAGAATATTCAGTGCTGAAACATTTCCATTATCTAGCGATTTTTAACACGTTTTAATATCCTAAGGTACCCAATGAGGATCAATGTTTCTAGAACAAATAATCAGACGCTTAAAACTTTCATGTGTTTTTTAAATCCAATATTTGAATCCCTATCAAGTCTAGTAGAAGGCCTTGTTTAATATGCGCTCAGTCGGGCTTTAATACAAACGTTTAGCAAGACTACTGGCTTTCTTTGCAACACTGCTGTAAGCGCAACTTGAATCAAAGGTGGAGAAAGAATGCAAATATATAACGTTTGGAGGAAGAAGCTTTCTGTGCATTCACAATTTAAACATACACACACACATATTCGCACACACACACACACTCACTCACACACACACACACATATATATATATATATATATGTCTGTGTGTACGTACGTGTGTGTGCGTGCGTATGTGTGTGTATTGCTTCCGATTGCTTTGTGAGATCTAACTTGTTACTAAATTTAAAATATAGGAAAATGTTTTTACGCTGTTAATCCAAGTCATTTGTGTGCGTGTGTGGAGGGGAGTATTGGCGGGTATCGATCGGCCATTCGATCGATAGACAGATAAATAGACCGAGATATAGTCTGGCGAGTACTTAGACCCATATGCGCGAACGTAGATTGACACAGATTGTTATATAGCTACTTCCATACACAGCTAAATGGGCGCTTCAACGCGGTATAATGCTTAGCACGCTTGTCCCGATAGATCAATTAACACTGAATAGTGAGTCCGATACTTACTGCGTGCCCCGTACGTTTGACCTTGAGCCTGACGGAGAAAGCGTGGCGGAATTAAATTGTTCTCTAGGGATGTAGGTTTGAACATTGCAAGAAGGAGAATTATCTCGAAATCACAAGTTGGTTGACGCAGCTTAACACTGTTTTTAAAAAGAAACCGGCATGTCTACACAAACACAGGTATTCACTCAATATAACGTTTGAATTAATAAGAAGTATATTCTATTAACTTCCTTAGAAATTACTTCATTTGAAATTAAATATGTTATTCAGAAAGAAGAAACACGAGTCATAAATCGAACATGATCGAAACGTAAAAAGCCTCAGCTCAAAATTTAGCTAATGACTGAGTGTTGGTATAAGGTCGTCTATTTTGAACCTGGTGGCTGAGGTGGTTATGTACATTTCACAGGCGTCTGGAGTCTGTCTTCAATCCTAACTATAGGCAATATTTTAATGTCAGTTTTCAAAATCAACACTCCCTTTGAACTTGTATAAGACAGTTTTTATCTCTGTTATATAAATCTGTGACAGACGATAGGAGTGGGTTCTGAATTTCGACCTGAACTATATTCCAAAACCTCACCAAGTAATCAAACAACATACCAGTCGAAGTACACATACATACTACACACACTCGAATATATATATATATATATATATATATATATATATATGTATGTATATTAATAAAACATAGTTGAAACATGGTTGGAACTGTGTAGCGAAAAACCATATTTTAAGTCTATTAACTTATAATATATATATATATATATATATATATATATATATATATATATATATATATATATATATTAAGCATTCCACCCCAATCAAGGTGGGAAGTCACTAGCACGCAAGGAGTTACAGAGAGTTGAAGCGGGAACAAAGAGGAGACCTTGAGGAAAGGATGAAGAGAAGGTTAGGTGATAGATCAGGGCATCTGGAGACGTCGATTGATTTTACATTTGAATAGTTGGAGATTATAGCTATCAGGAAAACAAGAAAAGGGGAGGGAGTTCCACAGGCGAGAAGTGGGAGACATGAAGCTTTTGGAATAGAAGAGACAGCTACATTTTACAGTTTCGACAGTGAAAGGGTGAGAGCGAGATTCCAGACTAACTGAATGCTTAAATTCATGAAGTCTGGAGAAGCAGCAAAAGCAGCGCATCGTGAAAGTATTTGTCTGTGAGAGATCGACAGCAGACGAGATGCCAGGGCTAATTACATTGCATATCCGATATATAAATTGCGTATGTATATTTTGGCAGCATATTTTCATTAAGACATGTCTCATTGAATAATTTAGAGAAGTTTTGTCTACTTATTTTCAATTAGATCCTTTCATATTCACGTACAAGACTCTTAGTATTCTTATTAAAGAAAAAGATAAAATTACCGTGTTGATACATATTCTTTTATTCCGAGTACTTTCGACATTAGTATAATGTCATCATCACAGTTTTGTTTTTTCTAATATGTTCTGTTCATCATTTTTCTAAGATAAAATTGTGAAATTCCCTTGGTTAGCATCTACAACACATCATTTCACCAAAGGAATGTCCTCTGCACCAAACCCTGGTCCCTGGTCTGCAAACATATCATCACTCACAACATTTACACCCCCAACACTAACGTGGTATTCAGACCGATGTCTCTACGCTTTGACAGTTCCAATCTCGTATATTTACTTTCCTGTCACAAATGCGTGACGATGAATTATGTGAGAGAAACCGGAACAAGAGTTACGTCTACGGGTAAATAACCATTAACAAAAAACAAAAAAAAAACAACAAAAAAAGAAAACCCATCAGGGTCAACAACAACAATTTCTAGGTCCCTTTACACTTCAACCAACCTGGTTATAGCATCGACGACGTCGGGTGCGTGATTTTAGCGTTTTGGTTCGGCAGCAATGAGAGCAGACGTAGATTGGAGTTGAAGTATATCCTAAAAGTAAATTTCCCTATTGAGTATCTATACAGGGATATGGGTTTACTCAGAGATGAAACCCATAATCAGCAACACGTCTCCTCGGATGCGTAAGTCCCACACTCCCGCCTTTTCCACTAAATTTTAACAGCCATCACCCCACCTACCTACTATATTTTATTTTCTAAAACCTATGATTTCCCTCATGACGTACGAGACAGCAAGAGAAGTATTGCCCTGTACAATGAAGGCTCTTTATACCATTATTAAATCTATCTCTATGACTCGTTTATATATAAGCTTATATAAGGAGAAGGGAAAGTTAGTGAAGATACATATTAATTTGTACGTGTATGGCGATTTACATGTTTGTGTAGTGGCTTGTGTATATTTACACACTGTTATGTGCACATATATACGCATCATGTGCGGATTTATATATGAACACGCTTTTCCCCCTCAGTTTTTATTTTATTTTATTGAACCAATTTTCCAAATTTTTATGTATATTATGTTCACTTTTCTTTTCATTTTATTTTATTGAATAATATTTTATTATTATATATTTTCTTTTTCTCACTCTTTTTTTTCTTTCCTTTTCTTTTTCTTCCTTTTCATCACATCATATTCTAACCGTAGTTCCGGCTTTCAACGATCGACCACGTGAATTGCCAATTTTTGCTACAACTTGCTACACGCGAAACGTCTTTTTCCCACCCCAAACTCTAACTCCCTTCATCAATGTTTACAATATCGCTCTCTCACGACATACACTAGTTACAGTTGACCTGCCTAACACTTTTACACTGATCAAAATTTTAATTTTAAATTTATTTTCAAAAAAAGTTTCGCACATTGAGGAATTAGACAGAGATCAGGATTTTGCTAACAATACGAATTCCATCAGAAAATACATAATCTGTAAAAACGTCTGTTGGTAAGTAATTTCCATTTCTTTGTTTGTTCTTCGGATCGTTGATTAAGGCGTGTCGGAAAATTCCGAACTTAAAACCTTTTTGTCTGTTGTTCATTTCAGTCATATGGTTAATATTTAATAAATGTCTATTGTACTGATTACATTGTTACCCTTACGTTTATACTTGTTTTATTAAAACAACCTATCTATTCTGGATATTGAGGAATCAGACAGAGATCGGGAAGAAGTACACGTGGACCACATTTAGTTATATATATATATATATATATATATATATATATATATATATATATATATATATATCAGTGTGTGTGTATGTGACGGATGCTGAAATATCGTCAGCCTAACAGGGACATAATTATCCTCCTCTAAATGCGCTATCTGGACATTTGTCACTTTTTGAAGCTTCTCTCCAGTCTTTCTTTCTCATCATCTCTGTCTCTCTCTTCCCCTCTTATGAACACAAACACAGACGCACCCAGACAGTAACCTAGAACCAGACACCAGCACATATGATTTGATTACAGTAGTGAAGTCTTTGTGCAAAACCAACTACACCTTTTCAAGAGCCGAATGCAGAGACCTGGTGCATAAGGTCCCCAAGCGACCCTCTGCAGGTTTTGAATTCAGAGTAATGTGTGTGTGTGTGTGTGTGAACATTGAACACTGAGCAAGATTTTTCGTTAATTAACAAATTAAACATTCTAATCTGAATTGCATTACAAAGCCGAGACTACATTTCTGCATATTATGAGATTGCAACTGTTTGATGATTAAAATCAAAATAATCTCTTCTCACACGATTTTTATTCAGATAAGACTGTTCAACTTTCTAATTAAATAAAGATCCATCGTTTTGCATAATTTTAGCGAAACATTCAAAGTGTCTTTGAATTTGATTATTCACTTTGGCTTTTTATGATTTGTGCAAATCGGTCATTTGTATTACATCGTTAAGAAGCCTGAGGATGAATCCAAAACTTATCAAACAAAATATTAATATATTTTAATTCTGTAATATATAACATTCTGTAAAGCGCGCACACACACAGACACAACCATACAGATATGTGTCGTGTTTCGCTCCTGGCTTGAGTCAATCGGATGCCTATCTACACTGAAGAGCTGTGATAAAGTGAAACAGTTTGTCTGTGGATGACAATATATACGTCCCCGGAAAATTTAATTCCTGTTGGGAGAAAGCGTTAATTTGTAAACAAGGACTACTGCTGCTAATGTTGCTAAACTCTTCTATGAATTGAGCTCTCTCGGTCATTGACGTGTTTATTCGAAGATTAAGTATGTAAAATTTAGCCTTCCTTTGCAAACAAGCGTTGATATCTCAAGGGTAAAATCTCCAACTGATGCTAAATCAGTCGAGTTTCGCTCCTGGCTTGAGTCAATCGGATGTCTAGCCACATTGATGAGTTGTGATACAGCGAAACAGTCAGTCTGTGGATGACTATATATATATATATATATATATATATATATATATATATATATATATATATATATATATATATATATACATACATACATTTTTATGTGTAAACATTCTTTTTTTATAGATACAAATATTTAAGTAAATATTCTGTTTATAATAAACAGTATTAAACAGCAATAACAGGGCGGAATGTTCGAGAAATTTTCATAGAAAATATTTGTCCTCCGACAGGAATCGAACCTGTACCCTATACGGAACCGTCATATAGCCTGATATAGCTTTTCGGCCACGGGCTATATGACGGTTCCGTATAGGATACAGGTTCGATTCCTGTCAGAGGACGAATATTTTCTATGAAAATTTCTCTGTCATCCAGGCCAGTAAATGTTGTTTAATACTGTTTATTATAAACAGAGCATTTATTTAAATATTTGTATCTATAAAAAAAGAATGTATAAAGATATATATATATATATATATATATATATATATATTCGGAAATTAAAACATCCCTACTACACACTAAGACATACACAGAACGCACACACTCAAGTAAGCTGAAAAATTGAATCATCCTTGATAATGGCTTTAAGGTATAGCCGGAAGCGCTCGGAAATATAAAACATTTGGACAGTTCTTACACACCCTTTGTCCAGAAAAGAAAGCTCTTGTTAGAACACACGAAAAATTAAATAAAATTTTAACTGTAGTACCTTGTCTGTCGTTTTTAAGGAAACATACATAAAAGAAGGATTGCTGCCTAAATATACAAGATATATATATATATAAAGGAAAAAAATAGATCCCATTAATTTCGTTTCACGAGGTATCACTGGACATAATATATTGTGCATTTATATTAGGTTAAATCATAAGTATTTTCGTTTTGGAAGAAACAATTTTAGTATTTTTAAAATTTTAGTAATTTTATATATACCATGTTAACTTCTAAGTGACTGATAAAAAATAATTAGTAGCACAGTGAAGACATGTTTATTGTTTCGGAATGAGGAATCGGAGGACCGAGTTCGAATTCCAGTTCGTTGCATTCACGTAAGTTCGAATACACTTGGGACAGCTATAGGTAAATAACAGGACAGACTAGGTCGAATAGCCTTTGTTGGCAACCGGTCTCGAAGTAAAACTCTGAATTCAAAATCTCCAACTATGGTAAAAATAGTAGGGCAGATTGAATATTCAGCCTTGGGTAGTAACCAGTCTAGGAAAACTTTGAATTCAAAACCGTGAGTAGATATGGCGAAGTACATCCTCTGCAGGTTTTACAATGACTATAATCCCGACTGTAATCGGAAGAATACACTGTGGAGGAAAGAGAAAACGCCCTTATCCTAAATAAAAACACAAGATCGCTTACAACATGAATAACTAAGAGATAACAATCGTTGCTCAGTTATTCTGTTCTAGATTTCCAGATTAACCAGACTGCTTTAAAACGCTTTGATTAGGAAAACCTTCTCTACACATTTTTCGCGTTTACCGAACATATTTTTCACTTCAAAATGAAACATTTACCGAAGAAATCCTTGATAATTGGCTACAAGTCATTACGAACAATCGTGTAGATATAACTGAATAAAATATATTTATACTTTTGTACAAATACATTTCTGTTTGAAGCGTGAACAAAAATGGAAATTATTTATGACTCACATAAAAATAGAACTAGTAATTAAGTTTTAATAGACACGATATAAAAACCAAATGTCTTAAGTTGGTGCAAAAATAATGACGGTTTTTGACGTGTTTTTAACGTCAAAAATCGTCATTATTTTTGCACCAAGCTAATAACTTAAATTTATTTAAATGTCATTTATAAAAAATGCAATCACTTTCCTTTTCAATGACTGCAGATTAATAGGAAGAAAATTGTCGATTCCACGCTTGAAAAAATCTTGGTTTGTTTTCGAAAGAATTGTGAAAGTTTGTTTTAAACTTTTTCTGAGAACAATAAACATTTGCAATCAGGGTCCTTCCATGGTCCACAGTTCAGTTGTTTATATATATATATATATATATATATATATATATATATATATATATATATATATATATATATATATATTTATATATCTATATATCTATCTATATATATATATATATATATATATATATATATATATATATATAGATAGATAGATATATAGATATATAAATATATATATATATATATATATAGATATATAGATATATAGATATATAAATATATATATATATATATATATATAGATAGATATATAGATATATAAATATATATATATATATATATATATATATAGATAGATATATAGATATATAAATATATATATATATATATATATATATATATATATATATAGATAGATATATAAATATATATATATATATATATATATATATATATATATATATATATAGATAGATATATAGATATATAAATATATATATATATATATATATATATAGATAGATATATAGATATATAAATATATATATATATATATATATATATAGATAGATATATAGATATATAAATATATATATATATATATATATATATATATATATATATATATAGATAGATATATAGATATATAGATATATAAATATATATATATATATATATATATATATATATGTATATATATATGTATATATGGTTTGTTCCAATTTATATATATATGGCGGTCAGTCCTATCTATCTATCTATCTATCTAGCTCTCTCTCTCTCTCTCTCTCTCTCTATATATATATATATATATATATATATATATATATATATATATATATATATATATATATGTATATATGTCGCAGTCGGTCCAATCTATCTATCTATCTATCTATCTATCTATCTCTCTATATATATATCACGGTCAGTCCAATCTATCTATCTATCTATCTATCTATCTATCTCTATATATATATATCACGGTCAGTCCAATCTTTCTATCTATCTATCTATCTATCTATCTATCTATACTTTGTGTTTTCTTTCTTCCTGATTTATTTTGTTCGTTGCTTCTCTCGTTTGTTCTTTCGTTTTTACTTTTCTAGTCAATCTTTTATTTTTATTTTTTTTCTTTCTTTCTTTTTTCTTTCTCTCTTCCCTTTTTCATTTCTTTTCTTCTTTCTTTCCTTCTCTTCTCTTTTTTTCATTTCTTGTCAACATTCTTTCTTTCTCTTTGCATTCTAATTATTTGTTTAATTTCTTTCTTTCTCTTCGCCTTTTCTTTGTTTACTTTCTTTCTTAGGTTTCCTTTTTTTCCATTCTTCATTCTTTGTGGGCATATTTTCTTTCCTTTTGTTTTCTTTCGTTCTTTCTCTTAGCTTTTTCACTTTGTGTTTACTTTCTTTCTGTTTCATTTTTCTTTCTTTATTTATTTATATGACAATCACTACTGTTACATAACATAGCATAAAATCTATCCACTACGTATATTGAGCAGTGTCTATAAGGAAGATATATATATATATATATATATATATATATATATATATAATGGAATATAGATACACCTATGTTCCCCCTCACTGAAATATGATTGGCTGGTGTCTGTCATAAATACAGGTACGACAGAGTTCAAGTCTATGACGACGCCCATTGGACTACTCCATTGGCTATTCTATTGGTCTACACCTATTACTTGCGAATACGACGAGAACCAGTCGATTACTGCTACTGTGTACTGCTTGGTTATAGTAGCCAAACCCACTTATCTACTTCGATCCAATATATCCCTTTCCGGGACATATCCATATATATATATATATATATATATATATATATATATATATATATATATATATATAAACAAGTTATCGGTCGTTTAATGCTGAAATTTATTTTTCCTGTGGGTAATCGTAATTTCTTTTACAAAAAATTGTTAATTTTTTTGCTATAAAAATGTATTTTCATACTTTCATAGTGGTTTCACGTTTCTGTGAGGGTTAACTCTTTGCCGATAGTTGGGCCCTAACAGGTGCCACCACCTCGGGATACGGTACCTGGTAGCAACAGCAATTAAGAGGTAGCTGCATGCTCCTCAAGGCATCACGGTCAGAGACATTTTTGATGCTGTGACTGTTTTCTTATTTTGTGATACCCACTGACTTTTTCCTTTTCTGCTGACATGCAAAACCCATTTTTCATCGCGTGTATAACTGGAATGCAACAATGAAACGGTGGAATTCTTGGTTAAAAGACTGTTGAAGATAAAGTATTAATTGATTTTAGTGTGACACATGGCCAAGCTTTCTGGAGCATCGATTAAATATAAATCTTAATATAGTGACAATGACCTGTCTCTGGGGGACCCACTGCTATGTTACTATGTCTAAATTTCTCAGTTAATTTAGTTAAAGAAAGTACAGGATATATTTAACCAATACCTAGCATCAGTTCACATTGGCAGCGTCTTTTAAATTTAAATTTTGTATTTTTCCCGATTTGAGAATGAAACTTGGAAAGTTAAAAATGTATTACGGTACTTGAAAATTAATTACGTTTTACCAGAAAGGATGAATTTTATTTTATTGAGATATCCTTTATCAAAAACGTAATCACTTTCATTTCAAATTACTGCAGCTTAAGGGGATAATAAATTTTCAATTCCACATTTATAGAAATCTGGTATATTCCCAAGAAATGCTTGACAACTGTTTTCAACTGCTTTGTTTCCACTAATGTGTATTGTAAAACACGTTTCATATTTTATCAAACACAAGGATCTCTGTGGATAGGGTTCTGGTTTTGGTGATGACACTGGTTTCTCATTTTGTGATACCCAATGTCTTTTTTCATTTTCTGCAGACATGCAAAACCCATTTTTCATCACCTGTAACAACGCAATGCAGCAATGAACGTTTAGCATTCCTAATTAAAAGTCTACTCTAGATGGAGGAAAACCGTGTTCGGTTCTTGTGCCAAAACTCGTGAGAAATACAAATTCAATCTTTACAAGTTTTCCTAGTTTGCCTGAGATGTTTGTCTGAGATGTTTTGTAGTTTTTGTGTCAAATCTCCTTCCAATTCAAAATCCTCAACAGTTGTTCATTCATTCTAGGTCATTTCGCAAAGCGGGGCTTGTCATATATGTCACAATCGGGAATTTAAATCCAATAAAAACACAATTGTCTATAGGCCTTCACTGCACAAAAGATCATAAATACCTCTCTAACAGTACGACCCTTTCGGAATTCATACAGAACGCAATGACCAATATGTTGATTCTTAAATCTATCAACCACAATAGAGTTAAACTACCAAATACACTATAAGTAAAGACACTGTAGAAAAGAAGGAATGATAAACTAATTTTAGATTCAGTTTCATTCAACTTTGGTTCTGCCTTGGTTCGTTGACTCAAAATTCATGAAAAATGTCATTACTATCGGAAACAAATATATGTTTACTAGATAATTGCCAATGTTCTCATCGCCACCATTTACACAGTGTTAGAGAAATCTTAGAAGTGTATTTCAGCGTTATTCAACGCGTCGTTTAGAATCCTTAGGAAAACCTCAGAAGAAAACGTCGTTTATTTGCACGAGACAAAAACGGCTTATTAGGGATTTATATCATCCACCTAATATTTTAGCCCTTACTTTTTGCCTTTCCTCTGCCGCCCTCCACAGCTTTCCCTTCCCTCCGTCTTATTTTCTTTCTTTTCTTTTGCTCTCTATCTCAACCAAGAGAACGAGAACGTCTTTCGTTACACTCATCTGCTATGATTATTGCTGGATCCCTCGAAGGGAGACTCTGTTTCAGTAGAGTTCTTAAATTTGAAGGTTCCTCAACTTGTTTTAATCTTTTGGGAAGTTATTCCCTGTGGATTTCCTTTGTGTTCACCCTACCATAGTTTGTAGATATATCGAACTGATTGTTTGCAAAGAGGAGACTAAAAGATGGTTAACCTGGAAGAAATCACTCAAAAGTTGTATTCGCAGCTAAGAAGCCTTATAGGTTGAAAATAAAAATCCTATATAGTTGAATGTCGTTAGGATGTGTAAAACTGGCTTCTATTTCTAAATATTCTTGAGCGATACGATAGTTTTAAAATTAGGATAACTTAAAAGGTTTTCTCATGGTAGGTAAAGATGTAAATTTTGCAAAGAGGTACACCTTGAAAATGTTTATCTCAACAGCAGGCAGTGTATGTTTTGTAAATATGTATAAGCATTTGGGAGTGTTAATAATATTGACTTGGATTAAATGTTTGTTTTCTTTTTTCTGGAAGATGACACGAGGACAGTTTAGCTATATGCAACTTCTTTGTAAAATATCACTTTTGATCGCATTTTGAGAGCTAACCTATTCAGCATGTACTAAAAACCTTTTTTCAAAATTAGCTTTATTTTCGTTATTGATTTTAACACAAAATATAGAATAAAATAAGCAGCATTCTTGGCTTGATACGCCTTCTTATTCATTTTAAGAAAGGTAAGAATATTTGTTCATATTTGTTGAGAAGTTCCTGTCAATGATTGAAAATATCAAAATGGTTTCTGAAATCTTTTTCATGTTTAATACTCAGCAGACTTTGCGCTTAAATTACAATTTCTTCCAAACTTTACAGAATTCTCCTGAAAAAAAAAACAAAAACAAAAAAAAACAGTTTTACTCTTCCATCTCTTTGCGACTGCTCGGTCTCACATTGACTGCTGACCTGAGATGGAAAAAATACATTGAGTCAATAGCTTTGTCTACCGCAAGGAAATTTGGCTCCCTGTGCCGTGCCAGGAAAGTTTTCTCGCTGGAGTCGATCCTTCAAATTTACATATCAACCATTCGCCCTTGCATGGAGCATTGCTGCCATATATGGTCTGCAGCCTATTCTGTTTGTCTCAAGGTCCTTGATAAAATCCAGAGACGCCTTGGCCCTGATCTGGCATTTCGTCGCTCTCTCACAGACATGCCGTCGCCTCCCTCTGTCTTTTTTACAAATACTTTCACGGCAATGTCTCCGATGAGCTGCTTTCGCTGGTTCCCAGACTTCATGAATTTAAGCGTTCACATAGGTTGGCATCTCACTCTCACCCTTTCACTGTCGAAACTGGTAAATGCAGCCGTCTCTTCTACTCCAATAGCTTCATGTCTCGCACTTCTCGCCTGTGGAACTCCCTCCTCTTTTCCTGTTTCCCTGATAGCTATAATCTCCAACTATTCATATGTAATGTCAATCGACGTCTCCAGATACCTTGATCTATCCCCTATCCTTCTCTTCATTCTTTCCTCTATCACTCCTATTTGGTCTCGCTCCAACTGTAAACATGGCATGCCAATGGCTTCCCGCCTTGCTTGGGGGGAAAAGCTTACAAAAAAAAAAATAGGTGAATGAATGTGATGTGAATTTTAAGACTAATTTCTATCCCATAATATTATTGCGAGATAGGATAGCATCAGCGATTGGTTAACCGGAATAATTTGGTTTTGGCATCGGTAATCTTCAGAAATATAATTTCATAGAAGTTAAATCCCTGCTAGTAGTCGGAAAAAGAGGTTCGTTTGTGGTAATGGATAGCGGTTCTGGCTGCCAAATCGGAGAACCACGTTCGGATTCCAGTCGAATTCAATTGCGTTCATTTACGTACTAATATGCTTGGGAAAGGTATAAATCCATCTTTTTCCTCCCAGGAGATTGGTCCAAGTTAGTCTCGTAAGAAAAAAATAACTCTGAATAAATACCACTTGCTGTTTTGTAGGTCCTGCCTCTCTTTAAGACGTAATTTCAAAAATAAATCCACCAAGAAAGAAATGTCCCTTCTCGGTCTTAGTACAATGGTTCGAAAAAACCAAAGATTGGTATGCACAAGCGAGCCTTACACTTCTCTGATTTCGGACGATTCACTCATCAGTGTACCGCGCACGGGATTTTAGACGACGAGTATTTGATATTTTTGCTCTGGTACACACGAAAGACAACATTTATAAACGGAAAGGAATCTGATTTAGTCCGGTCTGTGGTCCTGAATATTTTCACACCAAAGATCATTAATCACAGGACTTCAGCTTACAGCTGGTTTTTATCCATTCCCTCAAGACACCGGGGACAGAGAACGATCTGACTAACGAGGTCATTTTTTTGATAATTAATGAGTTATTTTTTTTATTAGATTTTGCCACCCAACACAAAAAAAAGATAAATAATTTTCCTATTTTCAGTTATGTGGAGCCAAACTATACTTCAATCAAAATGATGTTTTGCTTCGAGACACCCATGAATTCTTGACGGTGTCTACTCTGTTTGTGGTTATTGTTTTAATATGTTGTCTATAAATTTGAAAAAATAGGGAAAACTCTTGGCGACAAGTTTGGTGAATCCGAAGGAAGAACCAAGTTTCGAAGGCCAAAGTTTTAAGCATTCGCATTTACTATCCTCAACATTCCTCAGCCGGAAACCGGGTGCTGCCGCCATATTTGGACGGGCGGTGCTCAGTATTCAGTCATGTTGGTTTAATTTAATTATTTAGTTGTCTCTTCTAATAATTAGCAATAAATGTTGATATGTGATTTTCATTCTCCAACAAAACTGGAGTGGGCCATCACTGTTGCAGACAATCAATTATTGGCTACAATGGTTCCTTGTTATAACGTTGAATTTGGGGAAATTATTAGGAAGATTTCTTTTCGTCAAACCGTTGTAAAAATCTCTTCTCGGACTTAATCAAGAATTTCATGAGAGTTTTCTTCCGACTACAATCTTAACCTATTCAAGTGTGTTAATGCATGTGTTTACAGCTGGAAGACACCTGCGGTCCCGAATATATTGACACCAGTGTTTCCTGACTAGGTGCTCCATGTTTTCGGCTTCGTGCCACATCTAAGCTTCGCTTAGAAAATCGTATTCACACAGGTGTTCATTAATTGCATAAGTTCTTTTTACGGCTGGCTTTTGTTCATTTCTTTGAAATACACGGGTGACAGAGAACGATCTAACAAATCGGGCCTTTTGTCTAATTAATCAGTGTTTTCATTAACTTTTCCCAGAAGAAAATATCTCTTCAATCTCCTATCCTCAGTTATGTAGCGACAAACAATACTTCAATCAAAAATGATGTTTTGGTTCGAGACTCTTGTAAATCCTTGACGGTTTCCAATCTCTTTTTACTGTTAGTGTTTAATATTATTTTTTCTAATTATGTTGTCTATAACGTTGAAAAGATAATGAAAGATTTTGATGACAAGTTTAGAGAATACGAAAGAAGAGGCAAAGTTTGTAAACCGAAAGCTTTGCGTATCTGCAATATCATTTCTGTATCTGTCTATATTTCTGAGATGACGTATTATGTACACTATTTACATTATTTGGACTATTGACCTCATATTTCTCACCATATTTATTACAACGCAAAGAGGTAGACTGTTCTAGTTCTACGTGCCATGTTTAATGAATGTCAATTATCAGTTATCTCCTGTTAATTTCACTGTGAAAATTCTCCACTGCCTTAACCGGGTACTGAACCCAGTGAGCAAAATAAAGGGTTCAGTTCGACATTCCAACCACCTGAAGAAGTCAGGAGCGAACAACGGCCGAAACGTTGTAATAAATATGGCGACAAAGATGAGGACAATAGTCCGAATAATGTAAATAGTGTATCATTTCTGTAATGTCCGGCTGAGAATTTTCATGAAGCAAAGTAGTTTCTTTCTGCAGAGTAAATCTGGCTTTTGATTTAATTCTTTAGATTCCAATATTTGGCATCAAACATTGAGATTTGTTTTTACTTTGATTTTCAGAAAATATTTTAATGGAGCATAACTGTTACAAACAATCAAACACTGACCGTAATCGTTTGTTGTTGCGACCTTAGCTTTGGAAAATGATTCAAAAACTTTCTCATAGTCAAGCGATTCGGCAAATCATTTCCGGTTGTATAGGCGACACTCTTTTTGCAATCAATCAATAAAATGGATTCTTTTTCGTCCGCAACAACAGAATGGAACAAATTTAGAAAAGGTGACTTTTTCTGATTTTCGATCAGTTCATGTACCACTAACTTTTCTAGTCTCTTTCTGAAGGCACTTCAAATATTTGAAGATGTCAAATGCAAACAAAAAAAAAACAACAAACAATGCACGGACCAATTAAGATCAAGATGACTTGAAAATCATTCCACCTCAGGCAAGGTGATAATGCCACTAAGACGCAAATAGTTAGTAGGAGAGAAAGAGAAAGAGAAAACTTTGTTGAAGAGAAGGAAAAATAATTAATGATTTACTCATAGACAACTACTTTTGCTACTAGTTCCGGCAAATCTCGTCTCTGATCGATCATGACAGTTTTCTGCTGGCATGTTTTGGCGTGGTAGCGGTGCTGGGGGATAATATGGAAAGTTATCATCTTGATTATATCATTATTTTCCGTTTTAATTACATATTTGTTTTCTGTTGCTGTCGAAAGAGCTGATGATTTCGTTTTACTATTTGGCAAATCTATTTGTTCAAGATTTTGGTTTACGGCCATCTAGCGTTGAAACGCCAGTTCACGTACATTCACAGAATTTAAGCAACGTAGAACCTGGCCAGTACCTAGATGAGTGACCATTTGGGAATACCAGGTGCTGTAAGATTGGATGTGCGGGTGGCGTAATAGATAATAGTTTGAGATTTTTAATCTGAGAGCTGAATTCCAATTTCAGTTAGTTTTATTTTTTTTTATATTCTCTTAGGCATAAATACGATTGCGAAAGATTTGAATCCACCCCCAGCAATGGGTTAATAAGTAAGACGTGTATCACTAAAGTGTTTTTATCTCCTAAAAATTCTTACCATCTTTTGTGATGTCAACGAACACTCGTTGCCACGAGTATTCGTTGTAGTAGAGACTTTGTAATCGCAGATACAACTAAAGTAACACCGTTGAACAAAGCTGGTGTTAGACGCCTTCGAATAACACTGACACTAATAGTACTTGCTCGATAATACCCACTAGAATAGGAATCCGAATAGTGATATGTATAGAGAAATAGTATGGTGAACAGAGTAGAGAATAGCGGTCCGTATAGTAATAGAGGATAGACTAGAATTAACGATCTGAATAGTAATAGAGGATAGAGTAGAGAATAGCGGTCCTAACAGTAATAGAGGATAGACTAGAAGTAGTGATCATTAGTCGTCAGTTACTTCCTACATATATGCATTTTCTCTATGGTCATGTGGTTTACTTATTTCAATAATGGGATCGCCTGCGTTTGCTCACTGGTGAACTATGTTCAAACTCAAGTGTCGGCAGCAACACTTTATTCCGTATAACACCATCTAAAAGTATTTTCTGACTTTCTATATCCTACTAGGTATTAACTCGTTGAAACTGAATCAATGAATTGTTTATGATGCTGTAGCGCCAATCTATATCGTCTGATGAAGGATCGTAGTAACTACATTAGTACGTTCTCTGTACTTTTCAACGTTGAGAAATACTTTAAATGGTGAATAAAATTTAAATTCAACTGAATAACAATAATTTAAAGATTCAACTTTTTCATTAGTGAATAGAATAATTTATTTCGTAAACACGACATTTTAATTGGTTAATTCAATATTTCATTTCGCAACTTCTATATTATAGTTGTCAGATTTAACAGCTCTTGTTGAATTAAAATATTAAATATTACCATTCATTTTTGTTGTTTTTTCCTCCCATTTCTCAATTCCAACCCGATTAATATTATAATGTAATTTTCCCGGCTGGGAATTGGACAGTTACTGCACTCTGATCTTACTCAGAAAAAAAAATAACGGCTGTACATAAAGATAAACAAAATAAAAATGTAGATACTTCAGTTCAGAGTAAAAGCTAAGAAGGAAACAGAGGATGTAGCAAAACATTGTATTTTAAATGAAGAATCGATTAACTGGTTAATAATTAATAATTACTCTCCTAATTTCTTTATTTACATTCGTCCCTATTATCAAAACGTTTCGGTCGTTATTCCCTCCAGCTATGTCCCACTGTTTGAGAAATTTTTTTCATAGAAAATATTTGTTCTTTGACAGGATTCGAACCTGCATCCTATACGGAACCGTCATTTACGCTGATGCTTAACGTTATAGGCCGGTAAATGTTATTTAATACTGTTTATTATAAACAGAGCATTTACTTAAATACTTGTATCTATAACGTTAAACATAAAAATGTCTTTAATAAATAAATTGTCGGACTTTGTCCATTTCGTAATATATGACGTCATTTGTTTACATTTGATACGCCATGAGCAGTTATGAATATTCGAGATTCATGGAAGATTGAGTTTATAAGCAGTAAATTCGACCTTGTCTACCGAACGCTTCTTTGTAGCCTAACGGTAAGGCACGTTAACACTTTATTTAATTTACATGGTGTACTGTTATGCTTCTGCTGCCCATATCATGATATCTCTTTTTTTTTTTTTTTTAGTATTACTGATTTATTACTCATCATGATCCCACAGCCGCAACTAACTGATTCAGAATTACTATATCACGAAATTCACAAAGGAAACAAGTGGAGAATTGTTTCTAAGTTTTCCGTCCGGCATTCTTGCACAAGATACAAATCGACTGGATGGAATTGTTTGATCATGAATACAGTAGGTTACCTTGTCCTTTGTAGCTTTTATTAAAATTTGTCCTTTTGCTATCTCTCCTTATCCCTGTTCTGCCAACCATTTACACAAGCTCCTCCTTCTTCTATGTCTGATGACCTTTCACAGCATTGAAGACCATGGCTCTCCACAATTTCCTCTCCTTTGTTGCTCTCAGTAAAATTTGTCTTTTTATTATGTCTCCTAATCCCTTTTCTGCCAACTATTTACACAAGCTCCTTCTTCTTCTATGTCTCATGACCTTTCACGGCATGTAAGGTCATGGCTCTCCACAATTTCCTCTCCTTTGTTGCTCTCAGTAAAATTTGTCTTTTTATTATCTCTCCTAATCTCTGTTCTGCCAACTATTTACACAAGGTCAATTTTCTTCTTCTTTTTCTTCTTCTTCTTCCTCCTCCTCCTCCTCCTCTTCTTCTTCTTCTTGATTTTTTCTTCTTCTTCTTCTTCTTCTTCTAATTCTTACTCCTCCTCCTTCTTCATTTTCTCCTTCTTCTTCTTCTTACTCCTCCTCCTTCTTCATTTTTTCTTCTTCTTCTTCTTCTTACTCCTCCTCCTTCTTCATTTTTCTTCTTCTTCTTCTTCTTCTTACTCCTCCTTCTTCTTCATTTTTCTTCTTCTTCTTCTTACTCCTCCTCCTTCTTCATTCTTCTTCTTCTTCTTCCCTTTAGCTCTTAATAAAGTTTGTCTTTCTGCTCTCTTTTAATCCCTGTTCGACAAAACATTTACACAAGGTCGATCTTCTCCTATGTGCAATGTTCCTTCAGGACGTTGGCGATCATGACTCTCCACAATTTCCTGTCCTTTGTAGCTGTTAGTAAATTTTGTTTTTCTCCTACCTCCCCTGATCTATGTACTGACAAACATTTACACGAACTCGATGTTCTTCTATGTGTCATGTTCTTTCCATCATTTTCGATCATGGCTTTCCTCAATTTTCTGTCCTTTGTAGCACTTAGTAAAGTTTGTATTTCTGCTATCTCTTTTAACCTCTATTCTGCCAACCATTTGCATAAGCTTGTTATATAGGTTCTTCAATTGCCATACAGAGTATTTTGATTGAATAACGTATCTCCCAGCTGTCCAGGTTTACCCACATCTGCGAGTTATAGATTTTGTTATGGTGATGAAAGTTGAAGAAAATGCTACGAAGCAGACGACAGTAATCTCTCAAGAGCAATTTCTAGTTTTTTTGTTTTTGTTTTTAGAAGTGGACAGAAAACACGGATACCTGTGTAATATTTCAATATTTCAATTTTCTTTATTCAATAAACTGATCGAACATTTTAGTCAACACCAAACATTCTCTCAAGAACTGGTATATCTCCCTTTGCGCAAGTGACATCTGCTATTTTGTTACATGTTACATCTCACTTTAGGACTTATGAGGGAGTACTGGGTTGTTGGTAAAGGTTTGGTTTGGTTTGTTTTACGGCATATCAACCTCAATGGGTTATATAATGCCGACAAAATTTTCATTGTTGGTAATATTTTTTTTCAAAAATGTATTTCTGGTTATATATTTTCCCTTAAAAAATCTATTTCTGGTAATAATTTTCCTTCACTGGTAATATTTAAAAAAAATGTATTGCTGGTAATATTTGTTTTTTCAAAAATGTATTGTTGGTAATGATTGCTTTTCAAAAACGTATTTGCTGGTAATCATTTTTAACAACTTATTTCTAGTATTTAAAACTACTTTTACACTTTCATAGTGTTGGAGGTTAACTATTTGCTCATAGCTGAGACCCTAACAGGTGCTACCACCCCGGCTCAGGATGGACCTGGGAACACCAGCAATTACGAGGTGGTTCCACTCTCCTCAAAACCTCCTGATCAGAGAGACCTTGCTGTTGGACATTGTTCATCGTCTTACCCAGGATACGGATGTAGTTTATCATCTTACCCTGGACGCGGATGTAGTTTATCGTCATAACCAGGACGATATCGATAAAAGGAATAACCTGAATCGCTAATAATAAATTGGATATTCTAAAATTTAAAAAAGAAAAAAAGTTTTGGGGTTCTTTTTTATCGTTTCACTCCAAGGCAATAATGCCAATAAAATACAAATGGCTAACGAGAAATAAACTATTAAGAGAGAACAATAAAAAAACACCAATTGAAAATATAGGAGATAACTATTGGCGTTACATTGATATTTTTGAAGATCAATGTTGACTGGAAAGCAATAAGCCAGAAGATAGTTCCACATGCGAGAAGTGCGAAAAAGTAACTATTGACATAAAAATTCAGGTTATATCTAACGAGTTCAACCATAAAATGATGAGACCCTACTGTCAATCGCCTACTTCGTTTAAATTCGCGTACCTTACTCTTTTTGCTTAGGTACACGTTTACTCAGTTGCGTCTCTGTCCTTGGACAGAGTGTGATCAGGGGCTTCTCTGTCAAAGAACAGAGGGGCACTGAGAAAATAATAATGAGAGATGCTCATCCCTGGGGAACAGCTGCCTGAAGCCGCGCCCTCCCATTGCACCAGAGGGCGGGATCGGTGCTCGCACCAAGGCAAGTGCAACCGACGGTTGCGGAGGCTGAGGGGAATTTTTCTTTCTGTACTGGGTTTACGCGCTCGGGTTCCCACCTAATTAAAGACCTTGTGTCACATCTCGTTCTAGTGGGGTGGGGTGGGGTGCTGTCAGAGTAAGCACTTACTTCGTTTAAATTTATAAATTCTAGGTACCATAGAGGAAATTTCCTCCGAACAATCACCATGAAAGTATTCATTTATAGGAAAGAGGGAAACTACATCACGGCGGTGGGAAAGCGACTGAAGCCGAGATGCCAGGTCAGAACCAATAACATTGCAGGTTCTTCTTTGGATTTTATCAAGAATCGATAAATATTTCGCAGAAGCACCAGACTAGATGTAACAACAATATTCAAAGCACTGACGAATGGTAGACTTATAAATATGTAAGATAGATTCTGGGGAGAAAAAAATTGTCTAGAACGAGACGGGGGAATCAACATTCCTTGCAGCGTACCTCGCAATTGATTCAATGTAATCTTTCCACTTTATGTCAGTGGAAAACGTTAATATTAAACCTAGTTTTGGATATCTATTTAAAATACAACACTGTAGGCAATTCGTTCAAAAAAGTATAAGTAAACATATCTAGGTTGAAACAGTGATTCGTTATAAATTGTTTCAATACGCAGAAAAATAGTGGTGGCGAGAGAAGACGAGATTTGCTGCAGAGAATTGCAAAATGAAGACTAATTTTTAAATTCAAACGGAATTTCTAGACAAATGATGAGATCCTGTCATCGTATCTAAATAATAAAAGAATCTGTTGTCATTCCCACACAATAATTGAAATTGCATAAAATATCTATACGATGAAAGCGGACGAAGAAATTGAGAATATAGAGGAATATGTTTACTTCTTCTTACTAGAGTCGAAGTGTATTAATTCAAATAACCAGGTTAACAGAGACTGGTCACTAGTATTAGTTTCATGTGCTTTCACGCAATCATCGGGTAACCAGTGACTTGTAATAAGATGAATACTCTATATACCACTGGGCGAGTTCAATTTGATAAGCAAACAATACGGTTGGCGGGAAGGTAAATCATCCAGCCAAGATCTAAAATGCCAAAACAATATATATATATATATATATATATATATATATATATATATATTTCCCACTTGGAAAGGCTTGCCAGTAGAGCCAAAAAGTGCTCAAATAAAGAGAAACTATTAGGTTGGTGCAAAAATAATGACGTAATAATGTCGTTTTTTGACTTATTTTTAACGTCAAAAAACGACATTATTACGTCATAATTTTTGCACCAGCCTGATAGTTCCAAGGTTCAGGAGCTGAAGCTTTATGTCCAAAATGTGCTCAACAGCACCGGACAACCAAATTCAATTCAATTCGTTTTATCCAGATTTTAAATGAGCACCAATGAATAGAGTCTGCCCTCCACCACCCCCACCCCCCCCAAAAAAAACCTTCTGGCCTATAGTTGCTCCATGCCACGATAAATGGCAGAGCTTTTGAATATTATTTCAAATTACCAGGTTAGCAATGAGTGGCCACTACCACACACACACACACACACACACACACACACACACACACACACACACACACACACACACACACACACACACACACATATATATTAGGTGGGTGCAAAAATAATGACGGTTTTTGACGAATTTTTTAACGTCAAAAACCGTCATTATTTTTGCACCAACCTAATATATTGTCATCCACATAAAGACTGTTTCGCTGTAACACAGCTCTTGAGTGTGGTTAAACGTCCGATTACTTCAAGCCGGGATCAAAACCAGACCGATTTGACATGAATCAGGGATCCTACCCCAAGGCAATTCTCGCACAACAGAGAGACAGGGAAATTTTAACATTGTTTTTCTATAAGAAATACGCCTGTGGAAGAGTATTGCATTATTAGTAGCTGGAGCCGCTTTTTTTAAAACCCGCTTTATATATATATATATATATATATATATATACATATATATATTTATATATATATATATATATATATATATATATATATATATATTTAAAACCCGATTTATATATATATATATATATATATATATGTGTGTGTGTGTGTGTGTGTGTGTGTGTGTGTGTGTGTGTTGCTACCCAAGTAATCAATGCGTAGTAAGAATAAAAACAAAAAATACACAAACAAAAAATCAAAAGCGAGACCCACTCGTCGTAGAGCAAGGGTTACAGAGCTCATCTTCACTTGTAGATCTTTGAGTAGTGAGTTCGAACTTCAGTGGGGGCTCTATATCTATCATCATGCAACAATGCTCTCTTTTTATGTTCTGTGTCCGTTCAGTGTATATGTGATCATGACTCTCCACAATTTTCTATCCTTTGTAGTTCTAAGTAACATTTGTCCTCTTATGACTTCTTCCATGCTTACGGCCATATCACGAAACCTTGGTTCTCGCAAGATGACCAATGTTAACCTCGAGCATGGTCAGTTCCTTAATGGATATTAACTCGGAATTGGAATTGGAAAAACACACTGTACTGGAAGAACTTCCCTATTCGCCTGATTTTGAACCGTGGAATTTTTCTTTTCCCCAAGGACATGGGGATCATTGAAGGCGTGGTGGGACATTCAAGACGAACCCTTCTTTGTCTTTATGTTTCCTATTTCTATCTACCCCGTCTTTTTTATGAAGCTATTTTTAAAGATTATTTATCGAATTTACATTCTATTTCATATCATTTTCAAACACCCTCTCTCTCTCTTCCTCCTCTCTCTACCTTATCCCCTCTCTCCCTTCTCTCCCTCCCTCCTTCCTTCTCCCTCTCTCTCTGTCGCTCTCCTTGTCTCTCCCCCTCTTTCCTTGTCTCTCCCCCTCTCTCCTCCTCTCATTCTTCCTCATCTCCTTCTGTCTCCCTCTTTCTGTCGCTTACTCTCTCCCCCCTCTCTTTTACACTCAATCTCTCCCTCTTCTCTCTCTTTCTCTCAATCTCTCTCTTTCCTGCACTGTCTCTCCCCCCGGTTCTTCCTCCATCTCTCTCTATCTCTCCGTTCTTTTCACGCTATTTTTGTGAATTATATATATTATTGTTTTTTTATCGCCCGCTTTTGACTCCCTTTCACACTTTTTCTTAATCTCTTTCGTTTACTCTCTCGCTCCGTCCCTCACACACTATTTTTCTAGGATGGTTACATATGATTCTGTTTTTTTTTTTATATAATAACTCTCTCTTTTCTCTCTCTCACCCTCTACACACACACACACACACACACACACACATACATATATATATATATATATATATATATATATATATATATATCAATAACCTAGCTAAACTTTTTTTTTGTGTATATATATATATATATATATATATATATATTAGGTTGGTGCAAAAATAATGACGTAATATATATATATATATATATATATATATATATATATATATATATATATATATATATATATATATATATGTTCTGGTCTTGTGTTCTTGCTTTAATTCTTCAAACCTTTCTCTCACTCTCAGGCTTTCTCTCTCTGTATCTCTTCCACCCTTTTTCTCTCCTTTCATTTATTTTTCTTTCCAATCCCTCTCTCAGGCTTCTTCTATTGGGCGTAAATAATCTGTGTTCTTCTGTCATTTCTATCTCTTCCCCTTCTGTCCTTGTGTTCTACTCACACTATTTCTCTCCCTCACTCATACGCAAAAAGAGAGAGCGAGAGAGACACAACAAACCTACACACACACACACACATAAACACACACACACATACACAGCGGTATGTATATATATATATATATATATATATATATATATATATAGTTTTCTCTCATGTTTCCATTATTTCTTTTACAATCTCTTTTTATTTTACAGATGCTGGTCCATAATTTATCATTTTTGGCTTGTCTGTGCTTCCATATTCGAATCTTCTTTATATTTTATTTTTATTTTTTTTCACTTCGGCATCAATGTCTATTTTTGAAACATATTTCGTCAGACAATTTTTTTTTTTTTTCAGTTCTTCCTTTCGTTTCTTCTGTCGATTCAAATTGTTGATCATTCTATATTTGAACCATATCTTAATTGGAACCAAACAAAATCGCATTGAATTTCCAGAGGTGAAGACCCCCATATATGAATTCAGTCAAATACACATTGGCCGCCAGTCTTCGTTACGATATTCGCCCCTTTAACACTTGCTTATATAACTATAAACTTCGTCGCCTTATTAGCAGCTATCTTTATTTTTTCTAATTTTTAGATTAAACTAATGAAGGATTTCCCGAAAACTGTGCATATTTTTTTAATATTTCTTGACGAAAATATCCAGTACATTAATATTTGCAATATGAATACTGAGGATATTCTTTAATAAATCATATATATATATATATATATATATATATATATATATATATATATATATATAGAGAGAGAGAGAGAGAGAGAGAGAGAGAGATAGATAGATAGATAGATAGATATTAGTGGTAAATATACACATACAAATGCAAAATATATAAATATATATACATAGGTGCATACACATACATGTATATTTTTTTAATAAAAAATTCCGAGAGGATAGAATCCAGGTAGAACTCAATGTCCAAGACAGAGTAAGGATATAATAAAAAGGCTTAAACACTAATATTCCATGGCCATAATTTATTGCATTGGAATCGTAAATACGATATGTATATGTATGTGGAAAGTTTGTGTATATGGATATATATATATATATATATATATATATATATATATATATATATGTGTGTGTGTGTGTGTGTGTGTATATGTATGTATATATATATGTGTGTATATATATATGTATATGTGTGTGTATGTATGTATATGTATATGTATATATATAGGTGTAATTATTTGTATATTATATGCGCGGTACTTATAAGAAAGCGCTCAGTATCAGAGAAAGAGCTAACATATTGAATCATATATATGTATATGTGTATATGCATATATATATGTATGTATGTGTGTACATGGCTCTATGTATGTGTGCTTGTGGGTACACGCCTATGTGTATGTATATATGTGTATATATTATTCTGTATGTGTGTATTCGCATGTGTTTTTGAACATAGAAATATAGGTCCTTGCTAGATTAGATAATCCTTATATTTATTCTTTATATGTTTATATTTGATTTGTAACCTGTAGTCAATATTTATTTTGTCAAATTTTCTCAATTACCCAGCGGCCCTTTCAATAAATGTCCTTCAATTTTAGTTTCCCCCGCTTCATCTCTCTCCCTCACCTCTTCTTTCCTTTTCCCTCCCTCCCTCTTATTCTGATCTTTAACATTAGATCGTCTATGGTGTGTGTGTATGTCACCACGAAATGTATCTTTAATGTATTAGACACCCGACAACATTCATATTTTCCCCTTCCACTCACCTCTAGTTTAAAAAAAACCCTCTCTGTTAAGTTTTAACCTCCCAAATTCTCTCGTATGTTACCCCTCTCTTTAGCACTAACATTCGTCCCACACTCTCATACTTACACTCTCTCTAAATTCTATTTTTATTTCCTTAGTTGTCCTTTTCTCTTTTCTTTTTGAATTTGTAGGTCTGATGAATTTACGATTCCAATGAAATAAATTATGACCATGTATGAATTATAGTAGATATATCATATTTGGGTGTTTGAGTGTGGGGTTATCGATTCACCACGAAAAAACCTACTTGCTACGTCAGACACAGAATTAACATTTAGCGATATAGCATTGTGGCCCAGGCCTGAAATGCAGATGTAATATACATCATATGATGTGCTAACAGTATTAAGAATGTTGCCAAATTTTCAAGTTTCCCATTAACAGCCACATTACTGAAACTCCAACAAATACCAGTCAGTTATGTGTGATGCTTGATACACCCTTATGGAATCATGTATCATTCGATACATGACTGACGAGGAAGATTTTTTTTTCCCGCGGTAGTGTTTCATTTCTTTCTGACCAGTTGATATCCAAGGCCATAGAACCGGTGCCAACAAATATATTATAATTAAAAAATTACAGTAACAGAACGTTCGAATATATTTCAAAGACAGTTCTTAAAAAAAGTGAAAACAGTTTGTTTGTAATTACGAACAAATTTATAAAAAATGACATTGACGAGAAATGCATTTTCTGTTATCTTAGAATAGGTATTTCCACTTTTAATTTCATATTCGAAATGAAGATAGTACCAATCAAAGTAGAAGAAAAATATACCAAAACGAAATAATGCCAATCAAAATGGAATAAGAACATTTACCAAAACTGAATAGTGCCAATCAAGATAACATTTACCAAAACCAAAAGAGACTGGTGTCAATAGAAATGGAATAGCATTTACCAAAACCTAGAAGTGAATATAAAAATGGAATAATAACATTTATCAAAACGGACTAGTGACAATAAAAAATGAAATTATAATATTAACCAAAACGGACAAGTGCCAGTCAACATGGAAAAATAAATTTACCAAAAGGGAATAATGCCAATCAAAATGGAATAATACCATTTACCAAGACGGAAAAGTGACACTAAAAATAGAATTATAATAACATTAACCAAAGAGGACTAGTAAGAATCAAAATGAAATAATAACATTTACCAAAAGGGATCATTGAAAATAACAATGGAATAATAACATTTCCCAACAGACTCGTTCCAATCAAAATGAAAAAATAACATTTATGAAAAGGGAAGAGTGACACTTTTGATTGTCACTAGTATGTGTTGGTAAATGTTAATATTCCATTTTTATTGCCAAAGGTCCGTTTTTTTAAATATTATTATTTCATTTTGCACTAGTGCTAATCAAAATAAAAAAATAACATTTACCAAAACGGACTAGTCACAATGAAAATAGAATAATAACATATACCAAAACAGACCGCAGCCAATAAAAATGAAATAATAAAAATTACCAAAACGGATTGTAACAAGCAAAACAAAATAATAACTTTTACCAAAATGGACTAATGACAATCAAAATGAAATAATAACATTTAACATAACGAACAAGAGACATTAAAATGAAATAATAACTTTTACGAAAACAGACTAGTGAAAATCAAAATGAAATAATAATATTTACCAAAACGGACTAGTGAAAATCAAAATGAAATAATAATATTTACCAAAACGGACTATTGGCAATAAAAATGAAATAATATAAAATTTACCAAAACCGAATCGTGTCAATCAAAATGAAATAATAAAATTTTTCAAAACGGGTTAGTGACAATCAAGATGGAATAATAACATTTACCAAAACGGAATAGGGACAATGAATATGAAATAATAACATTTACCAAAACGGACTAAGGACAATCAAAATGAAATAATTACCAAAACGGACCATTGACAATAACATTGATATAATAACATTTACCACAACGAAATCGTGCCAATCAAAATGGCATAATAACATTTACCAAAACAGACTGCTGCCAATCAAAATGAAATAAGGATATTTACCAAAACGGAATAATGACAATTAAAATATACTAATGACATTTAACAAAGCGAACTAGTGAAAATCAAAATGAGATAATAACATTTACCAAAACAGACTAGTGACAATTAACATGGAATTTTATCATTTGCCAAAACGGACCAGTGACAATCAAAATGAAATATTTACCAAAGCGGACCAGTGACAATAAAAATAAAATAATAACATTTACAAAATCGGAGTTAAGACAATCAAAATGAAATAATTAACATTTACCAAAAACGGACCATTGACAATAACATTGATATAAGAACATTAACCACAACGAAATCGTACCAATCAAGATGGAATAATAACATTTGCCAAAACGGACTAGTGGCACTAAAAGTGAAATAATAACATGTACTAACAAAGACTAATGCCAATCAAAATGAAATAATTAACATTTACCAACACAGTCTAGTGACAAGAAAAATGAAATAAAAACATTTACCAAAACAGAATAGTACCAACCAAAATGAATTAATATCATTTGCCAAAATGGATTAGTGACTATGAAAATGAAATAATAACATTTACCAAAACGGACTAGTGAAAATCAAAATGAAATAATATTTACCAAATCGGACTAAGGACAATCAAAATGAAATAATTAACATTTACCAAAGCTGACCTCTGTGTGTGTGTGTGTGTATGTGTGTTTGTGTTTGTGTGCGCGTGCGTGTGTGTGTGCTAATACGAATACGGCGTATATATATATATATATATATATATATATATATATATATATATATATATATATATATATATATATATATATATATTATGATTATTATTATTTTTATTATGAATCAGAAATATTTACAAAGTGCTTGATTAGATTGATTCGTTTTCTGCTGTTTTTTTATCCCTTTGCAGGTTATTTAAAGCCAGAATATATTTTTAGATTGTAAGAACTTTGGGAGGAGATAATAATGGATAATTAATACAAGGCTTACTAATTAACCCATAGCTACAGGGGGTAGTCATGGATTTATACAATTCACAGGGGCATTTACTCGTTAGTAAATATGACGAACTCAATAGAACTCGGCTCTCCGATTAACCATTCTCAGCCAGTATCCATTACACCATCCGCACATCCAAACTTACAGCAGCTGGTATTCGAAAAGGCGTCATCCATCTAATACTGAACCGGATCGTACGTGATGTGGACGTAAGCCTGTACGTATGATATTGCGTACGGTATTTGAGAACACACTGAAGACCACAAGAAAAGCAACCACCTCTTGCAAACAAGAACATTTACTAATGCAAAACTTGGTACAAATATACAGTAATGGTTGACTTATATGTTTATTCGATGTAACGGTATTTACTTGCAATGATGGCTTCGATTTGGGATCAGATTCATTGACATGAAAGCATCACATGCTTTTTGACTGATATTTGACATTCCTCAGGTAATGGCTTCTTTCAGGGAATCACTCGTATTTTGAGATTTGTTTCCCCTTCAATAACGCTCCACTTACAATAGGGTATTTAGTTCTGGCCAGTTAGATGGCCACATTTTTTGGTGTGATGTAATTGGGAAGATTGGTGTAAATTCCTTTCTTGAGGGGTATACACATTCGGAAACTTACCGGTCACACGGGTCCGTCCCTGCGCTGGTACTTTCACAGCTATGACCAGCTTGGACCGGCTCTGACCAGCTTGGACTAGCTATGACCAGCTAAGACTAGCTTAGACCAGCTCTGACTAACTTGGGCGAGCTATGACCAGCTAAGAGCAGCGGCTCGAGTAAAAACACTCGGGTCACCACGTTAAAAACCGACCTTGTGACACAACCTGACTCAGTGGGAGGAGGGGTCAAGTAAATACCTTGTAATCGGTCAGATTGGTAGCCATTCAGTCTTCGCTCACCACCGCTTTGTGAACAGTTGTATTGTTCTACTGAAACACAAGGCCTTCCATCGCATTCACGGTTTTCACAGGGTGCTCCAGGAATTCACAACTGTTTCCAGCACATCCATGTAGCCTGCAGCATCCATCCGAAGTCATTATTGAAATAAGTGACGTGGTATGACGGGTCCTTCATTAGTCATCATCCCTAAAACAATCACAGAAGCGGACATCTCTGTGGACATTGGCATATAAGATATTACAATGATTGGCATATAACGATATTTCATTTTTGCCGTTCACTTTTTGTTTTGTTTTCTTTTGTTTTCTTTACGGTATATCAACCTCAATGGGTTATTTAATGCCGACAATATTTTTTATTGCAGATAATTTTTTTTTTCAAAAAGGATTTCTGGTAATATTTTTTTCCAAAAATCTATCGCTGATAATAAATGTTTTTCTTCAAAAATTTATTACTGGCAATATTTTTTACAAAAATGTATTGCTGGTATTAAAACCTATTTTTACACCATTTGATCTCAATTTAGAGGTGGTTAACTATTTGCCCATAGCTGAAACCCTAATAGGTGCTATCATTCTGTACCAGGGTCGACCTGGGGAAACCAGCAATTAAAGGTGGTTCTACGTTCCTCGAAACATCCTGATCAGAGGCCTTTCTGTAGTTTATCGTCTTACCCAGGACGCGGATGTAGTTTATCGTCATACCCTGAACACGGTTCCCTTTTTCATCCTGGTTGATTTTTTTTTTGTTTAAAATAAACGGAATATCTCCAGATTCTGCTGGATATTTCCATTTGTTCAGTAATAGTTTGCTCGGAGAAACCATTATTCTTGTGTGTTTTCCGACATGAACGGTCCTTTCCTCATCACATATGACATGTCCTCATGCTGATTGTCCTCAGACACTACTAGATCTCTGGTGTATGAGGGTCAAGCAGTTTAGGCCTTAAAATCAATGAGCAGACGACCCCGACAAATCATTTGATTATAGTGGTGAAGGCTTGTGCAGAACCAAACAGACTCTTTTTGAAAGAGCCGAATACAGAGAAAGAGTGCACATTATGCCACAAGGTCCCCAAACGACCTTCAGGATTTAAATTCAGATCGTTCGACACCCAAAGCTATAGGATCCAGTTTGCTATTTACACATAGCTGGGCGCAGTATGGATGAATTCAGATCTTTACGTAAGTGGATGTAATGAACTAGATTGGAATTCGAACTCAGCTTTACGATTCCTCAAATCAGAGCCGCTATCCATTACTCCTTATGCCTCGTATATATACCTATTACACAACAGTTTTGAATAGTAATAGAGGATAGACTAGAAATACACGCTACCTACCATATATGCTTTTCCTCTATGGTCATGTGGTCTACTTAATTCAATCATGGGATCACTCGTGTTTCTTCACTGGTGATCTATGTTCAAACTCAAGTGTCTACAGCAACACTTTATTCCTATATAATATATACCGAGAGTTTTACTGAAGGAATTGAAACGGCATTCCCTATTATCAACCGGACGAATACTTTTAAAATAAGTGTGTTTTACCATTAGGCTACGAGAAGTTATTACAGTCAGACAAGATTCAGTTACCCTATTTAATAATATGTGTGTATGTAGAATGACTTGGATCTGAAGAGACGCCCACAGACACTGTATGATACGATTCAGGGGACAGAGAGCAATGGCTTTTTCTTTGGGCTCTCTTCCTCTCTTCTGTTCGTCTTCTGCTGTTTTCGAGGAAAATTTGTTTTTGTAGACTGCTCTTCTCTAGTTGGTTCTTTCTGCAGCTTCCGTCTTCCAATCGACCTGGTCGATTTCTCTCCTCGGCAAGGTGTTTTTCCGCTGATCATTGAATCCACGACTCACGTCTCTACGTGATCATCTGCCAGATGCGAACCCCGAGAAGAGGATTTGTTTGGGGAGGCGGATTTCTGGCATTCGGAGAAGGTGTCGAGCTCGTCGAAGTTTGTAGCGAGTCATGATAGTTTCTAGGCTCTCCATCTTTGCGCGTCGTCCGTGGTCTGGTCTTGCTCGTATTTCGAGTTAGGCATTGTTGGTTTTCCATTTCAGGAATGACAGAGCCATAGAAATTCAGTCGCTTCCTGATCATGAATCCTCTTATACCATTTTTTTCAATTGGTGACAATCCGAGTTAAGATGGCCTACGTCAAATTGAAAATAAAACCTCGGCATCGGAATTCGACAATAGATATTGAATATTCAGTTATTCTTTGTCTATTTCTCTCGCTGATATTCGTATTTCAAACAGACATACATAATGAACATATGACTATATTATATACATACGTGGTTGTACTGAATAGTCTTTAGCCCAACCAACTTCACAAAATCTGACAATATTGCCACTACTCACTTAACGACTACCCATTTAACGACCCCTAACCATAGAACCCACTAATAAATCTCATAAAATAAAAAAAGTCCACCCAATCGGTTTTGCACGACACACTCAAAATTTTGAGTCTGATTGTTAACACTTTGTTTCTAAATTAGATATCGTATTATATATCGTAATATATAATATGAAACTTAAAATTAAAATTCCTTGCAGTGTATTTACGGTATGCAAACAATACAGAATATGGAGATGATTTTTAATTTGTATTTTGTACGGCTTATCAACCCTTTGCAGGTTACTTAAAGCCAGAAAAAATTTTTGATTGTAATTTTTTTTTTACATGATAATGTTTTAGCGGTACACAGCTTACTAATTAACTAGCTAGGGGTAGAAGAGATGGATTCTCAAGAGCACTTGCACGTAGGTGAATATAACGAACCCAACGAGAATTTGGAACGTGGTTCCCCACTAACAGTTCGTGCCATTATCCATTACACCACCCGCACATCCAAATTTACTGCACCTGGTATTCCCGAGCGGTCACCCATCTGGATTACTGACCAGACTGAACGTTGCTTAACTACGGTGATCGTACGGAAATCAGTGTTTCAGTGTAAGTCATTTTTATGACGTCTACTGTTCATTACAGTACTGTACGGCGGGGAAATGAGACAAAGTTGAAAAAGCTTTTCAATGACAACGCCCTTCACCTCCGTGTGTTAGGTTGGCGTTTTCAGGCCAGAACGATGGACAGAACTCTTTTATTTCGTCTTTCATTCTGACCAGAAGACGCCACCCTAACATGGGAAGGCGAAACGCGCCTGTCATTAAAAGACTTCTCCCCCTTTCCCTCATTTTTCCGCTTTCTATTCAATTTCTATATCTCTACTAACCCTCTATAAGCATTTAGAAATGAGTTAGAAATGTTATATTAGGTGCAAAACTAACATGGAAGCTAATCTAAAGCTAGTCGACATAAATCCATTTCCGTCCTAGGTAAAACGATCATCTAGATCCGGCAGAAAGGCCTCTGATCAGAAGGTTTCGAGGAACATGGAACTACCTCTTAATTGCTGATGTTCTCTGGTCCACCCTGACCCGGGGTCACCTGTCAGGTCTCAGCTATGGGTAAATAGTTAACCGCGCAAAAGTGGTTAAAACACTATGAATGTATAAAAATAGGTTTTAATACCAGCAATACAATTTTGGAAATAAAAATTTATCAAGAATACATTTTTGAGAAAAGAAAAATTACCAGCAATACAGTGTTGAAAACAAAAATATTACCAGCAATTCATTTAAAAAAAAAAAAAATTACCAGGAATACATTTTTGAAAAAAATATTACCAGCCATAGATTTTTGAAAAAAAAAAAATTACCAGGAATAAATTTGAAAAAAAAAAACCATTACCAGGAATACATAAAAAAAGTATTTCTAGCAACACATTTTTTTAAAAAAAGGATATTACCAGCAATAAAAGTCTTGTCGGCATTAAATAACCCATTGAGGCTGATATGCCGTAAAACAAAAAAAAAAAACAAAAAAAAAAAAAACAAACCAAATAAACCCATTACAGGTGGAATAAGACTGAAATAGCTATCAGGTAAAAGCACTCACTTAGCGATAAGTTCTTATTCAATGATTAGCGTTGAAATTGAACTAAAGTCGCTAAGCGATACATTCTGTTTAATACAGAAAGTTTTTCATCACTCCCTAATATATTATTGTGCCTGTGTACACGCATGCGTGTTCAATATTTATATACTTTCATGAAACTTTTGTGATTCTCACTTTCACGAAATTTCGTCTCGGTGAAAAAAATAACGTTTCGCAAAATAGAATTATTTGAGGAAAAATTAAAAAGAAAAACACATTCAATGAATGTCTAAAATATTTTAAGTGTTTGAGCAAGTGAAATAAATGGGGTCAATGAAACATATCCGAAATATAAGATGACACAAACCTAACGGAGACTTGCTGGAAAGAGGTATGCTCAAGGGGTGTATTGTCGAACAAAGTACATACCCTTGTAGGTAAGTGGGCTGGGATTTTCATTGAAAGACGAATATTAGGTTCAGGCGCATTCAATCACACACACACACACATATATATACATATAAATGGTGGTACTCGTTTGGAAAAACCTCGGCTAGCTCAACTTGCAATAGAACAAATCGGTACCAGAGGAAAAATGGGGAATAAAAAAAGAACCAAGAACATTAAAAGAAGGCGAAAACAATCGCCCAGCGTTCCAGCTCCAAGTTCAAAGAAAAAAAACAAACCCAAAACGAGTAAAATGACAACTACGTAAAGTTCTCAATAAAACCAAGTAGAGTAAAACCTAAAATAATCCTAAGAAGCCAGGCAAACTTATCTAGGTTTCACCTAAACGGTTCTTCAGGGTAAGAGCCGACTTTACCCTGAAGATCCGTTTAGGTGAAACCTAGGTATGTTTGCCCGTCTTCTAAGGATTTTCCTATATATATATATATATATATATATATATATATATATATGCGTGTGCGTGTATTGTGTTTATCAACAATATATATGTGTTTGCGTGTGTATAATGTCCATCAACACTATATATATATATGTATATATATATATATATATATATATATATATATATATGTATATATATAAGACTGACAAGAAATTGGTTGAGTCTCGATCCTTGCTTGAGGCCTTCAGACGTGTAATGGCACAGAGAAGCTGTGATATAGTGAAACAGTACTGTCTGCGAATAATATAAATAATCTCTTTATAATATATTTCAATTGAGCACACTTGAGAGACAGCCTAATTCTACAAACAGCAGCCACCTATGCTAAATCGCAAGATTCTTCAGTAAAATGAATACGAGTGATTGGCGTTTTTTTTACACTGGTAAAAACACGACAAGAATTGGCAGTTTGTCTCTGCAGAGTGCTGATGTCTTAGGGGTAGAAAATCCGACTGACACCAAATCGGTCGGTTTTCAAACCTGGCTTCAGGCTTTCGAATGTCGAGTCACACTGAGGAGCTGTGATATATCATCAAGAGCTTAATTATGTCATTCGCAGACAGTACAGTTTCACATCTCATTGAAACTAGTCGTCCGAAAGCCCCAACAAGGATCGAAACCCGACCGATTTGGTGTCAGTGGTATATATATATATATATATATATATATATATATATATATATATATATATATATATATATATATATATATATATATATATATATATATATATATATATATATATATATATATATATATATATATATATAAGTACAGTCTGCGAATTATATATTTATCTGATTGAATAGATTACAGACATTATTTATGCTAATTTTTAACAAAATCCTTTCATACTCAGGAATAACCTTCCGAGTATTGATGTTAAAGAACGAGGAAAATGTGCTATAGCTGCTTACATTTCTTTTCATTTCACAAGCACTTTCGATCTTCTTCCAAGTTCATCTTCAAGTATGCAAGTAGTACAATACCTTCAGTTATTAGGGTAAATTTAATAATTCAGTGATCCCTCAATTAATGCTGATAATGTGTACATTATTAAGATACGATAATCGAAAACGCATTAATCGAATATAATCACTTACAGGAAATGATGTAACGCGTACCTCAAATTTAAGTCTTATTCACAATTAATTACTAATTTTCGAACTTTTTAATTGAAATATAGGTACACTCAAGAAGATACAATAAAAATGTTATGAATTAATGTTTATTAATTTGATTTTTTTTGATTTTTTTTTTTTTGCCCCGTGGTATTCTTCTGTTCATATAAATGGTAGTACTGAGAAATTTCTCCTTCCAATTTTTAAAACATATCATAATCAATAGTATTTGAACCTGAAAATTTTATTCATAATTAAGTAAATGCATTTATCTATTATATTTCGATATTTTTTAATAAATGTAAATTCTGTATCTAATTAAATCGTCGATTTTTTTGACAAAAAAACAAATCAGAAATTTACTTTTAAGATCTTCAAAATAAACATTAACAAAAAAAATTAAAATATTAATTTTTTTTAATAGAGATAAATATTTATGTATATATTTTTTATTATGAGCTTATATTATAAAATTTATCCATTTATAACCGTCTATTTTTTAAGCACTATTGCACTTAGATAACGTAACTGACAAAACAAAATAGTTATGATATATATATACACACACATATATATATATATATATATATATATATATATATATATATATATATATATATATATATATATATACAAGAATCCCTCGATGAGTGCGCCTATAATGTGTACATTAAAAGATACACACTAATTGAAAACGCATTAATTGAATATAATCACTTACAGGAAATGATATAATTCGTACCTCAAATTTAACTCTCATTCACAAATTTTTAATTTTCGTACTTTTTAATTCAAATATAGCTACATGTAAGAAGATATCATAAAAATGTTATGAATTAATGTTTATTAATTTGATTTTTTATAAAAAAAAAATCTTATTTAGAGTGTTTTGCCGCATAGTATTCTTCTGTTCTTCATATAATTGGCGGTCCTGAGAAAATGCCTCTTCAAATTTTCCAGACATATCATAATCATTAGTATTTTAACCTGAAAATTTTATTCTTAATCTTCCCATAGTAAATGCCGACATCTTTTATATTTCGATATTTTTAATAAATGTAAATTTTTGTATTTAATTAAATCATTTTTTTAAACAAAAATCCTTTTAAGACCTTCAACATGAGCATGAAAGAAATTCAGAAGTTTTAATAAATTTTAATAGAGACAAATATTCAAAAATGTATTTTTATTATCGGCTTATATCATAAAATTAATTTATTTATAACCGCTCCATTTTTAACGACTAGTGTAATTATTAGGTTGGTGCAAAAATAATATCGTTTTTGACGTATTTTTTTAACGTCAAAAAACGATATTATTTTTGCACCAACTTAATACTTAGTAATACTTGCCATACAAAATACTTACCCATTTTCCATTTTTAAATTTTAGAAAATTTTTAATTAATCGGTAAGTATAAAAAAATCAGTTACTATGATTAAACTGAAAAATATTTTTGCCGCCCTAATCCACTAATCGGCTTTAGGTCTATAAAATCGAAAACGCCATAATCGAATTCGCATAAATTAAGGAATTCCAGGACTCATAATTGTAGAATTTCTTTTAACCAAAAGTCGTTATCAACGTTCCTTTGAAACTGAACTGTTCCGCCAGTTTTTATAGATTTTGCACTTAATGTAAATAGGAGCTAATATTTAATTTGTTGCGAAAAAATTATATTTATGTTTTTAGACTCTCACTATTATGATTCATTAATTACTTTTGATATCATATAAATTGAATTTTTATGCAATATCTTTTCATGTTGAAAATGTTAGGTGTTTAATATAACAGTGATTCGAAATGGAAAAAAACTCCCGACAGAAAACGAATATTAACAGAATGATGGCGACAATAAAACTACACTCAGAGAACAAAGAAAATGTCGCGTTATTCACTAACCAAGCAGCCAGTGTTATTGTCGTTGGAAATTTATAATTTCTTTCTCTTAAAGCAATTTTTCTGGAAAATAATTTTCTCAAATCCCTTAGTTTTTCATTTTCTTTCCAGTATCGATTAATCATTCCTTGCCTTTCGTTTGGGGTCGAGCGGAACATCAGCATTTTGAATATGTAAATATTCTCTGTTTCAGTTACATGTTCTATCCATTTTAGTTGCTGCTGCTATTGGAAATCTTCAAGTGATGACGTTTCTGTTATCTGGTAAAGTTCTTTGTTAATGTTGAGTGTTTGGTTAATTTTGTTTGACGGCATATCAACCTCTACAGATTATTTAATAGCGAAATCTAAATATTTTGAATACAATTCTATGCCTTCAACCACAGATAAATTGTATTGTTAGTCATTTCCTATAAATATACATTGTTGTTAATTCTACTATAAATTTCTATTTTTTCCCATTTTACTATAAATATTGTAGGCAATATCACAATAAATATGTATTTTGGGCATTTTTTATATAAAAATATCGCTTGTATTAGGTTGGGGCAAAAATAATGACGTAATAATGTCGTTTATTGACGTTAAAAAATACGTCAAAAAACGACATTATTACGTCATTATTTTTGCACCAACTTAATATTTTTACTATAAAAATGTATTTTTATACTTTTATAATGTTTATTGTTGATTTTGCTTAGCGGCATATCTACACCTCTATGGGTCATTTAATGCCAAAATCTAAATATTTTTAACACAATTTTATGGCTTCATATTTATTATTATTATTATATTTATGGCTAAATATATTTTGAATGCAACTGTATGCCTTCAACTACAAATAAAATGTATCGTTGGTAATTACTATAAATAAGTATTGTTGATAGGTTGATTTTGCTTAGCGGCATATCAACACCTCTATGGGTTATTTAATGCCGAAATCTAGATATTTTGAATGCAATTCTGTGCCTTCAAGCACAGATAAAATGTTTTATTGATCATTTTACTATGAATTTTTATTGTTTGTAATTTCACAATAAATAGGCTTTGTGGTTAAATTTCACGACAAATTTATACTTTTGGGTATTTTTTATAAACAAAATATTGCTAGTATTTTTACTATAAAATTAATTTTTATACTTTTAGAATGTTTTGTTTTTGTGTGGAAGTTCACTATTTGCCTGTAGCTTGGACCCTAACAGGTGTTACCACCGTAGGTCAGGGTGAACAACAGCAATTAAGAGGTGGTTCTACGCCCCTTAAAACCTACAGTCCCCTGATCAGGAGCCTTGTTGTCGAATGTAGTTTATTGTCATACGTTTGAATCCTTTTTTAATGAGTGTAACGCCTGTCTATGAGGCGTCCATTAAGGACAGTTTTCATTGAGACCTACACACTTCATTCGATCGAAGTCATATTTAACCATCGATCTGACGGATCTAGGTAAATTGCTCTAAATCAAAAAATAATTTCTCGAAAGGCAGATTGCTTGAATTAATTTCGAAGCTCGAAGCACCACATAAACTGCGCCGTCTCACGACACGTCAACGGAGCTCGATATAAAAGGAGCCACAACACTCAACTTTAGCAATACTGATATTTATTTTCTATTTCTATTTCAGTCATTGGGGAGATTTCGAACCTTAGTGATGGACATAACTTTTGTTGAGAGCAAAAAAGTAAAGAAGAAGTTGTGTTTGGATGGATATCTATATATATTAAGAACAAAACAATGAACAATAAGATTTACTGGAAAAGTGAAATGTGTAAAAAAAGGAAATGCTTAGCACGTGTTTATTTTTTTAACCACAGGTTTTGAGCAAAGTGCCTTTTTAGAACAAAAATAAGAGCTGCTATATAAATGTACTCGTTCTTTAATTTTAACTGTTCTGCTAACAAAAATAAAGTATTATTTTATCTAGTAAATATTAGAACAGTGTAGTTTTATTTTTTTTTAAACACAGGTTTCGAGCAAACTGACTTTTGAGCAATTGAATGTTTGAGAAATTATTTTTCGAGCAATTTACAGTCGAGCAATTGATTTCGAGCAATTTACCGGATACGGATCTGAGAGAGCTTTGGGTATAACTGACAGTTTAGATATTAATGAGTTTGGCGCCAGGTGTTCATATGAAAACCTCAATCAGAGAAGACTATTTTAGAACAAGGCTCCTGTTTTTTTTTTTTTTGGTTAATGTTTTGGTTTTGTATCAGCTTGTGGGGTCAGGCAAAACCGACCATTCTGAGTTCAATTTCCTTTTTCCCTCGGTACGAAATGTGTTGTAACTGATCCATACACAGAGGTTTTTGAGACCTTTATTATTCAGAATTCAGAGTAGGCACCATCACTGCTTTCATTCTAAATTCAGTTCACTGTTTCTGTTTTGAAATGTTTATCTTGAGACCACACTATCGTCATATTCTAAAGCTCATCTAGATTACGACAAGGGGGGACACGGAAGCAAAAATCTATTTAATTTATTTGTAGATTATGTTATGCACATATACAAGCACCGATGTGAAGTGATGGGCACTGATCACTTAAACCTTCCATACCGTATCCTACATAAAAGGAATACAAGGATGAATCATCCACTTTTCCTTCATATCTCATTAAGCCACACCTCAAGCGGACCTTGTATATACGATCAATCGCTAAAGATGCTGGAATAAGTAGCTTACTCCTCCTGCTATCCTCTAGATTTAAAGATAAAAAATGGAGTAGTCCAGCCCAGTCTATACTTTTCAAAAGCGTCTCCGTGTCCTTGTAAGTGAAAAATTATGTTCCACTCTACAGCCACTTTCTCACTGACGAAATATCGCAAGCTTCTTACTGCTCTATCACTATTTCCATGGAAATTCTTCAGACGGACTATATTCTTTAATTCCACCATTTCTAATGTTTATGATAAAGACCTACTTCGTGAAATATAGGCAGAGAAATGCTATTTTTGGTTCAAGTTCATTCTTGTCGCATTTATGGATGCCGATGTCCTCAGCATAAGCACCCGAGAGAGGAATTAGAAACGCTGTTATGTATAACGATTAACTCTAGATTTGAATAGGGTTAAGATTACAGTGATCCGGAAAGCATCCTCTTGGGAGTCGGTTCCACAAAGCAGCTGATCGTGGAAAGAAACTACTTAAATAGAACTTATACTCCACCAATGGTATACGAATGGAATGGAGGTGACTCGCTACAATGGGCGGAGTGTGGCGGGTCTTAGACATGAATTAGTATTATCGTCCCAGAAGAGGATCTTTTTTCGGTCTAGATAGGAAGCATCTCAAGTGGTTTGATTAAGGAAGATAAGATAATATTTGATTTCTTCATGTTGTTATGGTCGAGTTGTAGGCTATGTCAACTTGAATTCTAATTTTATATTTCCAGTTTTTAGCGCTTGAATATCATCCCGACCTAATGATGGTGGTTTATGTGGTCGTAAGCGGGCTATTTTGCTAGATGGAGTTGTAAGGTTTTTTATCATTTTATCCCAAGCAAGGCGATAATGTCCCTAAGATGCAAAGGGATACTGGTAGTGAAAAATTATGAACAGAAATTAGAAAGATAGTTGAATGGACAGATAAATATATATACTAAATAAAATAAAATATTCATTTGGGTCACTGTGTCGTGATAATTTTTTTTTCTCGTTAGAGTCCATTTTGAACATTTACATATCTACCGTTTGCCTATACATTGAATGATTTTGCTATATCTGGCACGGTGCTCCAGCTCCTCATCTAGAGATTATTGAAAAAATCCAGAGAAAGATCTGTAATGTGATCGATCGTGAGCAGCCATCTTGACTTCAGTCACTTTCTCACCGATATGACGTGGCTTCCCTCTGTCTTTTCTATAACTATTTTCATGGCAACTTCTCTGACGATCTTTTTTTCCTGGTCCTCCGACTACATTAATTTAATCGTGCTACTAGCTTGGCATCTTAGGTTCAGTCTGTTTACTGCTAACTGCAACCGCTATTTCTACTCCACCAGTTTATTTTCTCGAAATTCTCGCCTGTGGAAGTTCATTTCTACAGGCGGTAAGCAACGCCAATCGCCATCTTCTATCTTCTTGAACCTTGTTCGTCTTTTCTCATTTCCTCAATCTTCCCTACACCCACTCTTTTCTCTCGCTGTAGCCTCTCGTGTATTAGTGGCATTCTAGCTTTGCTTGGGGTGAAATGATTAAAAAAGAAAAAAATCTTTGCCATTGTGTTTTGTGTAGTTTACATCCACTCATCATGCGATTTGTTTGTAGATTTTGACGGTTAACCCTCCTGGCGAGTGGATGTAATCTCCGCAAAATTATGAGTAGAAACACAGAAGATAATTGAAAATTTAATTTTATCTGTTACTGCGCATACAGTTGTAAACAGAAGTATTCACCCACTTTCATAATTACTAATAAAACTGTAATACCTCAAATTTTCAAGGTAACTTAATGTGCATTTTTCACAAATAATGAAAGAATGGATTTGAAAATAAGTACAGTGATACCACAACAATTTTTTAAAATTTTAATGTAGAAAAATAATACAAAAAAAACCCCAAAACATTTAAAACTTGAATCAGTAATCAATTGGGTAAACTATATTCTTGATTAATGCTTTTAATCATTTTTTAATAGTTATTTACAAGATTACTAAACACAGTGATAGACATTTTGCTTCATTCTTCCTTGGTAATATCTTCTAGTTCCTCCATATTAGAAAGACTTCTTTCTCTTACTTTTTTCTTCAAATATGACTATGCATTTTCAATGGCGTTTAAGGCAGGGTACTGTATGGGGTACGTTAATACCTTAATTTTGCTGTCATCTAAGTATTTTGTAATCATTTGTGCCATGTGTTTCGGGTCATGTTCATGTTGGAACGTCACTGGACGTTCCAAAGACAGCTTTTATGCAATTCGTTTCGCATATATTTAAGACAAGCCAAATACTGAACATTATAATTTGATACCATGAACTCTCACTAGTTCTCCTGGTCCAGAAGCAGTAAAATATCCACAAAGCAGAATATTTCCAACATTGTGATTCATTTTAAGGAGGGTATTTTTTTGGTTTGTGATCTACTTTCACTTCCTTCCATAAATAATAGGAAATTCATGTGACCAAATAATTCTATATTCGGTTTCATCTGACAATTAAACAAAGTTCCATGTTACTCCCATGGTTTAAGATGGCGTCTACTATAAGTTAATCTGCATTGTAGGGGTTGAATCGTAAACAAACGAGTTTTTCTTTCTTTTGTCTCTCTCTCTCTCTCTCTCTCTCTCTATATATATATATATATATATATATATATATATATATATATATATATACAGAGAGAGAGAGAGAGAGAGGGACAGACAGTCAAATAAAGAGACACAGAGAGAAAGAGGAGTGAGAGAAGAAGACGAGGCTGTAAAGAGAGAGAGAGAGAGAGAGAGAGACAGATTGACAAACAGAGAGAGAGGAGTGAGAGAAGAAGACGGGGTGTAAAGAGAGTAAAAGAATCAGCGGGAGACAGGAATTATTTTTTAGTTTTAAATGTTGAAAATATCTTTTTTCTGTTTTTTTTTTTGTTTGTTATTTGTTTTTCATTCTGTTCACGAGGATCGACTATTCTCCCGATTCTTTGTTGCATGTATTTCGTATTGGATTTCCTATTTCCAATCGGTTCAAGACGAAATCCTCTATCGATCTATGATCGGTATTAGGACAAATATCAAATTCCACCAAACTCTACAAGCACTATCTTTGAGAGCATTCTTAACTCTCATACAACCACTGGTATGTCTTACAAGTCTTGTGCATTATTGCATCTCATCAAGTTCGCTTTAGCCAGATTTATTCTGATGTAAAAATTGATTATTTTACCGATATATCAATATAAAAAACTCCGCAATCCAACCAACACAACGCCCACCCACACAAAAAAATTGCAGTGTTTTGGTCAAATTTTTAAAAAGATGGCCACGTTGAGGAATTTTCAGCACCATCTTGAACTTAATCTGTTACCTACTAGTATACATAACATTTACAATCCATCTTACGATCAGTATATGTTTATTTTTCTGGGATGAGGTATAATGTACATTATTGGACTGTTGTCCTCATCTTTGTCGCCATATTTATTACATCGTTTCGGCCTTTCAGTATCTGTATATATTTCTGAGATGAGGTATTATGTACATTATTTACATTATTCAGACTATTGTCCTCATCTTTGTCGCCATATTTATTACAACTTTTCGGCCTTTCAGTATCTACCTATATTTCTGTGATGAGGTATTATGTAAACTATTTACATTATTCGGACTATTGTCCTCATCTTTGTTACCATATTTATTACAACGTTCCGGCACTTCAGAATTTGTCTATATTTATGAGATGAGTTATTAGGTATACTATTTACATTATTCGGACTATTGTCCTCATCTTTGTCGCCATATTTATTACAACGTTTTGGCCTTTCAATACCTGTTTATATTTCTGAGATGAGGATTATGTACACTATTTACATTATTCAGACTATTGTTCTCATCTTTGCTTCCATATTTATTACAACGTTTAGGCAGTTTTACGCTCCGGCCATGTTCAGTTGTTTGGAATGTCGAAATGGGGCATTCACTGGGGCAGACTGTTCTCGTTTCCAGTGTCATGTTTAATGGATGTCAGTTATCAGTTATCTCCTGTTAATTTCCCTCGTCAAGTTATCCACCGCCTTTACCAGGTATTGAACTCACACTCTTTGGTTCCTGTCACTGGAGCTAACTAACGCCTTTATCCACTGTGCCATGTGTCCTTGAGGACACATGACACAGTGGATAAATGTGTTAGATTCAATAAGAGGACCCAAAATGTGAGTTCAGTACCCGGTTAAGGCAGTTGTGAACTTTCAGAGTGGAATTAACTGGGGATAACTGAAAACTGATATCCATTAAACATGGCACATGGAACTAGAACAGTCTACCCCAGTGAGCGAAATAAAGGGTACATTTCGACATTCCAGCTTATCTAAAGAAGGCCGGAGCGTACAACGGCTAAAACGTTGTAATAAATATTGCGACATGGATGAAGACAATAGTCCGAATAATGTAAATAGCTTTCTTACGATGGTTTTTTTAAATTATTTCAGTCCGAAGAAGGCGATAAAACCACAAAGACACAAGGAAATTACTGAAACGGACAGAAACTGCGAAAGGACAATAAAAGAACAGCATTCAAAAGAATTTCTGAATTTAAATCGAATTTGAATTTAAGTATAATGATGTTATTTACTTTTTCTTCTATGCGCCATATCCCTTCAAGATTTGGCCTGTCATAGTTCTTCATGTCCTTTTAAGGTATTCTTTACTTGCTACCCATTTAGACAAGCTTACGCGAAGTTTCCTCTGTCTGTTTAGCATTCTCTATTTCCTGTTGAGGTCACAGTTTCTAAGCCGTATTTCCAATGTGTCCCAGAAATTTTAACTCTTTCTTTCTAATTGATTTGGGACCTTTTTGTTTCCATTTACTTAAAGATTCCTCATCTCTTAGATACTCCGACAATGTTAAACACATCTTGTAAAGAAAATGACCAGTATTTATTGAAATATACTGGATGCATTATAATACTTTACCCATTATTTAAATATTAATTGAAACATACCTATTTGTAAAAATAGTTGCAAATTTAACGCAAGGCTTCCTAACATACTTTCATTTTATTGTTTACAGTTTAATTAAATATGGTGGGCCAACATGTGTGAAACTGATTCAAATAATCTCTTTCCAAATGACAACGTCTCTCCGTATAAGAAGCACCATGATCACGAGCAAACAATTCTCTGTCTCGTGTTGTTTTTTATGCCGAGCTGATCTCGTAAAAAATTTGCATGCGCCCAACCACTTTCGCGAATTCTTCTCATTATAGAGACCGTTTTTTTTTAAAATTAAGGTTTCAGGGTGGTTATATTTCTTCTCCCTTTCCTTCTTTCGTTTTGCAAGCCAGTCATATACATGCATTCTTTGCCACACGTGGTTAGTCGTTTTCTCTTCTAGACAAACAAAACGTGATCAAATTGTCGCAATGAAAATGGCTGGCATGAATAATTGTGAAGTGATAAAACAGTTAACTGCTTGCAGAAAATCTGTTTTTAATTTCTCGAAAAAGTTTTAAGTGCAGAATTTAATTTCACCGAATTTAATTTAAGGAAGAAACCATTCCTTTCGTACCAGGATGAAGAAACATGAGGCAGATGACAAAAGAGCTTGATAAGCTGTTAGGGGGGATTATGAACGAAGATTAGGACTAAAAACATATAAGACTTAACGAGGACCGCTACTCTAAAGTCCCTTCAAGCAAAGTCGGCCGGAAATAGGGAGGAAAATGTTGGAGATGCAGCGTTCCGCAGACAAAGTTTTCGTTTGGTCGGACGTGAAGTTATCCCCTCTGGCGGCTGGGGCCAATTATAAAAACGATAGGATATACGGCACTTCAGGAGCCAATTCCGAAGGTCTTAGAAGATATCTCAAACAACAGAAACCAACTGGTGTCAAAGTTTTGGGCTTCTGTTGTATAGGATTGTTCGAAATCTTCCTTGGTGTTTAATGAAAGTGAAAATGAATAGCAAAGTTTACCTGCAAATATTAAAGACAGATGCGTTTTTCTGGTTGTCAGCTACATTTGGATGTCGATGTTTTTACTCCAGACAAATATCCTACAAACTCACAGAACTGGTACAAGAGACGTTTCCGCTGATTGTTTAGCAAGTCAATTTAACCTCCATCAAGATGTGACGTTAATCCTATGGGCTTTGTGATATGGCCTATCTTGGAGAGCAATACTTGGCGCATCTCATGCTCAAGTGTGTCAGACCAGAAAGAACCTTTTCTACCGTGGTGATCTGCAACTGAAAAGAGATTTATACCTACGGTGAAAATAAAAGTTGGCTATAACAATAAACTGATAAAATTTTATTAACCAAAATCTAAAATCTTTTATGTTATAATAAAATAGATAATTGGTCAATGTATAATACATTATTTACATAATATATAACGTTATTATAATGCATTAAACTATTTATAACACATTATTTGATAACTAGTGTACAGGGGCCGTCAACATTAAAGGCAAGAAAGAATGTATTATAAGTAATACATACAGGGTGTCCATAAAGTTCATGTGCACTTTTATTTGTATTTCCGATAGAAATAATCTGTAAAAAATGTTATAAAGTTTAATGTACCTAGTTTTAAGTATAGCTAAAATAACTAATGTGATTTCAGGCATTACTGTAAATCAGTTGGCAAATGTTTTCTGTGAACTGCAAAAACGCATTACCCTTTGTATTGCTAATGATGGAGGACCTGTGGAAAATTAAATAAAATTTCAATAAAACCTTAAAAAATATTGATTTACTTCTTTCTAATCCTTTTTACAAATTATTTCTAGCGCAAACACAAATAAAGTTATAAATTTTTTAAAGTGAACACAAACTTTATGGACACCCTGTATTATAAGTAATTTTCGTTTAATCCAAGTACAATTTTGTAATTAAATATTAATAATTGAACAGTGTAGAATTTATAAACACCTAAGGATATCCGTATATTATCCTTAGAAGTGTTACATATTTACAACCAAAACTATGTTTACTGAAAAAGTTCCAAAAAGCACAATATTTTTTGTGTAAACTTTGGAAGGGCTCAGTAATCCTTGTCAGACCGTAGATTCAATCTGGAATTTCAGAGTTTGCTTATTTCTCGTCCCACTAAGAGTAACGTATCATCAGATATATTTTTTGAATTTACGTTTTTTGTCCCAACCATTCTTTTTTTAATTATAATTTTTATTGTTTATAATGAATTTCTAAAAATAAACAAAGCATCCTTGAAGATATATGTGGCGTATTTTATATACAAACCCTCTTTGATAGTGATATCAGTACGCGTCGACAGGACTAAACACGGAAAAGGGAGGGTCATCGTTATTTTGCACACTGTTCCTCAATTGTTGCATAAAAATATAAATATATGTATATATGGCGTAGTATATATATATATATATATATATATATATATATATATATAGATAGATAGATAGATAGATAGATAGATAGATAGATAGATAGATAGGTTATTATAATACATTAAAAATACATTGTAATACATTCTTTATACATTATATAATATTCCTTACCGTATTCATCCAATCAATTATGATGACAAATAATCCCCAAGGTCATTACGTTCAAATTTTTATTGTATTTTTACAATATTCAGATCAGGTATTTATTATTGTGCTCGAAGTTTTGGATAAAATGTCTCCGAAGTTCATATTTTGCTATTTTTTGTTCAAGTACTTTCGATTTTCGCAGTCATGATCAAGAAACGATGTGTTATCTGAGCAGTAATAATTAATACCTTTGTCCGTATCCCGGTTTTGTTTGAGAAGCTGGAGGTTTGAAATTATTATTACTGATAAAATATGTGTGCACATTAATTATATCAAATGCACTTTAAGATACCTTCTCCTCCTGGTGAATGATACTGTATTTCATGTGGACTGTATAATAATAGCTTCTAGATTTGTGAGACTTTTCCTGCATTTGGTGTCGTAGCTATTTCAGTGTTATCTACTAGTATTTGCCTTATGTCGATAGTTGTACTTTGGTCGTTCATAATGTGTTTGGTCGATGTGTGCACGGGTAGCAGTAAATTTCGACAAGTGTCAAGTCAATCTCCGAGAGAGTGTGATACATGTGTGCCCTATATAAGTATTTAATGTTGTTTTTTGATTATTAGTGTTGGAAAAGCAATACCCCAATATATATATATATATTAAAAAGAAGAGAAGAGAGGTGCCGTAAACGTTTTTGGTTGTAATGTGGATTTATTTAGAAAAAAATATTATGCTTTGTTTTACATAATGTTACACTACACGTGTTTCTGGTCTCGTGACCGTCTTCAGGTAAAAGCGGAGATTTCCACATATTTTTAAAAATAATTAATTTTTTCTTTTGTATTTTCAATGTTAAATATTCTCGATATGAGACATTTTCTGTGTTTGTAATCCGAATTTCTTTCTTGAACTTTACAACCAAAAACGTTTACGGCACCTCTCTTCTCTTCTCTTCTTTTTAATATACATACTTTTCTCTCGTTGGAACCACTACAACCTCTTTCTTTTATATATATATATATATATATATATATATCGGCTCAGAATCAGGAAACCCTTATAGATCCCATATTAATATGCTGGATGCCTTACACAAACGTTGTCTCCGTGCGAGCTGTGCATATAGTTTAGGCGATAGGAAGTCTTGCTGATCTCGCAAAATGCAACATTGCAACATAGGTGGAATTGAGATTTTCCGGATGAAGTCACAGCTTCGCTGAGTTGGTGATGTCCCAGTTTCGCTTCGCTGATCATGTTGTAAGGGTGAGTGACAAGAGAATACCTCTGGTCCTCATGTAAAATAAGCTTGCGTGTGGACAAAGTAGGGTTGGATGGCCGTGGCACAGGTATAAAAACAAGCTAAAGACTAATTTCTCAGCTGTCAATGTGCCTCATACTAACTTCGAGCGAGTTGCCCTGGATAGAAATAACTAAAGATATTTGTGCCAGAGTAGTATCAGAAAATTTTTAATCAGTCGTATTGACCGGCTAAGAGGCGAAGGAGAACTGCAAAACTCATCAGCAAATATTCCTGTGGCTATGTCCCAAGAGCCTGTCTGTTGCACAATATGTGAACATGTATGCAGGTCACTAGCGAGACTGAAGTTTCCTATACGACGTAAACATAAAAATTGAAATCGACGGGAGAACTCATTATATATATATATATATATATATATATATATATATATATATATATATATATATATATATATATAACAACTTAAAAGAGGTCGCTTGACCAACACAAGGACTAATAAAAAATAACAAAATAAAAAAAAAGAAAAGAAAACTACAGATAAAATCCATTCTCTTCAGAAAGGCATTCATTCCTTTTGTTCACTGCTACTAAGAAGCAGATTTTTTTCCCTCCTGATGATAGCTATACTGGCCGAAACTCATCGGGGAATCTAATTGAAATAATAAAACAAAAAATATTAATATACAACACAGTGTGTCTTAAAATTTTATTTTCAAAATTAAAAAAAAATTCTTTTGTTCAAAACACACACACACACATGTTGAATTGTACTTGAATTCTCATCCATGCACATATCATGAGATATATACATATATATATATAGAATCAGGATATATTTAGTTTTGAAATCAGTTGTATTGACCGTCTAGGAGACAAAAGACAACGATGTAAATCATCTGTAAATATTCCTGTTGCTACGTCCCGAGATTCTCGCTGTTTATCAAATAGCTTCCCAGAGAGAGTTAGAATTATTCGGAGAGACACGGGAAACGCTAGATAGTTAATGAAATTTAGTGTGTAAACTGCTCTCGAGTAGTTTGTAACGCATTATTTATCATCTCGCAGTTGCGTCTCTGTTCTTGGGCAGAGCGCACTCAGGGGCGGCTCCGTGAAATGACGGAGTCGCAACTAAGGAAAATTTACTGAGAGGTACCCAGCATGTGTGAACAGCTGCCCGACGCCGCACCTTCTCATTGCACTAGAGTGAGGGATCGGTGCTAGCACCGAGGTCAGAGCAATCAACGGTTGCGTGGATTGCGGGCAATTTTTGTTCCTAGCCCGGGTGTACGCTCTCGGGCTCCCCACATTAAAAATTGACCTTGTGTCAAAACTCGTCTTAGTGGGGAGATAGTAAATACCTAGTTAATGAAATTTATCGATTTCTTCAAATAAATTTTTGGGATCCAGATTGATGGTTTTCTGTGTTTATTTTTAAGCTTATCAACTTATATCCCCCTATTTCCATTCTCTTAAAAGAAAAATTCTCGATGCTTGTAAAATCTGCAATATCCCAACGGTTAAATAACCATCTTCGTACCTACCTCTTTACCTTTACGCGTCTATATCAGATTAAATTTTCTAGCATTCAAATGTTCAAAGAAAATAATCCGATAGATCCGATAGACAAACAGAAAAAAAAATGGATGTTTTGTCTAAGAGTCGAGACGGAGGCACTCGGACAGAAGAAAAGCCAATAAAGGACGCCCACAAATTCATCGTGTTCTATCGTTCCTCACTTGAGTAAGCATTTTGTCTGATATTGATTACTAAGCTTTATTGAATTCCTAAACGAAGCTCCCCGTGTCTGGTGGCCAGATATTTGCTCTGTTTGTCGCTCTCCCTTCCTCTTCCTCATCTTCCCTTTTAACTTCCTTTCTCCCCTACTGTTGTGCACATTTATTTAATGGGTCCATTTTTATCATCGCCCGATATCGGCCTCTCCGTATATCTGTTTGAATTTATCAATTTTTTTATAGGTATTAGATCGGAAAAAAAGGCTGTAACGTTTTTAAACGGAAATTCGAAGGCCATATTTAGATATTTGTATACAACTTTAGGTAAAGATTTCTTAGAATAAACCGGTAGTAAAAGACAATATGTATAAAGGAAAAATGTCAGTAGGAAAACTGTAGTTTTAGCCGACGCGTTTCGTCCAGTGCAGACTTTTTCAAGGTAAAAACGAAATGAATTTATTGAAAAAAAGTATCTATTAATAAGAAACAAAATGTCGTTGCTTTGTTTGTTATTCAGAGATACTTTGTAAAGAATTTAGAAACACTATTGTTTCATGGAGAATTGTAGTTTTAAAACAGTAAAATCGACCTTGCTAACCAAAACGCTCCTCTGTGGCTCAATCGGTAAAGCACATCAGGCTATATGACGGTTCCGTATAGGATACAGGTTCGATTCCTGTCGGAGGAGGCATATTTTCGATGAAAAATTCTCGGATATTCAGGTCGGTAATATTATAAACAGACCATTTACTTACATATTTGTATCTAAAAAAGAACGTATAAACATAAAAATGTCTTAAAACGCTATTGTATATTCATATGGTTATCTGAAAAATTATGTCAATTAATTTGTTTGAAGAGAATATTTTCATGTGTAGAAATATTGTTTGTATTGTTGTGTTGACGGATTCAATCCTTTTCTTTTGTTCTCTTGATATATATTTTTGTGTAAGTTGGCTTGGTAGAGAAGTGATTCTGTTAGAAAAGGCGATATTGGGAAAAAATCCTGGGTGTAGATTAATACACTCAAAAAAAAAAAAAAATAATTCACTCAGAAGGAAAATCCTCGAGAGTGCTGCCATTGAATATTATCCAAATATTAATCTAACCAATTCAATGTTGCTCTCACGCCGCCTCGTCATCTTTGAGAAAATTCACCAGCATTCATTGTCATATAAGAGAACTTTCATTATGTAGTAGATCGTTAGTTATTTGGGCGTTTCTCACGAAGATTTCCAGTCCCCTAATACTTTGCTTAGGTTTGGAAGGCATATTTCTGTATTCTAATGTGCCTTTGGATTTCCGTGTCAAACTGTTAGGCGTCAGACAAAAATCACCGAGATATTTAATTTTCGTTATGTGTTATTTTCATATCCGCAAATTGTAGCTCGCATCTTGGGCTTTTCCACTTGCTAAAAATCGATCTTTGTATCTTCTTCAAATTTGTGGTTAGTCCTTTCTTCCCATTTTCCCTTATGCTTTGTCTGGGATTTTATGCATTTTTCTTTGTGTTTGCCATCACAAAAGGCTTAACCAAATTTTGTCAGGTCTGACAATCAAATATATCGAAGGGTTACGGTCACATCACGTTGAAACACCGGTTCCTGTAAGATCACTGAAGTTAAGCAATATCAAACTTGGTCAGTACCTAGATGGGTGACCGTTTGGGTAAGCTTGGATATGCGGGTGGTGTAATGGATTGTTAATTGGAGAACCGAGTTCCAATTCCATTTGTGTTTTTTATATTCATTTACGCGCTAATACCCTTGGAAAAGTTATGAATTCACGTCTTTCCCCCAGCTATGGGTTAATTAATAAGAATTGTATAACTAAACCATTATTATCTAAAACGTTCTGGCATGAGATAACCTGTAAACGGCTGATAAACCGTAGACAATGAATGAATCAATCACATACTGATTAACTAGACAGGCATATCTTTTGATCTATTTACATTCCCTGGAATAGAAATGTACAGAAACTACTCTGGCCACAAAGTGAGTGATAAGTTTATATATTGATTGTAATATAGAATTGAAACCCCCATTTTATATCCACATTATAATTTCTTGTTTGTTGATAAACCGTAAAAAACGAATAAATCAATCAATGAAATACTGATTAGGTACACAGGCATGTCTTTTGGATTTAATAGCATTCTCTGGAATATAAATATATAGAAACTACCGTGACCACAAAGTGAGGGATCAGTTTATATATAGATTTTAATATAGAATTGATCCCCCATTTTATATACACCTTTTAATTTTCTTGTTTATCAAATTCTAATTAGGTATGAAACCACTTATTGTCCCCATAGCTATGGGTTAATTAGTAAGAGTTGTAATTCGCTAAAAAAATTCTTGCAATCTAAAATATTTTCTGACTTTAAAAATCCTGAAATGAGTTGATAAGCTGGTGAAAATGAATTATTCAATTAAGAACGTATCCCGTAACCCATTAGTAGGGTCGCCCCATATCCTGTAACGGGGATGACAGTGGATGTGTCTAGGACGAGATAGCCTCACGAAGTCCAGTTGTCCTCCTAGACTGATTGCCCGACCAAGAGAACCTACTCTGTTCTGCTATTTAAACGGGAGCTGGAGAAAATGGGTTTATGCCTTTTCCAAGGACATTAGTGCTAAGTTAGAATTTAAAATCTTCACGACGACTCCAGGCCGGTAACCGTTTCATAAAACGTGCATCGACTATAAGCTTTATGAAAAGGGATGGATAGCCTTAAAAAAACGCAGCATTCTTTAGTCTTGGCGTTGGATTAGGGCAATAAAGTCTGGTGGCAAGAAAAGCTGTATACACTTTATTTCTCTACAGTCATCCGTCTCCAGGATGAGATGACTTGTCCGAAATAGTAATTTTGCCGTCTTCCGGTAGGCTCCCGATAGACTGCCCGTAATCTTAGGTGGATTAAAAGAGGCACGTGACCATCAGTTGTCGGAAAATAGGAGATTATCTATCTATCTATCTATCTATCTATCTATCTATCTATCTATCTATCTATCTATCCCACCTTATTCTTTATCTATATATCGATCTATCTATCTCGGTCTATTCATAGTCTATTTATGTATCTATGTCTATTCATTATCTATCATATTATCAATCTATCTATGCATCTCAGTCTGTTCATATCTATCTACGTATCTCATTCTATCTATCTATCTATCTATCTATCTATCTATCTATCTATCTATCTATCTATCTATCTATCCTAGCCTATTATTTATATCGATTTATCTCGGTCTGTTCATTATCTATTTATGTATCTATGACCAATCATTATCTATCTTATTATCAATGTATCTATGCATAGCAGTCTGTTCATATCCATCTATGTATCTCAGTCTATCTATCTATCTATCTATCTATCTATCTATCTATCTATCTATCTATCTCACTTTATTCATTATCTCAGTCTATTCATATCTATCTATCTATCTATCTATCTATCTATCTATCTATCTATCTATCTATCTATCTATCTAAATCTGTTCAAATCTATCTATCAACGTATCTCCGTCTATGTCAGACTATTCATTATCTATCTATCTATCTATCTATCTATCTATCTATCTATCTATCTTCATTATCTATTTATTTATCGATATTTGTCTATTTATTATCTATTTATCTATCTATGCTTCTCAGTCTGTTCCTATCTATCTATCTATCTGTCTAGCTATCTACAACATCTGAGAAAAAATAATGGTGTGCTTTTCCGTTGTCTTGTCCACGCTTTTGATTACGTCCTTATCCTCCTCTTAGACAAACGACCATGCCATCCTCGAGGGCTGAGGCGAACATTGATGGTGTTCAATTATACTAGCTTGGTGCAAATTTTTCCTGCATATTTGGCGAAACGTTTAACCAGATAAAATATCTACTCACCAGCATGGAAGGCAAATATGTCAAGAGTTAGGTTTAATATAGAACACTGCACATATCAGTTCGGTTTAGAAATTGCCTCGTCCTGCCGGCTGTAGACATCAGATCCATCTTGGTTCGCACAATAAGGGACGTTTATAATTGTCATCATTAATTACCGGTAGAGATTGACCAAAAATCACACCGTATTTAATTCAAGGAACATATTTTATTGCCGCAATATTTACTTAGGAATATATTTCCACATGATTTTTATAAACTTAGATTACCTTTCAGCTACGTTTTGCATTTCTTACTAAAGAAATCTATTTCAGTTTTAATTCCAGTATCCTTCAAAGAACCTTTTGGTAACTCACTATTGATGGAACCGGTAGCAAGCGTTGGAGAAGTGAATGAAATCATTCAAGAGATAATCTGAAGTGGGTAAGTTTTGAAAAAATGCAAGGCTTAAGAGCTGCTCGTTGTAGAGTGTCAAAGAATGAGTTGGCTTTATGCAATTGCAGATTATGGGGATTGATTAGAAAGATAACTGTTGGACCTCGACATGAACAGGTTAAAATTGTAGTGATCGAGTAAGCATCTCAGAAGTCTAAAGGTATCCGTTTCCGAGAAGAAGCGCTCTGTGTAGAAATTCTTGTAAATGATATTTTAGGTGGTGAATGGAAACAATGAAGCTCGTTTCACAGGGAAAAAAACGAGACGTTAGAGATAGGCTTGAGACGATTCGTCTGTGTGGAAAGGGGCTGCAGAGTTAAAAAGAATTCATCACCCACAAGGCCGCGTAAATGCGATAGAACTCTGTCACAACTGGAAAGAAATTATTGAGCAGCTTAAACTTACGATAGCAATATTCCACTTTGCGGCTGAACTGACGCTTGTAAACAATTATTTAAGTGCGGTAAAATAGCAATTCCCCACCCCCACAACCCACAAGAAGGTTTGACTAAAAATGTCCTTAAAACATAATATAAACTAGCGAAAATAAGTTTAAAAAAGATGGTTGAAGTTGTATTCATTTCAAAATATTTTTCCCATAGTGAATTAACTGTATAAAAATGCTCAGTTATTACACTATATAATGAATTAACGACCAGCTAACGTGGCCACGCATTTAGCAAATAATTTGCATAAAACACATACAATCTTAAACTAATTTTGCTGGAAAATTTGAAAAATTTAAATTAAGCCCGCATTAAAATTTTTCAAGTTTTGAAAATTATACAATGTTTGCATCGTTCGAAAGTGAAATAAATCTAGCGTACAAATAAAATTAACTGTCAATATTTCTGAGATGAGGTATTATGTACACTATTTACATTATTCACACTATTGTCCTCATCTTTGTCGCCATATTTATTACAACGTTTCGGCCCTTCAGTATCTGTCTATATTTCTGAGTTAATTTTAATTGTATGTAGGATTTATTTCTCTTTCGAATGATGTAAATATTGTATAATTTTCAAAACTTGAAAAATTTTAATGGCGGATTAATTTAAATTATTCAAATTTTCCGGCATAATTAGTTTAAGATTGCATATGTATTATGCAAATTATTTGCTAAATTGGTGTCCACATTGGCTGGTCAATTAATGTATTATATATTGTAATAACTGAGCATTTTTTATACAATTAATTCATGATGGGAAACATATTCTGAAATGAATAAAACTTTAACCATCGGTCTTATTATTATTTTCGCCGGTGCAGTTTTTAAAACTTGAATTTATTTTGTCTAAAATGCTAAATTGTGTGAATCAACTGAATCCTGATTTGTTGTTTTTTACAGTAAATGCATATTTTACGGGACTCACTATATTTTTAAAATCCCGTTCACCCCAAGCCGGGCATTAAAACCACTGAAACACAAAGATTTGCTGGTTGGGGAACAATTAGAAAAGAGAAACTCTACGAAAGAGCGAGTACAGAAGAAGCGTAATCAGAAGGACGGTAGACAGCGATTGACATTGCGTTTTATCTTCTGACGATTAAAGTTGTCTGGAAAGGATAGAACCGGAAGAGAGTTCACAAGCAAGAAATGCGAGAGAAGAAACTGTTAGCATAGAACTTACGGTTACATCTAGCCAAATCAACTGTATATTGATAAGACGTCGTTACCAGTCTACTATTGCGCTTATATTCATAAGGTTTATGTAACACAGCGAAGAATAATTGCCATGAAAGTATTTATAGAAAAGGCAGATTGAGGCAATTTTATGGTGTTGGAAAAGTGACTGAAGCCGAGATGTAAGATCAGGACGAATGTTATTGCTGATTCTTCTATGCATTTTATGAAGGATATCTTGATATATTGCAGGAACACCGGACCATATGGGACAGAAATATTCTAAGCATGGATAAATGGGAAACAGATAGGTAAGATGGATTCTTGAAAAATTCTCGCATGAAACAGTGAACCAATTTTCTTAGCAACCGACCTAGCAATGAATTCAATATAGTCTTTCCATTTCATGTCAGCTGAGAACATTAAGCCGGGAAGGCGCAACGAGTCTCTTCCCTGGGAGTTAGCATCAGCCATACTGATGGAAGAAAGAAAGGTGTCACTCAGATGTTTAATAAAATATTCATAAAGCCTATATAGTGTATCGAAGAACTCATCGGAACAATTACCATGAAAGTATGTTCGTACATCGTGTTAATTTAAATCATTTAAATAAAAAATAAAAAATAAACAAACTAACAATACGATCCCGATAAATGTGAGGTGCATTTTTCTTTTTAATTTCCCAGATATACTTAGAAAGCATTGTGCTGCTAGCATTTTTACTATTTGTGAAAGATGTATTGTGTGTATAATTTATTTGTTTCCAGGGTCCTTCAATTACTTCTATGTATGCTTTTTCTTCATTATCTGGTGATTTTATCGTGGCTTAGTATATTACGTTGTTTTGTAAGCAATTACCGTTTAAGGGACATTCGTTCTTTATTCTGCAGTTACAACCGGAATTAATTTGTTTGTGTGGTTTGTTGATAGTTTTCCTGTTGTGCTTTTTTATTATTTGTGCCATGTTCTCGGTTCAACTGTAGATGATTTTTACTGTGTTTTTGTTGAATATTTTGTGTCGGGTGATTGATTCCGGGAAGTGTTTTTGTAAGAGTTTGAAGAATATTTTTCCTACGTTTGTTTTTACGTTTTCGCAGTATGGTGGGTTGAACCATAGGATATTTCTTTTCCTGTTGGGAATTTTGTGTTCTGTGGTGAGTATGTGACAGTTGCTGGGCTTCCACTGTATCTTAAGGCTGTTTCGTAGTCTTTCTTATCTTTGTTAAATATGGATTCATATATATATATATATATATATATATATATATATATATATATATATATATATACAAAAATACACACACACACACACATATATATATATATACAAATACATATTATATATATACATAAATATACACACACACACACACATATATATATATATATATATATATATATATATATATATATATATATAGATAGATATAGATATAGATAGATAGATAGATAGATAGATAATATTAGTCGTAAATATACACATTCTCTCGTCTGTTACCCTTCCTTATAGCTTTCATTTACTCTAACATTCGTCCCACACTCTCATACATACACTAAATCTTATTTTTATTCCCGGAATTGTTTTTTTCTGTTTTCTTTTTGAATTTGTAGGTTTATAAATTATTACCATGGAATATTAGTATTTAAGCCTTTTTATTATATATATTAGGTTGGTGCAAAAATAATGACGTAATAATGTCGTTTTTGACGTATTTTTTAACGTCAAGAAACGACATTATTACGTCATTATTTTTGGACCAACCTAATATATATATATATATATATATATATATATATATATATATATATATATATATATATATATATATATATATATAGGGATAAAAGTATAGTTTGATGGGTAAAATGCGTGTAAATATCAAAGTGTAGAGATAAGTTAATACCGATTCGCGGACAGTCTTTTCATGCTTGAACGCAATGTTCATGCCTGGAGATAGCATTCAATCATGAAACAGTCAGTGTTGACGACAGTGTCTCCTTATATATATATATATATATATATATATATATATATATATATATATATATATATATATATATATATATTATATATATATATATATGTTTGAAACAGTACAGAAACGTATTATGGCATAAAAAGCAAGAAATGTTATATTATAGGCCATGATAGATTTAAAATAAAAACACACACACACCAGTCGACCGGTTTCGTCCCCTCTCATCAGAACTGTTAACGGGGAACACAAATTATGAAGAAAAAAAAAGTCTAGAAGAAGTCGTAATTATCATGGGAGACCTGAACGCCAAAGTAGGCAGGGAAGATAGCTGGCAAATTTGGACTAGGAACCTGCAAAGAACATGGAAGAAAAATAGATAAAAGTGTGCAAGGCTAATGACCAGGTAATAACTAACATATGGCCCCAAGGGCATTGGAGACAATTATCGACATGGGGAAGCACAGGAGGAGAAACTACAAACCAAATTGACTACAAAACTATTAACCAAAGATTCATTGCAAAACCTAGAGACTTCAGAAGCAACCATCGCCCTGTTATATGTAAACTAAAAATGGAACTACTAGTGACTATGGACTGAACATGTGAGCAATGAATAGGTTTTGGAGAAGATGCAAACAAAAAGGAAATTCATGCTTAACATCAGAAAGAGGCAGCGGAAATTTCTGGAACATGCATTGAGAAAGGAGAACTTGGAAAATCTGATAATCACAGAAGGGATAGAGGGAAAGCTATGTGTGAAATACATACGGAAGTAGATGGTAGAACAGGGCCTGGGAGAAGGAGCAAAAAGACAAAAACTTATTGAAAATTAAAAAAGAATGGAAGGAAGTTATGATCATCTCCATCCTAAAGAAGTAGTGTATTATTGCATTAACAAATTCATTTTATCTCTCAATTTCCTCCGGTTGCAATATATTACAGGGATATACGTTTTTGTATATTTCTAAAAGAAAAATATCAATCGCAAAGAACATTCTTCGTGGTAACCATTATTTGAGATGTAAACAGGAATCAAAAGTCTTTTTTTTTAATATCCTGCATTGTAATCATGTCTTTAATGGAATAACCTTATGAAAATTTAAGATAAAATTAAAAAAAATATAATATTTTAAGTGTTATATGACTAATTACAAATGCTTTCAAAAATTAACAGAGATCTGGCCATATGACAAAATATATTATTTAAAATAAATTCTGTGTTAGATCGAAACCTTTTTAGCACACCTTCGTACAAGTATGGTATCATTATCTACCTGCCACAAATCTTCGAATCAGGGGCCTTGCTATCATTTGTAATTTATCGTCATACTTAGAACTATATATATATATATATATATATATATATATATATATATATATATATATATATATATATATATATATATATATATATATATATCAGTGGCCTTGCTATCGTTTGTAATTTATCGTCATACTTAGAACTATATATATATATATATATATATATATATATATATATATATATATATATATATATATATGTCAGTGTGTGTTGCGGATTTCTTGTGTATTGATGTGGCCCCAGGAAAATCTCTCTCAGCGTGTGCAGATCAAACCTTTTTAAGCGTTTCCATTGTATGCCTTTGAGCGTTCGGGCGTGCCATTATGAGCGCGAATGTTCATGGACGTTGAAATGCAGCGGTAGAGGCATGTGTGGTCTCAGATGCGTCAGCAGTTAAACGCATGCATAAATGTTCAGAGATGGAAGTGCAGTTTGGGATGATTTTGTGTCTGTGAGTTCGTGCGTCTATGCATCGAGGAAAAAATGAATAGAAAAAAACGAGATCAGTGATTTCCTTCGAAAAGGATATTGACGAAGAAAAAAAGAGAAAGAAAGGGGAAAAGCATGAAAGAAAGAGAAGGAAAATGAAAGAAAATGAAGTATCATGATGAAAATGAAGACACATGAAAGAAGAAGAAGAATACTGAAAGGAAGGAAGGAAGGAAACAGGGAAGAATTGGAAGAAGGATTGAATGAAACGAAGAAATAATAACATTATGACCAAGAAGAAAAGCAAAAAGAAAGCTAAGGAAAGAAGGTATATTATTTTTTTTTCATTACACATTTCATCTCAAATATACTATTAGTTTGGTGCAAAAATAATATCGTTTTTTGACGTTAAAAAATACGTCAAAAAACGATATTATTTTTGCACCAACCTAATAACAAACCACTAATACGACAAAAAAGAGAGAAAGAAAGCAGGAAAGAAATTGAAGGAACATGAAAGCAAGAGAAAAAAGATGAAAGAAAAGGTAGGAAAATGAAGGAAGGGAAGGAAATATTAAAGGAAACATTATAGAAAATGATGGAACATCAAAGAAATGGGAGGAAATGAAAGAAAGGGAAGGAAGATCAAAGAAAGGGGAGGGAAATTAAAGAAAGAGAAGTAACATCAAAGAAAGGGGAGAGAAAATGAAAGAAAGGGAAGGAACATCAAAGAAAGGGGAGTAACATCAAAGAAAGGGGAGTTAAATGAAAGAAAGGGAAAGAAAATCAAAGAAAGGGGAGGAAAATGAAATAAAAACACGTAACATCAAAGAAAGACAAGTAACATCAAAGAAAGGGGAAGAAAATGAAGGAAAGGGAAGGGACATTAAAGAAAGGGCAGGAAAATAAAAGAAAGAGTAGGAACATCAAAGAAAATGGAGGAAAATAAAAGAAAGGGAAGGAACATCAAAGAAAGGGGAGGAAAATAAAAGAAAGGGAAGGAACATCAAAGAAAGGGGAGGAAAATGAAAGAAAGGGAATGGACATTAAAGAAAGGGGAGGAAAATAAAAGAAAGAGAAAGGACATCAAAGAAAGTGGAGGAAAATAAAAGAAAGGGAAGGAACATCAAAGAAAGGGGAGGAAAATGAAAGAAAGGGAAGGAACTTCAAAGAAGGGGGAGGAAAATGAAAGAAAGGGAATGGACATTAAAGAAAGGGGAGGAAAATAAAAGAAAGAGTAGGAAAATCAAAGAAAGGGGAGGAAAATAAAAGAAAGGGAAGGAACTTCAAAGAAAGGGGAGGAAAATAACAGAAAGTTAAGGAACATCAAAAAGTGGGAGAAAATGAAAGAAAGGGAAGGAACATCAAAGAAAGGGGAGGAAAATAACACAACGATAAGGAACTTCAAAGAAAGGGGAGGAAAATGAAAGAAAGGGAATGGACATTAAAGAAAGGGGAGGAAAATAAAAGAAAGAGTAGGAAAATCAAAGAAAGGGGAGGAAAATAAAAGAAAGGGAAGGAACTTCAAAGAAAGGGGAGGAAAATAACAGAAAGTTAAGGAACATCAAAAAGTGGGAGAAAATGAAAGAAAGGGAACGAACATCAAAGAAAGGGGAGGAAAATAACAGAACGATAAGGAACTTCAAAGAAAGAGGAGGAAAATGAAAGAAAGGGTATGGACATTAAAGAAAGGGGAGGAAAATAAAAGAAAGAGTAGGAAAATCAAAGAAAGGGGAGGAAAATAAAAGAAAGGGAAGGAACTTCAAAGAAAGGGGAGGAAAATAACAGGAAGTTAAGGAACATCAAAAAGTGGGAGAAAATGAAAGAAAGGGAACGAACATCAAAGAAAGGGGAGGAAAATAACAGAACGATAAGGAACTTCTAAGAAAGGGGAGGAAAATGAAAGAAAGGGAATGGACATTAAAGAAAGGGGAGGAAAATAAAAGAAAGAGTAGGAAAATCAAAGAAAGGGGAGGAAAATAAAAGAAAGGGAAGGAACTTCAAAGAAAGGGGAGGAAAATAACAGGAAGTTAAGGAACATCAAAAAGTGGGAGAAAATGAAAGAAAGTGATGGAACACAATAGAAAAAGAAGGATCATGAAAATGAAAACACATAAAAGAAGTGGAATGATCATGATAGTAAGGAAAGAAATAGGAAAGAATCGGAAGAAGCATGAAAGAAACTGAAGAAACCAGAAAACAAAGGAATGATCATGAAAGAAAATGAAGTCATATGACAGAAGAGGTAGGAATCTGAAAGGAAAGGAGGAATTATGAAAGAATGAGAAGGAATCTGAAAGAAACTGAAGGAATAAAAAAAAATCACTTAAAAGAAAAAGAAAACGAAATTAAATCTAACGAATGAAGAGATATTTTTTTCTTAACTCATTTTACCTCAAAGAAAGAGATACATTGTGTGAAATAAATATAGATTAAAGACATTATTATGGAGCTAGAAAAATAAAAGAACACTAATTAAGAAAACAGAAGTCAACGATGGACTTTGGCTTTAAATATTTTAAGACCAATATTGACTCGGAAGCAAGAAACCGGAATAGAGTTCCACAAATGCGAGGTGCGATAGAAAAAAAAAATTGGCAGAAAGCCTACGGCTGCCTGTGGAAATTCCAAGTATAAAATAATTAAACATTGCCGCCAGTCTTGTACACTTCATTTCACAATGTCTTGGAACCAAAGTAGAAAACTCATCAGAATGATTACAATGAAAGTATTTATAAAAATGTCATAGGAACGTGAATTTTGCATACATCAAAGAATATTATTATTATTATTATTATTATTATTATTATTATTATTATTATTATTCATGATAATAATTATAATGACTACCGGTTTCATAGCACAATCTTCTGATTGGGAGGCTATCCAATGCCAGTTGCAGACGCCGGATCAGGTGCGTTTGTTTTTTTCCCACCCACAGAACATTATTTACCCTATTCTCCGAGAGACCGCGTAATCTGTCGTGATCACAAGACCAGTACACTAAAAGTCTCGGTCTTGAGAGTTCATCCTAGCATATCCATCGACGGCTTCGCAAACGGTTCCGTCGACCCAATTTCACGTACAAGGCTCGGGACAAAGTGGGAAAAAATTTCATGTCATGTGTTTTCGACCTAAAATGCCGTTTATATCGATAATACTACGCATGCGCACAAAGGAGACACAGAGAATTTTAAATTTAATATTTGTAAATATGATTTTTGGTGAAATTGTCTCGCCGTTTTCATTTGCTTTCTTATTTGTTTACTTTATGTCTTTATCACGTCTTACACAAAAAAACATTTTCTAATTTGTAATAGATTGTCATAATACATACACACACACACGCACACAGGCACATATATATGTGTTGAGCTCAGTTTACTTATATATTTACATACACTCTATCTCCGACATTGAGAACTATATCCCATAAATATAGCATACCTTAAAATTATATTTCTTTATCTGCCTGTCTGTCTCTCTCTCTATATATACACACACACACACACACACACATATATATATATATATATATATATATATATATATATATATATATATGAAGAAATATAGTCTTAAGGTGTGCTATATATATGGAATAAAGTGCTCAATACCAGAGATAGAGCGTGTGTAAATATAAAAGTGAACATAAAAGTCAACACTTAGAGGCGACAGTCTGTTTCATGCTAGATGCTTATATCCTTACTGTATATATATATATATATATATATATATATATATATATATATATATATATACAGTAAGGATCACTCTATACAAGGCTTGGAGGCCACTTGAGATAGACGGTCATGTTAAGGAACATTTATACGGATAGGAAGGATGATGACTACTGACACTAGACTTGAACAGGTTAAAATTGTACGGAACGCGGAAAAATACCCCTGACAGTCTGCTCCACAGAACAGTGATTCGTGGTAAAAAGTGGTTTGATTGGAACTTACTTCTTGCCGATAGAACACGGAGGGAATGAAGGTAATTGTCTACGATGTAAATGGCGTGGCGGGTCTTAAGCGTCAAGGTTAGACCAGGCGGGAGCAAGGAATGTAGTTCGGCCGAGCATTTTCCATGGAAGTAGCGATAGGACAGTTGGAAGCTCGCCATATCCCGCCTGGGTGAGAGAGGTTCGAGTGTGGAAAATAATTCTTCCCCAACAAGGACTTGGAGACTGG
>OZ010601.1:92152569-92200069 GCA_963932145.1 Acanthosepion lycidas
GAGTGTCTCTGGGCCTTGTACAGGGTGAACTTTATTTTTAAGTCTTATGAAGGTCAAGCGTGATACGCACATAGAGACTTACACAAAAATTTTCTGAAGATCGCTTAAGACGTGAATCTTAGCCACAATGTGGATTTCTTTAGCCACACCCTTTGTCTCTCTCTCTCTCTGCTTCTTGTTCTCACGCTGCGTCCGTCTATCTATCTATCTATCTATCTATCTATCTCATTATATTCATTATGCATCTATCTATGTATCTATCTCATCCTTTTCATTATCTATCTATCTATTTATCTATCTCAGACTGAAATTTTCTATCTATCTATCTATCTATCTATCTATCCCAGGCTGAACTTTTCTTTCTTTCTTTCTTTTTGGGTAACAAATAATTCTCCACCCTTCAACCACACTCACACAGGCGGTTTGTGGCAAGTCTATCGCTGCTCTCCCGCTACTACTACGAGAAGTAGAAATCTAATTTAATTTTATTCCCTATCTATCTATCTATCTATCTATCTATCCCAGTCTGTTCATATCTATCAATGATGCCTGTCTACTCGATTTCCAGAATGATTTCATATCTAGAAGCATGGATAACTAAATTTAATGGTTGATTTCATATGTAGAACCATGGCTAATTTTCATCGATTGCAACTCGTCCGTTCGTCAGAAATATGTTTTAGTCTTGTGCAACGTATTCAACAGTATCGGATGTTTGTAGGCGTTCAATTTCTTTCGCGGAATTAATGGATGTCCCTTATATATATATATTTTTTTTTTAATTTCGAAGTTCATTCATACAGATTCCAGTGTTAATACATTGTTTCCATATTGTGTTGAATGCATCCGATAGAGTTTAGCCCCGGTTAAATCTGAGGGTGGAGGGGTCATATTAACGCTCTAGCAGAACAAAGGCAACTCTCGGACCAACAACGAATGTGCATTGCAACAAATTCACCATCCCACCTGCTTCTCCATTTATATATATAAATATATTTAGGTACGTTGGTGTATAGGCGGAAACATTTTTTTAGAACTTTCCCTTTCCGATCATGAAACCGAGTTCGAATCTCTCCAAAGGCAATTTGACAGGAAGGTAACTTCTTGATTTTATCGGGCTAGGTAGTCTATTCCTGGTAAGTTCTACTGCGAAGCTTCTGACAACCATACCAAGAGATGACCCAAGTTTGTGGGTTAAATCTGAGTGTTGAACAAAGACAAATGTACCTAGTCAGGTGGCTGCGACAGAGATTGACTAACAGGTAAAATTGGAAAGGCGTGTCCAGTCATTATCATTATTATATATATTTATACTAATATTTTTGTCTTACACATTTACAGTGATAGGAAAAGAATACAAAACTGCTATTTTTATGTATAATAAATGGAATTTAAAAAGAGAACTTTTATGTGCGTAAAAATTAACAAACAAATAATATATATATATATATATATAATATATATATATATATATATATATATATATATACATATATATATATATATATATACATATATATATATATAAATAATATATATATATATAAATGCATATAAAATTATATATATATATATATATATATATATATATATATATATAAAGATGTGTTTGATAATCCGTATGGATGATTCCAGGGAGGATATAATCCAGAGAGCTCAATGCAAAAACAGACCGAATATTAATTATATTAAGAAACAGACAACTTTAAAGGTACATGGGATTATAATTTATTTCCTTAGAAATGTTGATCTGATGAATTACAATCGACTTTCGATTCTAAGTAAAATATTATAATCACCATGAACACTTAAAGTTGTCTGTTTCTTAATATATATATATATATATATATATATATATATATATATATATTGCGTATAATTCGGCAGTATGTTTTCATATAGACATATTTCATTGAATAAATTGACATAAATTTTGTTACTTATTTCCACCTGATTCATTCATATTCAGGCACAAGTTTTTTGGTGTCATTATTAAAGGAAGAGAGGAAATTTTGGTGTTGATACATTTTATTTTATTCCGAGTACTTTCGAAATATGCACAATGTCATCATCAGGGTGGCTTTTATTTCAAGACAAATATTGTAGTTTTCAAATACAAAATTGCTGTGTTCATCTGAAAATTATTTATTTATTTTACTTTTGTAGTAAAGAACACTGATTTGAGTACAGTGTGATTCACTTGATTCACTCCTCAGGGAATCTAACTAAATTATGGTGTTGTCGAGAATTTCTTTTCAAAATAAGTATTATAACAACTAGTAGGTACCTCAAGATTTTAAACTATCTACTATAAACATTTCAAATCATTTATCCAGTATTCATAATTAATTTTAAGGGTTGGTTTCAATATTTTAATATAGATATCTTAAAGAATTTTTTGTTTATGCTTATTATTTTTATGAAAAATTATTGACGTATTTTAAAGAAGAATTTTCTGGATTGCGAAATGTGAACAGACATGCTAGAAATGTTGGATGTATTATTTAAATGAAAACCCAGCCACTAAGACAACGCTGTTATAGTGTGGCCAACATAAATTTTATTTTTTCCGTTGGAGAAAAAAATCTCCCAGAGGACACTAAATTTATATACAATGTTGGTTTTCTGAAACACCTTAGCTGGTCGGGAAGTGTCGATAGAAATGCTCGAATCAGATATACTAAATTTAGTGTAGTATATCTCTATTGTGATGGAAATGTTAGTATTTATTATTTCTTAGGATATTTTCGTCCTTTTTAATTAGAATGTATTTACTTGCGATATAAAAGATTAATATTTTTGGGGTGAAATGGAGAAGTTTTATATTCTATTTGCTTTGTATTAAAATTTCTGATAGAACATCTTATTTGTTCATCAACAATATAATTAGGGAAGTTGTTATTAATAAGACTTTGCTTCATATTTAATATTTGTATTAATTTATATATTATTTTATATATTCAATATTTACATTAATTTCAACTTTCAGAAGACGGCAATTTTGTCTTTGAAAATGATGGATACTACAATATTTCTCTTGAAATAAACAACACCCTGATGATGACATTGTGCTAATGTTGAAAGTTCTGGAAATAAAATTATATGTATCAACACGGTAATTTTCTCTTAAAAAATGACACCAAAAATCTTGTCCATGAATATGAAAGGATCCAAATGAAAATAAGTTTGACAAAACTTCTCTAAATTATTCAACGAAACATGTCTCAAGATATATATATATATATATATATGTGTGTGTGTATGTATGTATGTATGTGTGTGTGTGTGTGAGTGTGTGATAGAAATTATTAGAAGGATTTGATAATTATAATTAAGTAATTCATCGATAGAAACCTAAACAGAATGCAGAAAGCACTGGACGCCCGTTTAATTCTATATTTGGGACTCATCAGCAGTGCGCATCCACTACCAGGAATTGAAACCCAGACAGTCATGTTATCAGGCAAACGTCATACCAATATATATATATATATATATATATATATATATATATATATATATATATATATATATATATATATATATATATATATATATATATATATATATATATATATATATATATATATATATATATATATATATATATATATATATATATATATATATATATATATATATATATATATATATATATATATATATATATATATATATATATATATATATATATATATATATATATATATATATATATATGATGAAAAATAGTTTTACGGTTTGTTATATTTATAGGTGAAACTGGTTAATATCAGTAATAGAGCGTATGTAAATACAAAAGTTGACATTGAAGTCAACACCCAGAAGTGGCAGTCTGTTTCCTGCTTGAACATAATCATCAGGCCTGAAGATTGCGATCAAGAATCTAAAACACCCCTCTCTATGTATATTAAAACAAATTTCAAAAAATTCTTACTCCCTTTCGGATCTTAGATATTGAATTGTATCACTTTGTGTCCTCCATATCTTCCCTAATGTTTCAGCTAACCCGATGAATATTTATCAGCATTACTAAACTCAAAAACTTTGAAAAACCAATGATATTTTTGGTCTTTTATATAAAAGCTTTTTAAAAATTAAAATCTTCATATTTGCCTTGATAAAGTCCCACAGTGGACAAAACGGGCCGGCTAAGATATATATATATATATATATATATATATATATATATATATATATATATATATATATATATGAGCCTGATGAAAAGTAGCGGGACTGATGCTATAAAAATAAAAATACAACACATATCAATTGAGCATTTAATCTCCTTCGAAGTAGTCCCCTTCTGAAGTCACACAGTTTATCCAGCGTCATCTCCGTTGATGGAAGCTTTCCGGGAACTCCATTTTTGTGATAGAATGCAGCTTCCCTGTCTGTCGTATTCTCTTCGATTACCCTGATGTCTTGAAATGTGATTCCTTTCGAAAGAGATTTGATTTTTGAAGAGGAAAAAGTCGCAATGGACGAGATCTGGCGAATATAGTGATTGTCAAACCTGAGGCATGATGTTCTTAGGCAATAACTGCTGCACTAGTTAGGTTTACTGATGTTTACTGAGCCGACCACACTCTACGCACTCTCCTTTAAAGCACTGCTAGAAACAACGGAAGCGAGTGACAATGTTATAACATAGTATGTACACACACACACACACACACACACACACACACACACACACACACACACACACATATATATATATATATGTATCTATGTATATGTGTGTGACGACAATTTCGAAAAGAATACTGCCTGATATGTTCTGAGAGGAATTGAAGCTAATGAACAAACCAAATATTAATGTAAATTTCTAAAGAATTAATAGATTAATTTTTAATAAGACATTGTTATCCAAACGTTATTATAGGGGATATTCGTATTTGAAATAGAAGTCCCATTTTCTTTAATGAGATAGCCGGCCGATAGATGTAATGCATTTTAAAATGAAAAAAAATGTGACGTCTATTTCAAATCGTAGGTGAGGGGGGGATGCATAAAACATGGCATTTTCAAGGCAACTTAGAATAAATTATTTTTTAGTATGAACTGAAACTTCGTTTTCAGGTCAAAATTCTAATCAATGTTTGCTTTGTTCTTTAGAAGCATCGAAATTATTGGTGAAACATGTCATACGAAATTTTTTCAAAATTGCCTTATATTTTGCATTCTTCCGAATTTACTCCAACTTCGTACACACATACACACACACACACACACATAAATGTAAGCATGTATATTATTATATGAAAGATTACTTAACTTTTCATATAATATTATTAACGCTCTCTTTATATTATTATTTTAATATTTTTTATATTGGGAACTATATATATAAATATCTGCTTTTTCTTAAATCTCTCTCTCTCTCTCTCTCTCTATATATATATATATATATATATATATATATATAAGCCGCAAACACTTTTGGTTAGAATGTGTATTTTTTTTTATATTATACTTTATTTAACATATTTTTACTGTACGTGTTTCGGGTCTTCTGACCTTCATCAGGCGAAGAATGGTTATTTCCACATATTACTTAAAGGAATTAATGTTTTATTATGTTTAACCATTATCTTTTGAGTGTGGTAGTAATCCAAATTTTTCTTGGACTAGCGGAAAAATACTCCGAAGCAACGAAGTCATTGTTTTTATCTTCTTATACCCTCTGTATCTTTTTTTTTAAACCTTTCTTCATGTTTGTGTATTATGTTTGTTTTTCTAGTATTAGGTTGGTGCAAAAATAATGACGTAATAATGTCGTTTTTGACGTATTTTTACGTCGAAAAACGACATTATTACGTCATTATTTTTGCACCAACCTAATATTTCCCACCAAAAGTAAAATGGAAAATTATAAACAAAACTAGAACTTGTAAAACTTGGCATGAGCCAAGCCCTTTACGCCTACATGAAAAACTACACATTATTAAGTTTCTAAATAATAAAAATCTATTAAACAATAGACATGAGTTGACTGTTTTACCGACATCATCAAATTTTTGCATTGAATAATTAGCATAAAAACAAACAGACAATAAAATAATTTTTAAAATCCATAGTCCTAATAAATAGTTTAAATACCCAACGAAAAAAGATAACCCTTGATGAAGTCGTCAAAAAACTAATGTTACGGGAGTTTTTTTATATACAGAAAACCCTTTCAGGAAAAAATAAAATAAAAAATAAATAAATCTCCATAGGCACGTAAACCAGACTAGGCGAAATCATCTTCCGTTTTAAATTTAGACACCCCAACCTTACCCTGACTTGACATCTATGAATGTAACTCTATACTGATACAAATTATTAACACCCTACACCCCTTTTTATTTAAACAATCGCTCTAGCCCTTACCATGGAAATTTTAATTTCAATAATGAATATGCTATTAAAACACGTAAATTTCAGAAATAAGTTATTCCCCCAAAAAATTCGCTTGAAGATGGAACAGAGCTTATTTTAATTCAATTTAATTCAAATAATTATATTGAAGTTTTCGGCTCTTGTTTTGAAACATGAGAACTCTTATGTAGCGTGTTGGATTCATATTTTTGAATAAATAATTATATTTATGCTCTATTTTTGTATCGAGCACTATTTTTTTTAAATAATAACAAAAATACTAAAGAACTTTGGATTATTTACCTAACGAGTTCTTTCCTATTTTCTACATATTTTTTCACACACACACACACACACACAGATATATATATATATATATATATATATATATATATGACATCATATAATATGAAATGGACTAAGTCCGACAATTATTTTAATATATTTCCTGTTCATACGTTACTTTTATACATATAGATATATGTTGTTTTTGATATATGTATGAATTTTTATGGAATTTGTATCTATAAAACTAACGTATAAACAGAAAATATATTAAAATAATTGTCGCATTTAAGTCCATTTAATAATATATGATACCATTTGTTTTGGTTAAGATTTGCGTCGAGCAGATATGATCGTTCGAGAAAAATCACGGGAAATTTGTTTTTTAAGAACAGTAATTGGACGTTGGTAAGCAAATGTTTCTTCTGTACGTAAATGTAGACTATATGACGGTTCTGTGTAGGATACAGGTTCGATTCTTGTCGGGGGACATATATTTTTTATGAAATTTCTCAGGCATTCAGGTCGGTAAATGTAATTAATACTGTTTATTCTAAACATAGCATTTACTTAAATATTTGTATCTATCAAAATAACATATAAACAGAAAATACACACACACATACATACATACATATATATATATATATATATATATATATATATATATATATATATATATATATATATATATATATAGAGAGAGAGAGAGAGAGAGAGAGAGAGAGAGACGTGTGTGTCGCTCTGTGTCTGCGTCAGATAACCGAGTAATAATGACAATCTAGGTGAAAAACTAATATTTTTTCCAAACGGTACAGGTTCATTTTCAGAAAAAAGAGGAAATGTTATTCAATGGAACCCCACTCAACCTCGATGGCGGCCTTGAATCAGATTTAGGGTTATGGTTCTGTTATAAAATGGTGTCATCCAATGAACGGCTAGTAATATGTGCCGATGTTTTGTCGTCAGCTCGACCACGCCCCAGGCGTAGCAGTACAGAGGATTCAATATAATCAGTGACATTTATCCTGAGAAGCAATGGGATAGCATGGTGTGGCTACCATTGCTCACGACACCCCACGGCCATCACAGACTATGTTAACCAACCAAGTGGCATCTATCGCTTCTCCTGTTCTCCTGGCCAGTTTAAAGAATCTTGCTATCTTCGAGTGGCTCTGGTTGGTGGCTAGGGTCAGAAGCACAGTGTGTATTTAAATTTATTTTAACAGTGATAGCAGAAAAGAAATTACAAAATCTCTTACACAAGGTACCGACGGAGAGAGAGAGAGAGAGAGTGAGAGAAAAGAACTAAGCATAAACTACAAGGAGACAGAATGAGTGGTCATCAGTAAGAGGAAGAGCCCGAAATGCGATTTGCAGGTTGGGCACACTAGAATCAAGCAGACACGGAAGTTTAAATATCTGGGAAGCGTTTTGACAGAGGACAGTAAGTGTGACATAGAGATCCATAGACGTATTGGAATGGCCAAGGACACATTCCAACAGCTAAGCAGAGTATTGCGAGACAGGAGGATTTCTTTGGTAAAAAAGAATAGAATACTGAACTGTTACGTGACATCTGTCCTTCTTTACGGCAGCGAATGTTTGATAATTTCCTCAAATATAAAGAAGTGACTCGAGGCGACAGAGGGGTGTTTCTACAGAAGGATTCTAAGGATATTGTAGACCGAGTGTGTGAGCAACGATGAGAGGTTGCAAACAAGGTGGATGCAAATACGTAACATTAGGAAGAGGCAGTTGTAGTTTCTGGGACACATAATGAGGAAGGAAGGCCTGGAGAATCTGATACTCACGGGTCGAATAGAGGGAAAGAGAGATAAGGGAAAACAACGCGTGACTTACCTGGCGGCCTTAAGCAAGTGGGTGACAGAACGTGGTCTGGGAGAGGAAGCAGAGGGAAGGAACTTCCACACACACAAACACACGCACAAACCCACACGCAAATACACACACACATAAAATGTAAACTATGGTGGATTCAAATTGACGTATTTATCAGCCTATTAACCGAAAATAATCTGATATTATTGATGTTTATTTAATTATAATTCATTTTATTTTGTTTAATTAATTAATTCTATATGTTATTAATTAGACGTTTACTTTTAATTAAAAAAAAACTGACTTCAGAAAACACCATTTCTTTACAATAAGGACATATTTGCTGAAATCCAGAATATAATTTAATATCCTGGCAAGAATCAATAGGAGTACATTCAATAACGTTAAAAAAAAATCAATAACAGCAGCAACAACATCAACATACATTCGTTTAATCGATAAATTATGTCATTTAGCGTCATCCATATTTTAATTTTCTTTAACAATGTAAGTTTTTAAAGTGTTCTCAAGTTCAAAAATTTGCAAATTTTACGTTAATTTATTGGTTTTCCCCGTTTCTTTTGAGTATTAATACAAGTTACTAAAAATAGAATCTACACTTACCTTGATAAAGTCACTCAAGGAACAAAACGCGTTGGCAGAAATGTTTCTCCTCTTCGTTTCTGTGTATTCATATTCTCTTTAGAGATATATTCATATCTGAATTTGTATGCCCCCATCACACACGCTCGTGCGTGCACACACACACGCACACACACAGACACACAGACATACACACACACACACACACACACACACACACACACACACACACACACACATATATATATATATATATATATATATATATATATATATATATATGTACAGGTATGATGATAACGAGTAGAGTACAAGTCCAACGTTCGTAACATTTAATCTAAAAGACGGATCAATAAAAGTAGAACAATATTACTTACTTCAGGATATTATATCGAAAAACATGTCAAAATCACTACACAATTTTCAGTCGTGTTTCGATGCGTATCAATGCATCTCATCGGGAGATTGTAAATTACTCACCTGTAATTTACAAACACCTGATGAGATGCGTTGATAGGCATCAAAACATGACTGCAATTGTGTAGCGATTTTGCCATGTTTTTCGATGTAATATCGTAAAATAAAGTATATATATATATATATATATATATATATATATATATATATATATATATACTAAAGGGAGATATAAACTAAAAACAAATATGTAAGGCAGACAATATTTTGCCTACTTTCTAGTTCGATTAACAATTAAGCTTCACAGACTATTAGTAGTCTAATGAGTTGTCTGTGATCCTTTACTAATCACCTTGTTCCAGACTAAATTGTGCTAAGTAAATACCTATTGCAAATGAAGAGGGTTTAATCTTCACTCATAATTTAGCATTTGTAGTCTTGTGTCAGACTTAGCACAGACAGTGTTAAAAGATAATGAAAGAATCAACGAAAGATGGAAAGACAAGATGGCACGAAATGAAGAAAAGTAAAGGAAAAAGAAATCATAAAAAAAAGGAAAAAGAAATAGAGAATGAATGAATGAAAAACCCGAAAAAATTATGAAGAAGGAAAGAAGAAATGAATGAATAAAAATATCGAAATACAAAAGACGAAGAAAGAAGACTGAATGATAAAAAGAAGGAATAAAAGCAAAAACGAAAGAAATAAAAAATAAAGGAGAAAAAAAAAACAAAAAAAACAAAATGAGCAAAAATAAATAAATAAATAAATAAATAAAGTGATTAGTGTAGAATGAATTCTTTACCCCCATATGGAAAATTCAAAAGAGGACGAAAGAAAAGCAACAATAAAAATGATGAAGAAAAAACGCAAAGTTAAGAATGGGAAAAAAAAAAAAAAAAAAGTCAGAGTAACTAGTGGATAAAAAAGAGGCTAAATAAAAGAAATGATTAATGAAAAGATAGAAAGAAGAGTAGGACGGAAAAGTCATGGAATGAACGAATCAAGGCAGACGGAAAGTCGGTCAGCGATTGCGAGTCTGACAAATTTGAAGGACGATGAGCAGAGGAAGGTGAGGAAGACATAAGTCGAAAAGGAAAGCGTGTTGGATGAAAGGAAAAGATAAAGATGGCTGATATAAACAGCGGGGAGAGAATGGCAGGGGGGGGGGCAACATTTAGTCGGTCGGGTAGGGGGGATACATCAAACTCATTCTTATTGGTGATGGCGGAAGCGGTGGTGATAGCTGTACGTTGTTGGTTGCCACTGGATATATTGATATATCGATCTGGTGCGGTCTGATTTGGATATTGCAAGTGCTTTTGCACCGGCCTAATCAGGCATGCAAACAGGAAGTTGAGGTGAGTTCCAGAGGGGTCGGGGTGCAGGGAGGGAGCAGATGTAGTGGCATCTTCCATACGGATACAAAGCGGGCGACGGGGAGATGCAAATTGATATTGTTACATTTTGGTTTGAAATCTATCGAAGTGTTGACATTGCAAATATTTATTAAAAGTTAAATGCTGCTATGCGACAGCAAAATCCGAAGGCTCATTGGAACAGCGAAAGATGCTTTATAAAAGCTAAGCAAATTATTAGAAAAAATAAAACAGGAAATTTGCATTGGAAACAAAGAAAAGAGTGCTAGACAGTTATGTAACATTGGTTCTCCTCTTAGGCTGTGAATGTTGGACAGTCTTTCCAGAAATAAATAAGGGCCTCTAAGCAAAATAAATGTGGTTCTACAGAAGGATGCTGAGAATCCTATGAAGTGGACAAGAAGTTTAAAGAAAAATGGAAACAAAGAGAGCATACTTAGAATCAGAAAGCGACTATTAGAAATTCTAGTGGACGTAATGTAGTTGGTTGGTTGATTTTGTTTAGCCGCATATCAACTTCTATGAGTCATTTAATGCCTAAATCCAAATATGTTGTACACCCTTTTATGGCCTCAGCTACATATGTTTTGGACATCATTTTATACTTTCAAGTCAAACGTATATTTTATAGATATATAGTTTGTAGATGATAAAAGTATTGTTGGTAATTTAAAAAAAATATATATTGACGTTAGCTTTACCCCAAAAATGTGTTCTTGGTCGTATTTTATAAAAATGTATTTCTGGTAATTTTACTATAAAAATGTATTTTTATACATTTTTAGTGTTGTATTGATTGCCATTTAGCTATAAAATGCATTTTTAGTAATAATATCTTCATAAAAATGCTGGTAATTTCACTACAAAATGTGTTGTAGGTGTTTTTTTTAAAATAAAATCTTATTTCTCGTAATTTAACTACAAACATGTATTTTAATACTTTCCTCCTGTTCTGATTTTTATTTGGGAGATCAGTATTTACCTATAGCTTGGACCCTAACTAGTGCTACCATCCCGAGTCAGAGAGCAGTAGAAATGATAACAATGAAGAATTGTTTCCAGTGAAGAAGTGAGGACAAGGCAGTACCTACTCATGGTTGATTGGATGATGTTTTTTAGCGGCATATCAACATCTCTATGGGTTATTTAAAGCCGAAATCTAAATATTTCGAACACAATTTTATGGCTTCAACTAAATATATTTTAAAAGCAATTGTGTGACTTCTACTACAGATAAAATGTATTATTGGTCATTTTACTATAAATATGTATTGTTTGTTGTTTGATTTTGTTTAGCGGCATATCAACATCTTTATGGGTTATTTAATGCGGAAATCGAAAAATTGCGACCACAATTTTATGGCTTCAACTACAGATAAAATATATTGTTGGTAATTTTTTTTAAACTGATCTTGTTGGTATTTTTTTATAAACACGTATTGTTGGTAATTTTAGTATAAATAGGTATTGTTGATAATTTTACTAGAAATAGTTATTGCTTTAATTTTCTATTATAAAAATGTTTCATTATACATTCATAATATCTTGTTTTTGTTTGGAAGTTCACAATTTGTCCATAGCTACCACCCCAGGTCAAGATGGACCTCAGAAAAACAACAATTATGAGGTGGTTCCATGCTCCTCACAACCTTCAATCTCCCTATCAGAAGCCTTGCTGGGGGATGTAATTTCATCGTCATACCCAGAACTAGGAATCGGAGAGATGAATTCGAATTCCAGTCAAATCCATTACATTTACTTACGTGCTAATATAACTTGAATCCTCTTCTTCACCCCCACCATGAGTAAATAGCAAGATAGACCAGGTTCTATAGCCTTGGATGGCAACTGGTCTACCGCAGAAAGAAATGACAACCTACTGCGGGGAAAAAATCTACCTCGTCATTCATGTATCGAAAGATACATGATCGCATAAGCGTTTATGACGCATGGCATATAACTGACTGACTGAACTCATTATTGCAAATCCCACCACAAAACACACTGCCTTGTTAATATCTACATATGTGGGGTGACTTTTCACCTGGACTTTGCGCCATCCGCCTGGAACATCGATCGGTTTACTGATATAGGTCATACTAATTAGCCCAGAGCTAGAATACGAAGAGGTGGATACATAAAATTCCCAATGGTATTTGTGCGTAAGTAAATACAAGCATTTGGATTCTACTTCAAACATGATTGCACGCGAGCCTTCAGAAATCAATGCATGTCTGAGCTGACATCTTAGCATTATCGGTAACTGGATATGCTTCCACTAAGTCACCATTACTAATCTCACCGCAAAACATTATCCTTTGTATTGTTAACTTCTCAATAAGCAGGGGTACTCCTCGCCAGTAAGTACCATCTTACTTAGTGCCACCCGTAAGGAACATCGAGCGAAGTAGAATATTCCTCCATTTTTATGTATTTCATTTGATGTACCCTTATAGATTTATTTTGAAAGATTTGAAGTTATCAGCTTCGTATATTTTGTCAGCTGATTTAAGAGTCGGCATTTTCTGTTTTTCTATATTTCCACACTGCCACGACGCCTATAAATTTCATAGCGTGACAAAGATGAATGTTGATATAACTTCTCTCCTGAGACGAGAGATAAAGAACATCAGCTCGCCATTATCCAAACTGCATCTAGCTATACCATGATTTTCTACGAACTCCTGTGCACCTGGCGAACGTTTTTGCTATTACCCGCCTTGTTTTCCATTTCTCCAACCCTGAAGATTATTATAATTCATATTTATCTGTGAAATCGGCCTTGCGTGACATTCTTAATTTTCAAACTCGTAATGAGGCAATTAATTTGAGACTTCGAAATTTAGATCGTTTCAGACAAATGGCTGACATTTATTGTCAGCTGTACATAACGAAACACCTTTTATCATAACTACGTAGATGAATGTTATAATCGTTCAGCAAATAAGACTTCAGAATTAACTATTTATTCTATTCTCCGTGTCAGATGGAGACTACTTTCATCAAATAAAAAACATGGCAGTATCCGCCTAATACTATGTAGGTGTACAGAAGACAATGATCTATGTTTTACTGGACGAATTTACTAACTTACAGAGGGTTAGGTGAAAGCCGGTGAGTGATGCCAGGCCATGAATAACGGCAGCATGTGGGTGAATATGGAGAGTTGATGTGTAGACCGCAAGGAAGGGAGTTGTGATAGCCAGCAGTGGTTAATAGAGTTCAAGCTAAGAACGATAAAAGATATCACAAGGGTTGGTCGTATCGCGACAGGAAATATGACTAGTGAGATTCTTTATTTCACACACTGTTTGCTTTATTCATATATTCTTTTTCAGGGATAATTTGAGATAAACACCTCCCTATATATATATATATATATATATATATATATATATATATATATATATATATATATATATATATATATGTGTGTGTGTGTGTGTGTTTTAAACAATAAAAAATATAAGAAAAAAAATTCAGACTCTTGGAGTTGTATATTAATATTTTTTTCTTTTATTATTTCAGTTACGTTCCTGGACTAGTTTGCTATTTTTCGTAAAAACAGGTTTTGTTTTGCTTTTAAATCTAAAAAATGTTCACTCACCAACAATTTATAATCGGCTGATGGGACACATTGATACGCATCGAAATACGACTGCAACTGTGTAGCGATTTTCTCATATTTTCGATGTAATATCCTAAAATAAATAATATTGCTCTACTTTGTATTGAGTCCACTTTTAAATTATATGTTGCAAATGTTGGAATTGTACTCCATTCATTCTCATCTTACCTGTATATATATATATATATATATATATATATATATATATATATATATATATATATATATATATACACACACACAAACACATACACACACAGACACACACACACACACACACACACACACACACATATATATATATATATATATATATATATATATATATATATATATATATATATATATATATATATATATATATATGCATACATACACGTGTGCAGGGTAGTTCGAAAGTCTTGTCAGCCCCTACCAAAAATGTAATAAGAACAATAGAAGAAGAAGTAATACAGTAATACAAAGCACATGTACTGGATTCAGTTTATTCAATTTCATTGACGCTATCACACGACAGGAGATCGGGTTAAAACTATAGGAGCTCATATCAGCCATCTGAAATAGAAAATTATTATGTTGGGGTGACAAAATTTTCGGACCACCGTGGCCACAAACATACACACACATAAAGGTAAAACACAATAGGAAAACTGTATTATTAACTGACGCATTTCGTCTAATGTAGACTTTTAAAAGTCAATAAGGAAATGAATTTATTTAAAACAAAGTGTGACTATTAACAAGAAACGAAATGTAAAAATGGTAATAGTTACTTTGAAATAAATTCATTTTGTTTTTGACTTGGAAAAGTCTCTGTGTGTGTGTAATGGTTAAGCGGCTTGGACTGGAGAATCGAAGAGCCGAGTTCGAAATCCAGTCGAATCTATCACATTTACTTATGGGCTAATACCCTTGGGAAAGGTATGAATCCTCTTCTTCTCCCTCCAGCTATGGGTAAATAGCAGGTCAGACCGGGTTCTATAGCCTTGGATGGCAACTGGTCTAGGAGGAGGACAACTCTCAATTCAAAATCTGCGGTGGTTCGTTTGGGGACCTTGTGGCACATAGTGCACAAGATCTCTGTATTCGGCCTTTCAAAAAGTTTGGATGGTTCTGCACACATCTTTCACTACTATAATCAAATCTCAAGTGCTGGTGTAGGGTTGTCGGTTCCTAGGAACTGTTCTGCTTGACTCTCATACATCGAAGTCGACAGCAGAGTTGAGAAAGCGAGAGAGCGATATATATATATATATATATATATATATATATATATATATATATATATATATATATATGTGTGTGTGTGTGTGTGTGTGCGTGTGTGTGTGTATCTGTGATTGTCTGTGTTTGTGCCTGTGTAAGCGGGAATAGAGCTCAACATTCTGTGGTGACAGTTCGATTTTCGAAAGCAATCTTCAGGTTAAGTTTGGACACAATCTTCAGGCTATGACCTGAATCTTACGTTCAAGTATGAAACAGGCTGACCCCTCTTGGTGTTTCTTCAGAGACGATTTTTATAATTACACATACTCTATACCTGATATTCAGCACTTTTACCCATAAATATACCATATTATAAACTATTATTTATGGTGTGTGTATGTCCTTCTGTGTGCGTAACACTTAGTCTGACGTATTTTTATATTTTCGCAAATAAAATATTTTCAGTCACAATTAATTTTGGGAGATTAATTTCTTCCAACTATTCTGGTTCTTTTCTTCTGGTCTCTTAAGGTGTTCGTATATCATTGGTATACTAATGACTTATATGAGCGTTGGAGAGTGATGCTTAAGCATTCCATTAAATACATTGCAGGTTTTAGAAATAACAGTAACGATTTAATTTTCTTCTGAATTCAGAGAAATCAGTTGTGTGTTTTTTTTTATATCGTATTTAAGAAAGAATTATTCTTGAAAAATGTTCTGGAGAGAATAGCGTAGAAATATATTTCTCATAAAAAGTTAATAAAATACCTAAACACATGTAACATTTTATAAAAAGAAAAACAGGTTTGAGAAGTTTTCAATTAAATCTCGTTTGGCTGTTGTTAGCTGCACAGATTAAATGCCTTCCAGAAAATACTCTATTAACTGGGGCTGACCTACTTCATAACTCGGCAAATAAAATAGCCTATTTTAAACTGTACTCTTCCAGGTCAGTTTATGGCCCACTTTCCCTGTTTTTTGGTACTTGGACTTTTACTAATTTTATTATCTAGATTATTATATGATGGCTGAAGTCTTTTTTTATTTGGTTGATTTAGCTCGGACATTCAGGAGTCTATCACGCCCACCATTCCGGTCCTCCATGTAATTAGAGTGACATTCTGTGTCATAGCATTGCTGCTTAATGTAGGTGGTTGCTCGGCGATCAACACGTTTTGCTCTATGCTTAGGTATGCAGAACAATCGATCTCTCGCAAGTTCTTTTTTTTTTAGTGCCCTGCAAAGCGCATTGTAGAAATAACAGGGATGAGTCCACAGAGCTGTGATATAGTTGGACGTTGTCTTCATGAGATGTGAAATATAGCTCTCAACATCCGAGTGTAGGTGCAATCAAGCTTAGACTCAACGGTTTTAGCTAATGTCCACGCAGCGACTCTACAGTGGCTAGAGGTCGTCTGGTTGATCAGATTACATAAATTTTATATACGGCGTCCCACGCTTTAGCTATGCTAATTTCCAAATCCTTTTCGGTAGAATTTATTTTGCTTTCTGTTTATGTAAAGGTTTCGACAGATTTTATTGATTCACCTGACACAATTTTTTTTAGCCTTGTTGGTTGAAGACTAGGGTCATTGACATAGAGTCCAACAACGTTTGTGAGTTCAATACCTGGCCACAGCAGTTTCTGTTCCCTCTACTGTGGTATAACAGAAGTTACTGAAACTTCGATGTAAAAAGAAAGGCATGGCACGTGGAATTGGAACAATCTACTCCCACAGACTATAAAAAGGTTTCGATTCCATATCCCAATGTATATCACCTGAAGAATCTCCGAGCACCGAAACGTCGTAAATATGGCAATAAAGATAAGGACCTGTTTTAGATTTTTTTCATAATTTTGTATTCAGAAAATGAAAGTTTAAATATATAGGTAATAATACCTTATAAGTTATGTTATTTTTATATTCCATAGATTCTAAAATTGTCCTGAGTAATTTCTGCTACCTCTAATTGTTACTTGTTCCGATAAAAATAATTTTCTTACTGGACTTTTAATGCCATTTAATTCTATTTAAAATATTGTTTATTAAAAAAATAAAGTAATCTGTTATTTATTCCGATTCTATTATGAAAAAATATTAAAACTTCTTCTACGATTATGATTCATTTAACAATATTTTGATATACACCTTCATTCAAAACAATTAGGACATTAATTCTCAATAAAAACTATGAGTCGATAATCCATAATTCGTATCTATTCCATTATAATTATTCTATATTTTTATTCGATTTTGCAATATTTTGTTCAAATATATTCCGACGTAGGTCATTCAACCCTATTTTGAGTAAAACAGCCTATCAGATGGGTCCTAATGAAATAGTTATTTCAAAGTGATTTTCAATAAAAGCTCATTCAAACCTATTTTGACAAAATCAGCCTATCGGATGAGTCCTAATCACATTTTCTTCTATCTGTAATTCATATATGCTCTGTAATAAATACATTGTGCTCTTTTCTGTGAATCAGCCTTAATATTTTATATTACTAGGATTTTACTTGGATTGCTTACCACGGATTTTTACCGGTATATATATATATATATATATATATATATATATATATATATATATATATATATATATATATTGGTGTTTATGCATAATATACCTGAAGATTGCAGCAACTGTACATGAAACTTAGAGTTGTGCTATCGACGTTGAATATATATATATATATATATATATATATATATATATATATATAATATAAGAGGCTCAAACACTAATATTCCATAGTTATAATTTATTACATTGGAATCATCAGACCTACAAACAATATATATATATATATATATATATATATATATATATATATATATATATATATAAATATATATTCAGACAGACACAAATATAATGTCCTGAGATAACCAAAATCACATATATATATATATATATATATAGATTGTTTTTGTACTATCTTCATTAATTTTTATGTTAGAAGTCTAAGGTTTTACAGTGTTTCTCGTGACAGAACCAAGCAACCAGTCTTTGCTTTACTCTGCTGATGTCCAGACAAGAAAAGGAAAAAAAAAACAAAAAACAGTTGAACACCAGAAAGTGAAGATCACACATTTTACGACCTTTTCCTAACATTCCTTGTTAGATTCTCTTTGATAAATCACAATTTTTCATGACATTTCAAAATCTGGAAATCAGTTCATTGGTTCAAATGTGTCACGTGTCGTGGAAATCCGCATGGCGCTAAAATGATTTTAAGAACGAAATAGCCATTTTATTTTTTCACGCCTGCCTTAAGAAATATTACTTTATTTTCTGTTTAATGATTTTTTACATATCTTTGTCTTCGCTACAATATGAATAATATTTACTCAAATCTCCCTTGATATTTCAAACCTTTCAATAAACATTATAAACACTTGATACAGGCCACATTAAGCTACGTTTAGAAATCAATATAAACGCTTGATACCGATTTCTGACTCGTATATTTCTGTTTAAATTTTCCCGTATTCGCTGATGTTGAAAAAAAAATAAAACTTTTCAGTCAATTTTGCATCCATCTTTTCTTTCATTTAGAAATCTTCATCTGGTTTTAAATTTCTACTCATCTCTTGGCATCATTTTTACGATGTACAATTATTTTTTCTCCATTCATTATTATTCTAATTTGCAATCGTCTTAGATTAAAAGGTTTGGCTGAAAATTTCATTGACTAACCAAGATAATCTTATCGAATGTGACCAAATGAGGTTTATTTTTCAACATATGAATTTTAAAATGAATTTTAAAAATTAAAACGTTTTCTTGACGCTTTCATTTTGGATTTAATCTAAGGCTAAATGATTACATTTACTATTTCCAGTGAGCAAAGTATTAGGTTGGTGCAAAAATAATGACGTAATAATGTCGTTTGTTGACGTATTTTTTAACGTCAAAAAACAAAATTATTACGTCATTATTTTTGCACCAACATAATACTCTATAGTTTATTTCAAACATTTCTAATGGTTGGAGTCTATTTACTTTTTTCGCTAAAAATATCTTATTGCTGCTCTTTTTAATTATATGTCATCGCAGTACAAATTTCTTTATTAAAAGAATCTTCCGAAAATAAAATATACTTTTCTGAAGTTTTATTGAGGAACATTAGCTGATGTAAAGTATAATTAATCTGAATTGAAACAAATATTATTTACTTGAAGTTGAAATTAAGAGAAAAATGGATTTTTAAAACAAACAGTAGCGGTGATTTTTCATAGGACGGCAGATAAGAATTCCACTTCACAGGCAAAGAAGCAGAAGACTTCCAACACTGACACCAAACTTGACTTTGCATTACTACATTCCGAGAAGGAAGAACAAGTACACAAGGTTTGGGACAGATTAGAGAAGGAGGATGCTACAAAGTTTGGTTTGAAATGTAAGGTAAGCAAACCGGAGCTGCGAACGTTCAACAATGAAACTCTTTTGGAAATGAAAGTAAAAAGCGATTTTGTTTTGATTTGTTTTGTTTTAGTGCATATCAACCTCAATGAGTTATTTAATGCTGATAACATTTTTATTGCTGGTAACATTTTTATTGCTGGTAATATTTTTTAAATATATTGCTGGTAATAATGTATTGCTGGTAATAATTTTTTCTATGGAAATTTATTGCTAGTAATTTATATTTTTTTACAAAAATGTATTGCTGTATTTTAAAGTTTCATAGCGTTTTGGCCTCAGTTTGAGGGTTAACTATTTGCACATAGCTAGGACCCTAACAGGTGCTACCGCCCCGGGTCAGGGTGTACCTGAGAATACAAACAATTTAGAGTTGGTTCTACACTCCTCAAAGCCTCAAAGTTGGATGCAGTTTATCGTCTTACCCAGGACGGTAAAAGTGGTCAATCACTGAAAATATTACAAAACTTCAACTAGCTGGGTTCATTTGTATGCTGTACTAAAAAAATGGACTGTAAGAAAATATCCTGTCTCTACTGCATGTCACAAATGAAAAAAATAAAAAAAATAAAAAGGCTATGGAAGTCCGAATTAGCAATAAGAATAAAGATCCGATTGTTTGTTACAATAGTCGAACATTATTTATGACCAAATATCAGAAGAAATAACGAGACTGGTGTTACAAAAGAATGATCAGGATGGCTAATTTATATGTTGTGGAGAAATCACACATCCAATTGTGAGATATAGTGTCAGCTAGCAGAGGTAACCTCAAAGATTTTGTCTTGTAGGACACTGTACCAAGCATGATGAGAACGTTTCAAGAAAATTAGTATTTTGAAAAGCGAAGATAAAACAAGACGAGAAATTGCTCATCTTGTAATTGGATCTACAGGAATTGGTCAATTTCGGGTTTTGGGGTAGACTTCATCCTTTAGTTGATTTATTCAAGAATATATATATATATATATATATATATATATATATATATATATATATATATATATACTCATCTCGGAAAACCTTCGGTTTCTTGATTTGCTAATGATCAAATTAATTTCAAAGGAAAAAAAAAGGTTTTAAAAAATGAATGAGCTAGGAACATGAACGTCTGTCGAAAATAATCGTAGAGCATACAGGCCCAAAGCCCAAAGAAAAAAAACGATACGTGTAATCAACTAACTAAAAAAGTGCTCAATACAAAAGTAGAGCAGACCTAGTCAAACCTAGAGAGCCAGACAAACCTACCAAGGTTTGACTATATATATACATCTCTCTAGGTTTGACTATATACACACACACACACACACACACACACACACACACATATATATATATATATATATATATATATATATATATATATATATATATATATATATATTCAAAAATTATAGCATAAGCATGTTATAGCATCACTACAAAAGGCCATTAAGCTTCAGCTCTTCTGGTGTCTTGCCAAGTGAAGGTCCATCACTTGGCATATGCCATAGCAGTTCAGAAGTATAATTGTCATTTTTATTTCCATCTTTCTTAAAACTCGTTATTCAAATAATCTGTCCATAGTATTCTCAGCATCCTTCTGTAGAACCACATTTCTGTTGCTTCAAGTCTCTTCATCTGCGAAGAGATTTTCCAGTATTCACTGCCATATAGGAGGACTGATAATTTAAAATTAGGCTATACAAAAGAACACATATCGACAATCCTTGATCTTATACTAATTATTTTTCACTTGTGTCTTAAGCTTTCTTTTCATCAACTTTTTCCATTTGAAGTATCCTCGGCGTTATTATTTGTTCCCAGTCTTTTGCTTTCGACGAAAATTCTTTCCATGTGCAATGATTATTTTTGCACCGAATTTATTGCTGCGGGTGGGGAGTATGTTTTATTGTCCGTTTTCGTATGTCATGCCCTTTTCTATATGATCATGGCTCTTCACAACATCCTTTTTTTGTAATGATTGACCTTTTACTAGCCGTGTTATTTTCTTTTCTGCCATCCATTTATCCATCTAAACTTGTTGAGTTGTAATTTTCACTGTTTTTTGTCAACATGTCATAAGATTGTTAAATTATCCTGGCATTTCTTTTCATTATATGACACAGAAATTTGATCAGTCTCTTTATAATTGAAAATATCCGTTTACTTGTGGTTCATATCTTCCTTAAAACGTGATATTTACTGACTGGCGTACAAAAACCATTCGGGTGTAACAGCAAAATTGTCCAAATCGTGTAACAGCAAAATTGTCCAAATCGTGTAACTGCAAAATTGTCCAAATTGTGTAACAGCAAAATTGTCCAAATCGTGTAACAGCATAGTTAACCATCTCTAAAAATATTTTTAGTGTCTAAAAAACACTAAACTGAGTTTCTTTTTCTCCACATTTTCACATTTTCACATTTTCACATGTTTTTTTCAAATAAAACGTTTAGCCATCTTGACACCAATTCTCGTAAGAATCACCTAAAATCCTCTTAATTATTCAGTTCAAAAGAAGCAGTGTCAAATTGGTTTATGTCAAACCCTCTGTCTTCCCAAATGAGCAATGGCTAGAGGAAAAAGAACATTCAGTCCTTCAGTAATGGTACCAACATTTGTACTCTGAGTTCCATGTTTAATATCCATTCAAGAGCCGTCAAGTTTAAAAAAGAGGGAACAGTAGAGAGGAAAAGTGGATCAGGAGTTCACAACAGGAAGAGGGATCATCATTTCAACTTAGAGCTAACTCAATTCATAAGACACATGAGAGGGGAGTTCCAGCTATGAAATTCCAAAGAGCAGTGAAAAGACTTGAAAATAATATATATATATATATATATATATATATATATATATATATATATATATATATATATATGAACTTTATTTCAATACATCATGAGCTTCTGATCCTTAGCTATGATTAATTAATGATGAACCCGTCATTTTCGTTTATGATAGATTTCATAACGATAAATCTGTTAAGCTTAGAGACCAATTATACATTCTTATTGCTTAGAGTCCAATAGTGTTATAAACACCTTAGAGTATTCCAGTAAGATATCTTTAATCATTTCTAAGTTACAACGGTTCTGATCTTAATCTAACAATTGAACAATTTTACTGTTACAGGATGTGGACAATTTTGCTGTTACTCACCACCCTACTTTTGGTTCAAATACTAGGATCTGTATCTGAAAATATCGTTGTTATTTTAAAGATTTCTTAACGCAAGATTCACTCGTAAAACAAGAATTATTCTAACAATCCGACATATGTTTCTCCTTTAAATATTTATTAATAAGATTGCCAAATATGTTTAGTTATGTGGTTCATTAAGCTAACTGACAAATGGAATTTTGATTCATGCTTCCTTGGAACGGCTATACATATACTGAGATCTTCCCGTATTTCACCGCTGTCATATATTCCCCTTATTATTTCAGTAATATTATCGATCCTGAAAACGTTTAAGGGTTTAATCTTTTATATTCAGTAAGTTTTCATATGCGTTGTTGTTAGCATTTATTATGACATACATATTTAAAATAAAGATGGAAATCGAAAAATATTGAGAATCCCATGTTGCTGGAAAATATATTTCAAGTAAAAAATATTTCGTCTCGGAGAAGATTTGTCGTATTCGCTTTGCCTTCAGAAATAGCTTTCTGTATTAAGAAGATTTACGGTTGAACTGCGGCGTTTGTAACCCTGCCGCAAGTCAACCATTACAAGCTGGAGGAAGAAATCCTACTTACCGTATTAATTTACAAGATCAAACGTTTACAGCAACTCTTAGCAACGGAGATATTGGGTGCTAAATAACCGTTGACGTCTTCAGCCGACGACGCCATCGAATAAACAGTTTGGCAAATGGAGGAACAGTTTTTATCAACAGTTGGTGTTGGCACGATATGCTGACATACCCGACATGACGTATAGGTCACATTAGCAACATCAACTGATAAATAATGTTTTTAATTGAAACCTACCTACTTCCTTCCTTCCTTATTGATAATAAAAAATGAAACAAACTCGATAACTTTGCATTACCGAGAATGAATAGATCGACAATTGATATTTAATAACATAAATCGTTGTCATTAAATTTAAATTTCAGTGAGATTTTACATTGGATTTTGTTATCCCTGAAACAACCACTCTACATATGGAGAAATATCAAAAGAGAAATTTTTTAAAATGCTTAAATTAAATCGTGTTCCCAAAATGCTCTCAGTTAACTCAATTTTATTAATCGAGCTAATTAAGTAAGCTCTTATGAATGTTAATATTAGCATTATTAGCATATTGACGCAACACAATGTTTTGTAGATTTATTTTACCTCTAACCATGATTAAAGGCATAGAAAGAGAAACATTTAAAAAATTAAGTTACAAAGAAAGAGAAAAAAATAAAAATGCTGATTTTTTACGCAAATAAGGCCAATCAGTTTGAATATTTTCAAAATCATTTTAACCCAGGTAAGGTAATTATTATGGGGTCCACCTTTTTCTGATATAAATAGACTCGTCCGGCTGCCATAAAATAGCCACAGTCAGTCAGAGAGTCTGAGGGTAGAGGAACAGGGTGGAGGAACAGAGTGGAGCAACAGAGTGGAAAGTACATAAACACTGTGATTGAGTTGACGTTAGAAGTCAGTTACAAGGACGCCGGACTCTGAGGAAGTTTACTTCGAGACTGTATATAGCGATCTTTGATTAATACTAACCGGCGTTCCTGGATTTTACTAACAGCATTACCTTTTGTATTTTGTGTAAATACATTTAATTTCTTAGCTTGAATACTTGCGTTTGTCATTTATTGGAGACCGATTTTTCACGCGGAATACAATAAGAAAAGTACAACGTACAGGACAAATTATGACGGATATCGAAACAAATATAAGCCCCCTCCATCAGCATGTTATCGATGTGGAGGATTACATTGGAACAAGGATTGCCACTTCAGATATAAAAACTGTCATGAATGTGGGAAAAAAGGCCACAAGGCATCCCAATGTAGAAATAGAAAAGATACTAATAGAATAAGAGCTACAAGGATGAATAATGATGACAGCATCAATGTAAGGAAACATGTAGAACTGGAAATTTTAAACAAAAAGATTAAATTACAACTGGATTCGGGTTCCGACCTCACAATAATCAACTTACAGACATGGAAAAAACCCAACAGACCTACCATGTTATACACGCAAAAAATTGCCAAGTCGGTTACAGGCAAACGAATAAAATTTGAGGGAGAAATAATAGTGAATGTTAAATTTCACGGCAAAACAAAAAAAAAACTAAAGATATACATCATGAAAGATACTGAAAATTTAGTAGGTGTCGACTGGATGCAGAAATTCAACGTTTGGGACCTACCTATCAACTCGTTTTGCAAAACGAACCATCAGATACCATAAAATTGAAGGAAGAATTATACAAGCAATTTCCTGAGGTATTTTCAAGTGGCTTGGGACGATGCAACAATTTAAGGCCAAAATAGAATTAAAAGAAAACGTCCAACCAATTTTCAGAAAGAAGCGAAATGTACCGTTTGCTACTATAGAAAAAATAGACAAAGAATTGGAGAGACTTGAACAAACTGGGATTCTATCAAAAACAGAGTTTAGTGAGTGGGCTGCGCCGGTGGTTTACGTAAAAAAGAAGTCAGGAGAAATTCGCGTATGCGCAGATTTTTCGACGGGACTCAACAAGGCAGTAAAAAAACACCATTACCCACTACCGAGCCCAGAGGAGATATTTACAAAGCTCAACGGCGGTAAGATATTTTCAAAAATAGATCTTAGTAAGGCTTATCTACAAATCCCAGTACAAGAAGAGAGTTCGAAAATCCTTTGCATTAATACGCACAAAGGGTTGTACAAGTTCAACAGACTACCATTCGGAGTAAAAGTTGCTCCTGCAATTTTTCAACAAACAATGGACACAATATTAACTCCCCCCAAAAAGGGATCTAAGGAGGGGGTATTGGGGTCCACCCTTTTCTGATATAAATGGACTAGTCCTGCTGCCATAAAATAGCCACAGTCAGTCAGTCAGGGAGTCTGGTAGTAGAGGAACAAGTAGAGAAACAGGGTAGAGGAACAAGGTGGAGAAACAGAGTGGAAAGTACATAGACATTGTGATTGAGTTGACGTTAGAAGTCAGTTACAAGGACGCCCGACTCTAAGGAAGTTTACTTCGAGACTGTATATACCGATCTTTGATTAATACGAACCGGCGTTCCTGGATTTTACTAACAGCATTACCTTTTGTATTTTGTGTAAATACATTTAATTTCTTAGCTTGAATACTTGCGTTTGTCATTTATTGGAGACCGATTTTTCACGCGGAATCCACAACAGTAATAAAGCTACTAAGACGAAAATACGTGGCAAAGAATCTGAGAAAAAGAAAAATATTATTAAGGAGAGAGAACAATAAACGAAAAGCAATGAAAAGGAAAATATATAACGATTGCACTTGAATTTATACTTTTTAAAGTGACCTCATTGTGTTTGATATTTGGGTAATCGAATTCTTAATTATTTTATCAGTGGATAAAAATTCTAGACTAACCGTATAAACACTTTATATTAGAAATATTAAAAATACATTGTGAAAAGGAAATGCTCGCATTGTTTTAATCTAAAACAACATAAATCCTTTTTTGTGCTTTGTCATTATCGTTGAAGAATAACCTCTAAATAAACAATACTTATCAGCAAATATTTTGTTAATAAAGCATTCAAATGTTTTGAGAAAAATTTCGGATCAATCAGATTCTTAAAAAATGTGATTTGCGTAAACGATGTACTTACTTTCGAACCGTAACTTGAAAGAGAAAACCTTTCGAAAGTTCCTGTTCGTTCATTATTTCTTCTTTTATATGTCCTCTTCCATCAACACCTAGGCGCTCATAGTTTCTAACAACTTTCTTATACTTGTCTCAATTAGCAACGTCTTTTTCTATCCCTCCTATTCTCTGTTCTGTCATTCATTTACACAGACTTGTTGTGGAGGTTATCATCTGTTAGTATCGCATTCTCCGGGTCCGCTTTCCTCGTTATATAGCCTAGAAGTTCCAACTGCATCTTTCGGCTCTGATCCTAAGCGCTAGTCATAATACAACTAGTAACCTTTAGACAAATACTAAATAATAACAACCTACTATGCAGCAATCACTACTACTCAAAACACATCCACTACGCACTTAACGACTTGCAAGTTTAACGCATCCGGACTTACGACCAGATCTAAAATCTCGTGAATTAAAAAAAAAATTTAAAAAATTTAAACAGTCCTTGTACGGATATTTTGAAAGAGTTGACTTCCGTTTCTTCAAAATGAAGAGACTATTAATCCTCTAATATCATGCTATTGAACACTGTTGTGTTTTCTGTCGTCTCTTGTTACTCATGTTCTATCGGTAATTCTTCAGGCCCCAACGCTGCATCACAAACTGAATGAATAAGTTAATTATACCTTAGAATTAGGCCACATTTACAGAACTATGGGGTATGAATTCACAATCAATAATGTGCACGTATTTCTAAATCTATGACAGGTGTTTGCAGGATTAGATGCTTGGGAAAACTATGAAAACAATACTGATGAGTCTAGCTGCGAATAATTTAACAAATGATGTCTGCTTGCTGAAGGGTATCAATATATTTATGCGTCGTACAGAATTCTGATTAAGATGCAGTTATTGAAAACGTACCTTGGAGTATTTTTTCGAAATCTGAGTCCCATTTATTGATTACCCAATCTGTTTATCTATGTTTCTCTATCATCTACAGATTTAGGTTTTACTCTTTGCACAAGCGTATATCTCCAATTTTTGCGAGCAAAAATGATTTTTCGTAATAGAGCTGTTAGCATTAATTCTTCTACTTATGTTGTATTAATTTGCTGGGTGCCTGACCGAATGGTCGGAACATAGCAACCTCACCGAGACATTCTTGTTTGAATCCCATCCAGAGTGGAATTGGCATGAAAGTGACATCTTGAAAATATTCACCCGTGTCAGCAATCCCAGAGCACGGGGTTGTTGGAAAGTGCATAAAAACATTTGCTCGCGGCGATCCAAGCCTTATGAATGATTGAGTAGAGGAAACTTTTATTATTATTATTATTATTAGAGTAAGGTTCACACTACAAGAGACTCGAGGTAGAGATTTACGATAAGGGTAGTTTATATGGATAGTAGAAGAAGACTCTAAGCAGGTTAAGATTGTAGCGATCGGGGAAATATCATCTTGGGAGTCTGTTTCATAAGCTTTGCGGGGAGATGCTGTTTAAGTGGAACTTGCTTCTTGCCGATGGAATACGGATGGAATGTGGGTGACTTTTTAACCGTTTCACCCCAAGCAAAGTGGGAAGCCACTAGCACGCAAGGGGTTACAGACAGTTGGAGCGAGACCAAATAGGAGTGATAGAAGAAACGATGAAGCGAAGGATAGGTGATAGATCAAGGCAACTGGAGTCGTCGATTGACATTACATTTGTATAGTTGGAGATTATAGCTATCAGAGAAACAGGAAGAGGAGAGGGAGTTCCACAGGCGAGAGGTGCGTGACATGAAGCTATTGGAGTAGAAGAGACAGCTACATTTAACAGTTTCAACAGTGAAAGGGTGTGAACGAAGTCCTAGCCTAGTAGAACGCTTAAATTTATGAAGTCTGGGAACCAGCGAAAGCAGCTCATCGAAGCAATTACCATGAAAGTATTTGTAAAAAAGACAGAGGAAGGCGATGTCACGTCTGTGAGAGAGCGACTGCAGACGAGATGCCAGATCAAGGCCAGTTATGTTGCATATCCGTCTCTGGATCTTATCAAGAAGCTTGCAATTATAGATTTGAAGGATCGACTCCGACGAGAAAAATTTCCTGGCGCGGCACAGGGAGCCAACTTTCCTTGCGGTGGATTGCTGAAACATAAATGACATGGCGGTTCCTAGACGTGACGGTTAGACCTGGCGGAAACAATGAATGTAATTCGTCCGAGCATTTTCCATGGAAGTAGCGATAGATCCGTTGAGGGAGAGGTTAGAGTAAAAGAAAAAAAAAAAATGACTCGGAGATGCCTCTGAAATCTATCAAGACTAGAGAGTGAGGTCTGGGCAGCTTCCGCCCAAATATGACAACAGTACTCCCTTTTCGGGCTGGCCTGGCTCTTGTAAACGTAGAAAGTAGCACGAGGAGTCAGTTATGTCCAAGGAAGAAATTATTTACAAATAATTCATTATAAAAAAATTCTTCTTCAACAAGGACTCGGTGATGTTTTTGAACTCTATTGAGATTAGAAAGTGAGGTCTGGACAGCTTTCACCCAAATATGATTCCAGTACTCTATTGTCGGCCTGATATGGCTCTTATAAATGATAGCATGTGGAGTCAGGTACTTACTGGAGCGGTAGAAGTAGCTGATCACTTCATCTGCATCTTTAGCGATGGATTTTATATGGGAATTCAACTTGAGGATTTCCTGAGTTTGAGTTTGACGTCCAGTATCTTCTCGAGGCAAGGAGTCTCATCGTGGACATCCGTTCATCGTGACTGGCAGTAGTTTGGGATCTGTTCGGCGGTGATGGCAACTAGTATTTTGAATTCGTCAATAGTTGTGCTAATACAAAATCACAAGTCATTTTGATCGAGGGTTCAATCCTATTAGCTTTGTTCATCTGCTGATCACGCCAGTATAAGCAGTCTCTCCTGGCAAATCTAACTAACTTAGCATCGTTGCCATTTCTGCCAGAAGTTGGCTCGGTTGGTTTTGAAGAAATATGAAGGCGTCTGCAGTAGGGATTAGCTAAATCCTAGCAGACTGGCATATTCTGAAATTGTCAGGTGTAATACTTGATAAACGCTTGGTCGATTTTCTCGCAGTAGGTTGCCATTTCTTTTAGCGGTAGACTGGTTGCCAAAGCTATAGGAGCGAGTCTGCGCTGCTATTCAGACCAGGGTTAGATGAATCGATACGTTTCCAAAGGGAATAAACGCGGAGGTAAATCTCAGGAATCTACCTGGATTTTGAAAAGTGGTTCCACGTCTTCTCATTCCCAGCCATTATCCATTACAGTACAACGTAAATAAGTAGACAGTCATTATTATTATAGCAATGATTTATGTCAAGTCTTTAGAGGAATCTTTTTCATAATTTTTAATATTTTGTTAATTATCTCATATTTTAAATAGTTTATTAATTATCTCATATTTTAATATTTTACTAATCTCCCCATATGTTTAATAGTTTATTAATTATCTCATATTTCAATAGTTTATTAATCATCTCATTTTAAATAGTTTATTAATTATCTCATATTTTAAATAGTTTAAAATTATCTCATATTTTAATAGTTTATTAATCGCCACATATTTTAATAGTTTTTTAATTATCATATTTTTAATAGTTTATTAATAATCTCATATTTTAATAGTTTATTAATCGCCACATATCTTAATAGTTTATTAAATATCACATTTTTAATAGTTTATTAATTATCTCATATTTTCATACCTTATTAATCTCCACATATTTTAATAGTTTTTTAATTATCATATTTTTAATAGTTTATTAATTATCCCATATGTCAATAGTTTATTAATTATCTCATACTTTTAATAGTTTATTAATTACCGCATATTTTGAATAGTTCATTAATTTTTTCACATTTGCTAGTACACCTAATAGTTGTAAATTAGTCAAAGAAGACAAGGAAAACTTGTTATTATGGTTAATATTTGGATATTTATTTTAAAGTTTTGACTATATATTCTGTTTTATATTTACACGCTTCATTTGATTAATTTTAGAAAACCGGCGACTATTACGTCTATCATTATTAGCTGTAAGCATTATGTATAGAGCGGAGCAAATCGAACAAGACTGAATATAACGACATTAATTTTTAAAACGTGAGTCTTGGACTGCTTTTCGGCAAAGTATTCGAGGCTTTAATCAATGCTGAATTGGTTAAGCATCTTACCTCTAAGGACTTACTCTCTAACAAACAATATGGCTTCCGTTTTGTCCGGTGTCTACAGCTGAAGTGCTTACGGCCATCACTGAATATGTATATCAAACTCTTGATAATAACTTCAGAACTGGAGATGTGACTCTAGATATCTCAAAGGCATTTGACAGGGTTTGGTATGTTGGTCTTCCACTTATTCTTCAGGGCTACGGTATTACAGGATGATTGTTTGATTTAATCCAATCTATCCTATCAAATTGTCAAATGAAGGTCGTTCTGAACCAGCTCGCTTCCAGATCCTTTCACATGAACGCGCATGCGCCCATGCTGTATTCTGGGTCCTACGCTCTTTCTGATCGTCATCAATGATCTTTCTGATGTCATCAGTTTCCATTTATACAGACTACACTACAATTAAATCCTGTCTCAATAGAAAATCCGTCACAGCTGACAAAATTAACCTGTCCGCTGCTCTTGAAAAGGACCTCCAATCAGTGGTTAACTGGTGCAGGCAATGGCTCGTAAATTTTAATTCCTCTAAAAGGAAACTGCTCTCATTTAACAACCAGAGAGAAACTTCCCTGTCCACCATCAATATGGCTGATGCTCGACTTCAGGAAAAAAATGTCACCGTGCCTTCTTGGTCTCAAGTTTTCAACTGACTTGAAGTGAAACAACAACATTGAATCTATAGCTGCATCTAATGCAAGGAGAGTTGGTTCATTGTGTCATGTCAGAAAGTTTTTCTCATCAGAGTCCATCATTGTACATTTACAAATCTAGAGTTCGTCCGGGTATTGAATGCTGTTGCCATATGTGGTCTGGAGCCCCTGCTATTCATCTCGATGTGCTTGAAAAAATCCAAGGAAGCATCTGCAATGTAATCGATCCTGACTTGGCTTTCCGACTTGAGACACATTCTCACAGGCGGGATGAGACTTCTATCTGTCTTTTCTGCTAATATGTTCATGACCCCTTTTCTGACGAGCTCTTTTTCCTGGTGTCCAGATTACATGAATTTAAACGTGCTGCTAGATTGGCATCTAGGTCCCACCCATTTACCGTTGAAATAGTTAAATGTAACTGCCACTTCTTCAAAAGTTTCTTTTCTCGCATTAAAATCGTAGATAATTCTATATGCATTTAAGTTTGTGAAGATTCTTGTATGTCTAAGCAGGCATCAGATGTTAATATGTATTTATGATTGAGCATGTTTGTCTATCAAGTGGCAGTTCTAAGGTCTTCATCTTTGTGCGGCCAGTCGGCGCAGTGGGGATTCACTCCATTTAATCTTGGGCTGTTTATATTAGGTTGGTGCAAAAATAATATCGTTTTTTGACGTATTTTTTAACGTCAAAAAAAGATATTATTTTTGCACCAACCTAATACATACCGACCGTTTGTATTAAATAGATATAGGTTAGAATCCTTAAGAATATTTTTATAGACAAAATATTTAAAAAAAATGATCTGTTTATAATAAACAGTATTAATTACATTTACCAGCCTTGCTAACCAGACGCTTCCTCTGTAGCTAGATGATATAGCACGTCATGCTATATGACGGTTCCGATTCCTGTCGGAGGACACACATTTTCTATTGCCATGTGTCCTTGATGACTTTAATCACTGTGCCATGTCTCTTTAACCAGCTATTGAACTCACATCCTTGATGGCACATGTCACAGTGGATAAAGGTGTTAGTTAGATCCAGTGGCAGAATCCAAAGAGTGCGAGTTCAATACCCGGTTAAGGCAGTATAGAAATTGCAGAAGACAATTAACAGAAGATAACTGACAACTGACATCCATTAAACATGGCACGTGGAACTAGAACAGTCTACCCCAGTCAGCGGAATAAAAGTTTCAGTTCGACATTTCAAGTACCTGAAGGAGGCCTCAGCGTACAACGGCCGAAACGTTGTAATAAATATGGCGACAAAAATGAGGACAATAGTCCGAATAATATAAATAGTGTAAAAAACTAATGTCTAGTAGAAAACCGGCAGGTTGTTATTGCTGTCCTTCGTTATTTATTCAGATAGCGCATTATGCGCCGTTGTAATCATCACTTACCTTCATTTTACATTTGTGGTTCCTGGTGACAATCAATCCAGAATAGTAGGCTTATTTTCTCTTTGCTGTTGAGCATAATACGTCTCTCCTCTCAGAACTTAGAGAGGCAAGCAGGTAGTTTTTATTCAGATTTTATTTCCTTATCCAAGACTGCCAATAAATGCTGTCCTGCTGTTTATTAACAGCTGTGGGGCGGGAGAGATGGATTCATGCCTTTCCCATGATTATTAGCACGTAAGTGAATGCAATGAAATCAACTGTGATTCGAACTCGGCTCTTCATTTTCTCAATCTGAGTCGTTATCGGTTATTCTAGTGTGCCACCGTTGTTGGTCTACATACTGAAGTTTCCACATTGCAATTGGAGGAGACTGCTAAAAATAAACCTTATTAGCCGTTAGTTGACGACGTGTCTTGACGGGCTTCTTCAGCGTAACGCCAATAAATCCACCCTGTTTCCTTCTTCGTCCTGGCCGACTTCTCCACTGCCCAATACGTGCTACGATCCATGACAACGGCCATGCGCAGATCGACCAATAAGCAATCAAAAAACAAGCATGGTTGCTAGAAAAGAAGAGACAAAAACAAAAAATCAAAAGTGCTGAAGAAAAAAGCTCGTTCGTGACACTTGAAAAAAGTTGTAATGGTGTAAATGATGTCTCCATTTTGTTTTTACAGAACCTAAATAGTTTAGAAAAAACGTAAATGATTTTCTTGTGTATGGTTGTCCGTTTCACCAAAATGTTGTGGTTAACAACCTCGTCTTGACTTTTATTTTGTTTTGGTAAATGTTCTCCCAAAACAAGGCCCGAGAGCTACGAAATAGGCTTATTGAGTACTTACCGCTTGCTGTGTACTAATTAAAAATATTGAGCATTTTTATCATAAATATAGCAAATCTTAAAAGACATATTTTATCAGTTGTTGTTAATTAAACATGTATAAGATAAGGATTGCTGTCAAATCGGAGAGCTGACTTCGAATTCCAGTTGAATCCATTACATCCAATTATGTACTATTATCCTTGGGAAAGGTATGAATCCTGTTCTTCTCCTCCGAGTTATGGGTAAATAGCAGAACAGACTGGGTTCTATAGCGTTGGATGGGAACTGCTCCAGGAGAAGGACAATTCTGAATTCAAAACATGCCGAAGGTTATTTAAGGACCTTGTGGTAAGTAGTGCACCAGATCTCTGTATTCAGCCCTTCAAAAAGTGTGGTTGGTTCTGCACAATGCCTTCACCACTATAATTAAATCATATGTGCAGGTGTTTGGCTCTCGATTCCTAGGAACTTAGTAGCTTGACCCTCATGCGTCGAATACGACGGAAAAGTCTACTGGATATGTTGTGTGAAATTATTTAACCAAACCTGCTTGAACATATATATATATATATATATATATATATATATATATATATATATATATATATATATATATATATATATATATATATATATATATATATATATATATATATATATATATATATAAGACTCTTCGCATAGCGAATCGAGTCACTGTCAGTCACTGGGCGTGTTTATAAATAAATAAATACGCTAAAAATCCACCTACTTCCCTGCCGTGCGCCAACGGCTTAGTGGTAGAATCTCCGGCTGATACCATTTCAGTCGGGTTTCGATCCGAGCTAGACAGCTAAACAGTCTGTCTGTGGATGATGTTATATATATATATATATTAGGTTGGTGCAAAAATAATGATGCAATAATGTCGTTCTTTGACGGTAAAAAACGACATTATTTTTGCACCAACCTAATATATATATGTATTCAAGCAGGTTTGGTTAAATAATTTAGACGTATTATGCCTATTTAAGTTTTTATTTTTTTAGATCCACGAATGAATTTTTTGTTGGCTGATAAAAAAAATACTAAAAATTTCTTTAAAAATTATTCCTTAAAATAATTTTTCTTTACCCAATTATTACAAATTCTATCTCATCTGAGTCCATCTAAGGCGCGGGGCGGGGGGTACAACATCTGTGCATGTATATACACTAGCTCCGTAAATGCAAAATAATTTGTTCGTTGACACTACCGCGTTTCAAATCAAAAACTTTCAATTATGCAAGGGAGGTAACTTTTGTAATTCTCTAACAAAAGAAAAAGTTTTTTAAATTATATTTTAATTTGGTATTTTATATAAAACATTGCTGCTATAAATATTTAAGAACTTTGTTGCTATATTCATAGCTGGTTTTATTTTTGGCTGCAATTCTCTTATATAAAGTCTTTCAAGAATTTTCATTGTTATTTTAATGGAGTACTAACATATTTTCGAGTAATTTCTGTCTAAACTGTGAATGTCGGCATACTTTTGGTCCTAAAAATTTACTTCTCTGTAGTGTAAACGAACAGTGAAAAATTATTTTTAACTGACGGGGTTACTGTATAAATATCCACAAATATTTTGACCCCATGAAAATGGTCTCAAAGGAGATTGAAAGTACTTGGGAAAATAAAAATTATATTATAGTGATAAAGAGCCTCTCTTATAGCGAGATGTTTCTGGTAATGAGATTTCTATAAAATTTTAGTGTTTTCGACCAGACTTTTTCTTAAGGTTTCTTGTAAATTGTAGATAGATGGTATTTTTTATGGCACTTTGATCTGATAATTGACTGATGAGGCGTCTTCCCAAGAGACTAGTAGTATATCAGATATAGGTAATTGATTTATGACAATAAACAGTCTTGTACTGGGCAGCGGAATTGGTTCACTATATTGGTCATCGCTATCTGTCTATATTTCTGAGATGAGGTATTATGTACATTATTTACATTATTCAGACTATTGTCCTCATCTTTGCCGGCATATTTATTACATTGTATGATCCGGCCTTCTTCAGGTGGTTGGAATGTCGAACTGAACCCTTTATTTCGCTTACTGAGGTAGACGTGTCATGTTTAATGGATGTCATTTATCAGTTATCTCCTGTTAATTCCCCTCTCCAAGTTCTACACTGCCTTAACCGAGTATTGCAATTTTATTGTTATTATCGCTTCTCTCTAGCACTCCTTATTACTGGTTACCATATTGTATTCATTTCTATGTTTGGTCGGCTCAGGAGATTTTTTCCCTAGCATATGTACTGATTCCTTAAGTTTACGAATTTTCCAATGGTGTTCTTTGTCTATGCAATATGACCACTGGTAAAAATTGTAGTGAAGATATTAGGTTTACAATACCCAGACATTCATACACAGATGTCCTCAAGGACACATGACACAGTTAGTTAGATCCAGTGACAGAACCCAAAAAGTGTGAGTTCAATATCCGTTCAAGGCAGTGGAGAACTTGCAGAAGGGAATTAACAGGAGATAAGTGATAACTGACTTCCATTACACATGGCACGCGGAACTAGAATAATGTAAATAGTATAAAAACCTAATGTCTAGTAGAAAACCGACAGGTTGTTATTGCTCTCCTTCGTTATTTATTCAGGTAGCGCATTATGCCCCTCGCGCCTTTAGTATTTCCTGTGAGTGTCAAATTCTCGAAGCCCTTTTTCCTCATTATGTATCTGAGAAATTTCAACTGTCTTTGTCTGATTCTAAGTACAAGTGTTCTTTTTGGTATCTGTCTATATTTCTGAGATGAAGTATTATGTACAGTATTTACATTATTCGGACTATTGTCCTCACCTTTCTTGCGATATTTATTACAACGTTTAGGCCCTTCAATATCTGTCTATATTTCTGAAATGACGTATTATGTACAATATTTACGTTATTCGGACTATTGTCCTCATATTTATTACAACGTTTTAGCCTGTTGTACGCTCCGGCCTTCTTCAGGTGGTTGGAATGTCAAACTGAACCCTTTATTTTGTTCAATGAAGTAGACTGTTCTAGTTCCACGTGCCATGTTTAATGGATGTCAGTCATCAGTTAGCTCCTGTTAATTTCCCTCTGAAAGTTCTCCACTGCCTCAACCGGGTATTGAACTCACACTCTTTGGGTCCTGTCACTGGATCTAACTAACGCCTTTATGCAATATGCCATGGGTCCTTGATAACTGTTAACTGACATCCATTAAACATGGCACGTTGAACTAGGACAGTCTCTCCCAGTGAGCGAAATAAATGGTTCAGTTCGACATTCCAACCACCTGAAGAAGGAACGTAGAATTGCCGAAACGTTGTAATAAATATGGCGGCAAAAATTGGTCATTACTATATATAGACATGGAGTGAGATGTTTGCGTGAGTAATGAGTACTCCTCTCAAGGTTAACAGATTTTTAAACATTTCACCCCAAGCAAGGCGGGAGTGCTACTACCACGCAATTAGTTACTGTGAATGAGAGAAAGAATAAAGAGGGTTGTTTTTGAAAACGATATAGGGCAGGACGGGGATTGGGATCAAGGTATCAGAATATGTTGATTGACATTTGAATATTTGAAAATTATAACTATCATGGAAGCAGATAGGAGGAAGGGAGTACCACTGTCGGGAAGTGCGAGAGAAGAAGCTGTTGGAGTAGAAGAGGCGGTTACATTTAACTGTTTTGATAGTGAAAGTGTGGGACCGAGATGCTAACCTAGTGGCACGCTTAAATTCATGCAGTGAAAGTAGCTCGTCAGAGCAGTTACCATGAAAATATTTGTAAAAAAGACAGAGGGAAGCCACAGCACCTCTGTGAGAAAGTGACTGTAGACGAGATGACAGATCACGATCTATCACATTGCATATCTGTCTCTTGATTCTGTCGGACCTCGAGATGAACAGCAGGGGCACCAGACCCTATATGACAACAGTATTCAATGCATGGACGAACGGTAGATTTGTATATTTGAACGATGGACTCAGCCGAGTGCGTGTAAAACCTTACTCACATGACTTTCAGATAAGCTAGATGTAAACAAATGTGAGTGACTATTTTTTCCACAAACAGAAATTGCTTTTAAGTTTTAATTAATTCTTAATAGTTTAATATGTAGCTATCAAATAGAGCATAGAATTATCCATCGTTTCAATCGCTGGGGAAAAATTCAGCTGAAAATAAGACAAAAAAGTTACCTTTAGGAATTAGATGAGAAACTTCCGGGCGTCGTCAATCAGGAATCTGACATTCTCTTTCATGATAATGTGCGTTAACACGCGACAATGATGACACAACGGATATTGAATGAATTAGACATCCAGATGTAGTTTTATAAACCGTATTGATTTACATGTCTCTAAGCACGTCAACAGTATTTTGAAAGATACCCGCTTTTTTATTACAAAGAAGTATCTACAAAAGCTTTTATAAAGTGCAGGGAAATCGGATGAAATATTGTTAATCGTTGACAGAAATGTGTTTCACGACAGGGACTTGCATTTACTTCTACGTGACTCGCAATTCCCAAAATGGTCTTAATTTGTGCCGAACTAAATGATGTTTCTGCCATCAATCTTATTTTGGGCCAAGACACTGAAAACAGTATTTATTTGCTATGGTGACACTCAGAGCGCAAACATTCATTCAATGTCTATTTATTTAGTTTTATCGAAATGTTTTTAACTGAATTTTCCTTGAGTTTCTTTTCTACGTGACGTGTCCATTCAGATCATGGTGGTCACGGCCTTTCACAACTTCTCTGCTTTTTAAAGCTGTAACGTTTGATGCTTTGTCCATACTGTATTATACTTGCACAAATAAATAACATTCTGTTCTTACCTTTTGCTTTTCTTGCCTTCTTTTTCTTTTATGAACATTATATTCTCTACGCTTCTTTCCTCTTTACGGACCCCCCCAAAAAAATGAAAAAATATGAAGAATATTTCGCATTTGACAATAAAATGACTTTACACACCAAAGTTATGCAAGAAAATACGTTATCTGAAAAAGAAATCGGCGTAAACAAAACTATATGAAGCAGCCATTGACGCCTGGAGATGTGAATCATGGCAACCATCCAAGAACTAATGTAAATACACATAGAAACAACTCTCTAAAAAAGCACAAACAAATACACACGCGCGCTCACACTGTCTAATAGACGACTAAAAAGAAATGTAAACAGATACTACAGCATGATCAGAATTACCAAGAGGGCAGAATTACGATTGTCAACAAGAGTCAGGAGAGAAGCTAAAAAAATAAAGTAATGAAGCATGTTAAGTAGAATTATTAACATGCTTCAGGAAAATTTGACTAAGAGATTGACAAGAAAAAAAATGAAAGTTTTGAATATCAGCACCATTGGTAAATTTAGAAAACTTATGTCAGTTGACATAATGAGAAGTAATATAACCAGATAAAAAATGTTCCCATATTAATCTGGGGAGAGAAGCATTTTCATATTGTCAAGTATGTTGTCTAATATTATGCAACTTTGAAAGAAAGGAGAGCGATAAAGAAAAGAAAAAATAGTAGCTAACAAATTGAAATAAAAAGTGTCGAAATCCCATGAATGAAATATCCTGGGACTCAAAGGATAATTATCTTACCATTGGAAGATATTCCGGATGTAAACACCAAGTCCATGCATATGAATCGTAGAAACCTTTCGATAAAGGAGATAGCCTGGAACAATGATTTCATTTGTAGCAACAAAAGAATTTAAATTACTTTCGCAAAGTGATAAGATATTTATAGAGGTTATACAAACAGCACGAATATTAGAGAAAGAATGGTAGGTGATTTGCATATTTGTCTATATTTCTGAGATGAGGTATTATGTACACTATTTACATTATTCGTACTATTGTCCTCATCTTTGTCGCCATATTTCTTACAACGTTTCGGCTCTTCAGTATCTGTCTGCATTTCTGAGATGAGGTATTATGTAAACTATTTACATTATTCGGACTATTGTCCTCATCTTTGTCACCATATTTATTACAACGTTTCGGCTCTTCAGTATCTGTCTGTATTTCTGAGATGAGGTATTATGTACACTATTTAATTATTCGGTCTATTGTCCTCATCTTTGTCACCATATTTATTACAACGTTTCGGCCTTTGAGTATCTATATTTCTGAGATGAGGTATTATGTACACTATTTACAATATTCGGACTATTGTCCTCATCTTTGTCGCCATATTTATTACGACGCTTCGGCAGTTGTACGCTCCGGCCTTCTTCAGGTGGTTGGAATGTCGAACTTAACCCCTTATTTCGCTCACTGGGGTAGACTGTTCTAGTTCCACGTACCATGTTTTTTAATGGTTGTCAGTTATCAGTTATCGCCTGTTAATTTCCCTGTGAAAGTCTTCAAAGACACATGGCACAGTGGATAAATGCGTTGGTTAAGTCCACTAACAGAATCCAAAGTGTGCGAGTTCAATACTCGGTTAAGGCAGTGGAGAACTTTCAGAAGGATGTCTGCAAATCCTTCGTTTTTTGACTTATTATGTTTAAAGAAATTTTACGGAAACTTTGCTGTGCTGGCATCTAGACTAGGTTACATTTGTCATTCGTGTGCAGTTGTGGCTTGACTACCTTCAACATTTAACGTCTGTAGTAGTGAGTTAATTAAGAAACGTTCCGTTTAACAATGGCAGGATATTCATATCGTCAGCAGGCAGATATGATTTTTATATAGAGCCGAGCAAATGATAATGGATGCGAGGATAGTCTGCTCCATCATATTGCGTTTCCAGACCGAAAGGATCCAAGTCATCCAAACGTTCCTGCTGTTTATTGTCGATTTGCAGGAACAGGATCAGTGGTAGCACAAACTGTGGATCGTGGAAGACCGACATTCGCTCGTACGCCTGACCACGAAAAAAGATATCCTACAGGCTGTCAGAGACGATCCAGGTATCAGCACACGTTAAGTGGCCCTAGGATGTCGTACATCTAATAGTACCCTATCGATGGTACTTCAAGGTGCAGCTTCCGTATCTATAACATTTGCAACGTGTCCAGGGTCTTTCACCCTCTGATCTGAGAACATTTGCCGATGGTTTATTGCACAAATCACTAATCCATTGTCTGTCTCTTCAGTCTTGTTTATGGATGAGGCAACATTTGGTAGAGATGGACTAACGAATTTACATAACCAACATTTGTGGGCGAATCGAAATACTCATGGTACAATACAGGCTAGACACCAACATCAATTTACGATTAATGTGTGTGCTGGAAGTGTAATTGACTGTCTGGTAGGTCCATGTATTTTCCCAGCACGTCTTACAAGAGCTGTCTACGGGAACATTATTTCGAACACACTTCCAGACCTGCTAGAGGATGTACCCCTGCTAATATGAAGATGCATGGGGTTCATGTATGATGGTGCTGCAGCACATTTTAGTCACATTGTTCGCGTTGCATTGACTGACATCAAACTTGAAAGATGGATAGATAGGGGTGGACCTGTTCCATGATCTGAACCCTCATCCGATCCCCAATCCTTTGAAGTTTATCTGCGGGGCCATCTAAAACAACTGGTTTATGCAGCAGACACTAATAATGTAGAGATTATTTTATCAACGCGTCATGGGGGCTGAAAAACCATTTGACTCCATGTAGCAGTTTTTGAAAGAGTCCGTCGGGTGCATGCGTGTGTAGAAGCAAGCAGACGACATTTTGAACAATTGTTTTAGGTTGCTGTTTTGAGATACAACGAAAGTCTTTTGGACATATTTTTAAGGACATTTTGCCTTGTAAATACATTTACAAAGTATTGGTCCTGAGCTGGCATCTCGGCTTCAGTCATTTTCCCACCACCTGACGAACATTTTTCTGTGGTAGCATGATTTTATAAATTTAAGCACAATACTAGATTGGTGGAAACAGTTTCTTCTCTCGCACTCATCGCTTGTGGAAATCTATTCCGGCTTCTTGCTTCCTTCTCAGCTTCGATCTTCAGAAATGTAAATGCAGTGTCAACCGTTATCTTAGATCTGCTTAATTCTTCTTCTCTTCTTCTTTTCTTTCCTTAATTGTATATTTTTCTCATATTCCATAATTAAAAAAAACAAACTGTTTCATATCTAATGAGTGAGATTAACTAATTTAATACCAGAATTAAGTACATAGAAAAGCAAATAAACCTTTCATCTTTAGGGTCCAGATATAATATTGTTATGCATTCGTAAATAATCAGCATTCAGTTTTCTTTTTCGGTAATCTATTTTCATTTGAGATTGAACTGCGTTATTCAAACCGATTTAATCAATACCAAAAATCTTTCATTTTCCGTGCTTTCTTTTTGCAAGAAAATGAATATTCCATACCAAGCCATTTTAGAAATTTTACCGCCTGTTGTTTATCACGTGATCAGAGTTGAAATGGGTCAAGATTGCTAAGATTTTCATTTTTATCAGCCGCAGTAATCACATATATATATTTTTTTTTTTTTTTTTTTTTTTTAAATACGGTCATTTTATTTACTGCTGCTATCATTTACAAACACCAGTATGAAATGAGAGTAAGAGTTTGGGCCGTGCAATAACATAAGCTATTTTGTAAAATTTACGGTGAATTAATGGTTAGCGGCACAGACTGAGGAATCAAAGAGCCGAGTTCGAATTCTAGTCAAATTCATTACATTCACTTACGTGATAATACCTTTGGGAAAGGTATGAACCCTCTTCTTCTTCCCACTAGCTATGGGTAAATAGCAGGACAGACCAGGTTCTATAGATTTGGATGGCAACTGGTCTACCGCAAAAAGAAATGGCAACCTACAGTAGGAAAATATCTTTCCTCGCCAGTCATGTATCGAAAGATACAAGATCGCCTAAGCCTGTATCGCGCATGGCACAAAACTGACTGATTTTAAAATGTATCTCTTTGGTTTGGTTTGTTTTGTTATACGGCATATCCTCAATGCGTTATTTAATGCCGATAATATTTTTTATTGCTGGTATCTTTTTTTTCAAAAATGTATTGCTGATAGTATTTTTTCCCAAAATGTATTGCTGGTAACATTTTTTTCAAAAAAACTATTGCTGGTATTAATACCTATTTTTATACTTTCATAGTGTTTTGACTCCTCTTGGGGGTTAACTATTTGCCCATAGCTGGAACCCTGATAGGTGCTAGCAACCCGGGTCAGTGGAAGACCTGGGAACATTAGCAATTAAGAAGTGGTTCCATGCTCCTGAAAACCTTCTAATCAAAGGCCTTGCTGCCGGATGTAGTTTATCGTCATACCGAGGTCGTTTTACTTCTTTGTGAATAGATCATTTGTAACTTTCATAATTACTTGTAGAATACAGCAAGGGGTTTAAGCTTTGATTAATGGATAAAGTTACGTTTATAATACAAACAATAATTGTTTTATGTGGATTCTTGCATTTGGATGTGTATGTAGCGCATGGTTAGCTGCTGGACCGAGAAATCGATGAGGTGAGTTCGAATTTCAATTTTGTTTATTACACACATTATGGGAAATGGATAAAGAAAGAAGTAACGTGTTCATGCCTTTCCGGCAATCAGTCTACGAAAAGTAGAATAGTTAATCATGGGGTACAAATAAACAAATTGTAAAATAAAAAAAAATTGAGTAGAAGGAAGAATGGATGGAGAGAGAGACTTCGGTTTTTTCACTTCAGTTACATCTTGAATTTTAGTACCTAGAATTATTCCTATTCAGTTACATCCTCTTTTCACAGTCCCACGCCAGTACTCACCATTCCGCATTGATGACATCAGTTTTCTTTTCTTAATATTTCCTCTTCGTTGTCCGTTATTGTGGAGGTGTCATCTAATCTTTTCACAAATTTGACTGACATTGCGCAATGTTCCCAAGCCATACCTAAGGATTGACTCATTTGTTACACTATTTGTACAATAAATTAAAAATTATGTCAGAGACTCAGACATTCAAATCTTTTCCAGAAAATGATATTTTAAAAATCATTTTACCCTAAAGAATGGCAATAAAGCCACTAAGACGCAAGAGGGTCATTAAGTATGAAATAATCTGAAGAAAAGAAAAACAGTATTAAGGAGAGAGAACAGTGAAAGAATAAGAATTAAGAAGACAGTAGATAATTTACATTACATTTAAATTTTAATTGTTTCTCTCTAAGAAAGGCAATAAAGCCACTAAGATGCAAGGGGTTACTGTATGTTAGAGAATATGAAAAAGATAAAAGAAAAACATTATTAAGGAGAGATAAAAGTAAAAGAACAGGAATTGAGAAGACAAAAGATAACGATGGAGACAACATTCACATTTTTGAAGATCGAAGTTGACAGGAAAGCAAGAAACTGAAAGAGGATGCAACAAGCGAGAAGTGTGAGAAACGAAATCGTTAACATAGAACATATCTAGCCACTTCTACTGTAAAATGAGGAGACCTAGTCGCCAATCTAGTACTGCGCTTAAATGCAGAAAGTCTAGCTACAAAACAGGAAAGCTAAGAACAATTACGACGAAGATATTTATAGGGAAATCCCAGGGACGTTTCATTTTGGAAGTAGGAAAGTGACTGTAGCGGAGATGCCAGCTCATGACCAGTAACATTACAGGTTCTTATTTAGTTTTTATCAAGAATCTTGAAGTATATAGCAGGAGCACCGGACCATATGTAGCAGCAATATTCAATGTACTGGAAAATGTTAATCTTATAAATGTATAAGGTAGATTCTGGCGAGATAAAACTCTTTCACGACACAGGGAAATAAGTTTTCTAGCAGCAGACCTTCAGTTATTTCAATCTGAAATTTCCACTTCATATCAGAGGAAAATAGAATAATATGATATAATATGATATAATATGATATAATACAAGAGCGTTGGTAATTGTAGTCATAAAAGTAATTAAAAACAGTTTTAAGTGTTTTAATTTCAATATTTGTCTTGTTATTTTGACAAGGGTTCATGCAATCGGATTTTGATTCGGTTAATCAAATGCCAACGTAGCAGCAGATGCTAGTGATTATTATAATGATCTTTGCATATTCAAAACTGTTAGTGATTAGAGTTACATCATCTGAAAAGCTAATTTTTGTGAGATGAACAGCAGAGTAGTCTTTTTCATTGATTTGGTCAAACGAGATGCGAAGAAGATAGCCAACAACGGCAATAAACAGAGAATAGTGTAAGTGGGCCGCCTGATATCCATAGTGAACGAAAGTGTTTATCCATTAGTAGTAAAAAGCATAACTTTACCATCTTTCCTCTATTAATAAAAACGTCTATAACCAACCACTTAAGTAAGCTACTCAAAAAACCAATATCAGTTAGTAATACTAATAAATAATAAACCATCCGTTAGTCAACTGGGATTTCCGAAAATGCATAGTCTATTAGGCTGTTTATACTGCCCAATACAAAAATGATTATAGTGTTAGAATTCTGTAAAATACTGTGGTACTGGTGAAAAAATGACATAACAAGCAATCTCCATTACCATATACAGGGTGATTGAAAAGTAACTCCTTATTTTATGTATAAGTTACCTGCCAGGAGATCAGACTTAACACTCCGTGACTTTTTTCTTTCGGGTTGGTTAAAGGAGGCAAGTCTACTATACGAAACCAAGACTTTGTACGACTTTCTATATTGGTCTATATTTCGTGGGCTCGTTTTGCGGAGGAGAATGACACCGTCATCTCTATAGAGTCCGGTGTCCTTGATGTCGAAAATAAATCAAAATCACCACAATAATAGAATTCCAACAATTTCGCATGCCTCCGCTGAATCATACACTCCTATAGCTATACCAAATTCTGGGTTACTTCCTTTGGTCCATAAATAACTATTGTGGAATAATATAGGTCTTCGTGCTTGCTTTATGATATTTATTTCGCGATCGCTATGAGAACAGTAATTCTTTGCTAAATTTATAGCCAACATTAACAGATTCTTGGTGATGGACGGGTAAATGTCACAGATATCGAACTGGATGAATGTACATTCGTTCTTCCTTTTTATGTTCGAAAACCTATTCTCTGGCTCCAGTTGTTTTGGGCCACTGGTTAATTCCTAGAGCATATTTCGTATATCTGCACGTTTTTTCAAGTTTTTTTTTTAATGATTTTATCGATATTATTTTTCGTTGGATTGAGTAATCGATATTGAGTCTGGTTTAGAAAATTATTCTTATGGTCTTTAACTGATGAATGCTTGTTATTTGGGGAGTTTATAGATTCTATCATCAATTTTTAGTACAGTGGCTTTTTTTTTAACTTCACTATTGATGTTATTTTCTCAGTTGTTGGGTGCCATTTTATAAAACATATTAGGTTGGTGCAAAAATAATATCGTTTTTGACGTTAAAAAATACGTCAAAAAAACGATATTATTTTTGCACCAAAGTAATATTATCTTCCTTGTTAATAACTTTATGGTATATATCCGCATCGACTTTGTAATGGTCATCCGTTTTATCTGAATTGATGATTATTTTGTCGGATTTTTTGGTCAAAGAAACGTCCTTTTGCATTTATATTTTTGCTGTAGATCGTTGGCAATATTAAAGAATTTAATTCTGTCTATTACAGAGAATAGATCTTTTTTCAAGTCCAATAATAGATTGTCACACGGAGGCGTTTTGGGGGATTTAAATCCATAATCGTTCTTGTGTTTAATGAAGAGTTTGCACCTCATTCTTTTTATGACGTTCTAGATCTTGTGTAAAAAGGGTCAGCTTATAAGAACTTTTATGAAGAACCATGATGTTTCTTTGTTGAGTAGTCCAAGTTAATTGCTTCTATATTTCGATACTGGTTAGAATACAACGTATAAATAGTTTGGTTTGTTTTGTTTTACGCCGTATCAACCAAAATGGATTATTTAATGCCGACAAGATTTTTATGGCTGCTAATATTTTTTTCAAAAATGTATTACTGGTTTTCATATGTATTTTTACATTTTCATAGAATTTTCACCCCCTTTTTGGTATGGGAGGACTACTTGTCCATAGATGGACATCTGGCAGGTGGTACTACCCCGGGTCAGGGCGGACCTGGGAACACTAGCAATTATGAGGTACCCAAACCTTCTGATCAAAGACCTTACTGCTGAAACTTGTTTATCGCCTTACCCCGGACGCGTATGTAGTTTATCGTCTTACTCAGGACGCAAAGTATAAATACTTTATTACACCTATAACAGTGTTCCACTAAAAAGAGCAATATATATATATATATATATATATATATATATATATATATATATATATATATATATATATATATATATTAATAAAAAGAAAGAACAGTAAGATATATAATCCGGTGTTCTTACAGATATTTTTATTTTTACAAAATAGTGCTCAATGTAAATTTACAGAGCATTAATATTATTAATTAACAGACTTAAAATATGGTTTTTCGCTACACAGTTCCAACCATGTTTCAAAAATGGAAGCTAAAAGCCCCGAAT
>OZ010601.1:92205069-92245069 GCA_963932145.1 Acanthosepion lycidas
ACACATACACATATACACAGACGCACATACATACACGTACATACACACACACACACACACACATATATATATATATATATATATATATATATATATATATATATATATACAGTAGCGTCCAAAACTAAGGGACAAAATTTTAAAACCTAATATTTGATAGAAATAACAACTGTGATAAGCTGAAATTTTGACAACTGGTAGTCGTTATCATCCATAATAACATACTAAAATTTGAATCATTTGCAAAGGATAGAAAAAGAATTATAACAATTATTTATTTATTTTCAAAATAGGATCGTCCAAAAGTAAGGGACAAAATTGAGAAAAACAATGTAAATAGTATGCTATATTCAAATTTTTTGATTTCCTCTAAAGAATAAGTCTTACTTAGTCATTTGTAAACGTTGCATCAGCCGGCACCATGGCGAAACGCCAAAAACTTGATTACTCTGTGAGACAAGCTATTGTGAAGCTACACAAGGAAAAGCACACCATTAGAGAGATTTCAGAGAAAGTGAAACGTTCCAAGAGTGTTGTAGGCAGGGTTGTTAAATCCTACAATGATACTGGCAAAATAGTTAGTGCTTTTAAAACCGGCAGACCCCGCAAAACTTCAGCAAGAGAAGATCGAATAATGCAGCGTATGTCATTAAAGGACCGTTTTAAGTCTTGCACAGAAATTAAAAGGGTTATGAATAGTATCTCATGTGTTAATGTGTCAAGACACTATTTCTAGACGACTGCAAGAAATAAGGCTGTTTAATGGAACCCCAGGGAAGAAACCACTTGTTAGTTCGAAGAATAAGAAGAAGAGATTAGAGTTTGCAAACAGGTATGTAATTTGGACATATGAAAATTGGGCAAAAGTATTTTTCAGTGATGAAAGCAAGTTTAATTTATTTGGAAATGATGGAAAAAACAATGTAAAGAGACGTATTGGTGAAAGATTAGGTGCAAAGTGTACTAAGAAAACTGTCAAGTTTGGGGGCGGAAGCGTCATGGTATTTGGAATGTTTTCTAGCCAAGGTACAACGCCTCTTGTCCGGTTATAAACTCGTGTAAACGCGCAGATCTATAAAAACATTGTTCAAGATCATGTTGTGCCAATCATACAGAATTCAGGTTTCGATAGGGCTACCTTTATGCAAGATAATGCCCCATGTCACAAGGCAAAGGTGGTAATGAGTTACCTTAGCGAGCAAGATTTGGAAATTATGGATTGACCACCGCAAAGTCCTGACTTAAATCCAATAGAAAATCTTTGGAAGACCTTAGGAGTGAAAATTATGGAAAGAAATCCCACTAACACGGAGGATTTGTGGGTGAAGCTTCAAGAAGAATGGTCTAAAATTAGTATCGAGGATTGTCAAGAACTGATTCGTTCTTGTAGTCGAAGATGTGCAGCTGTCATTGAGAGCAAGGGCTCATTTACTAAATATTGATTGTACATGTATTTTTATTGTTTTTTTGCCGTTTACATTGTTTTTCTCAATTTTGTCCCTTACTTTTGGACGTTCCAAATTTGAAAATAAATAAATAATTGTTATAATTCTTTTTCTATCCTTTGCAAATGATTCAAATTTTAGTATGTTATTATGGATGATAACGACTACCTGTTGTCAAAATTTCAGCTTTTCAAAGTTGTTATTTCTAACAAATATTAGGTTTTAAAATTTTGTCCCTTAGTTTTGGACGCTACTGTATATATATATATATATATTCAAAAATGTTTGGTTGAATAATATCGATAAGTTCTGTTTATACAATATTTCATTAAACGTTTAAAATTTCCGAAATAGATGTTTTATAAATTTACAAAAGTTCATCATGATTTAATCATTTGTGTGCGGGGAGGGGGTGATAACTTTCTAAAGTTGCTACATTCATTCTCAAGAAATGTGATTTGTCCTTGTTCATTTAACTGTTTTTGTTTACTTCCGATGTTATATATATATATATATATATATATATATATATATATATATATATATATATATATATATATATATACATATATATATATATGAAGAAAAATATACGGAAAAAACAAACAAAAATCCTTATATGCAATAATGCTGTTTTAATGTTAATATGTCAACGTCGGACGTTTCGGTTTAATAAACCATCTTCAGGGCATATTCATAAAATATAATTAACATCAACTGAACATGACAAAGACGATGGACACAAGAACATATATTTGCTTACATATATATATATATATATATATATATCTAAATATAAGTCAAATATTATTAAACACAACATACATTTTCGTCGATTAATTTTACCGATCAACTTTTCCAAATTATGAATTATTCTTCTCAGCAGATAATAAGGAAACGTTCTTTTCGGTAGAAAATTCCAAGTAATGTTGTGCAGGATTTCCGCTTTCTTAATTCATCATCAAGGTAGGCAGAGGCAGTTGGTGAGTGTCATGGAACTAGTGAGTGTTTGTGAGGTAGGCAAAGATTGTTCTGACATCCGAGAGGTGTTCCGTGTTCTTTTTCTTTATTTTCTTCAATCTCTTTTTTAAATTACTTTTTAGCTTCTTTATACTTTTTCATTTTTAATTTGCCTTTATATTTTTCCTCTTCTCCTTCTCTTTTTCATTCTCCCCTTTCTTTTCTTTCCTCTTCTCTTTCCCTTTTTCATTCTCGTCTTTTTTTTTAGCTCTCTTCTTTACTTTCCTTTTCTTTTTCTCTTTTACATTCTCGTTTATATTTTTTCCCCTTTTCTTTCTCTTTTTCATTCTTCTATTTTTGTTTTGTCCTCCTCTTTACGTTGCTCTGTTTTTGCTCTTTTTCATTCCCGTCTTTTTTTAGTTCCCCTCTTTATTTTCCTCTTTTCTTTCTCTTTTTCCTTTTCGTTTTTCGTCAACTTTTCTTTCATTACATTTTCACTTCCTTTTTATTCTCTTTCTTTCTTTTCTCCTTCCTTCCTTCCTTCCTTCCTTCGTTCTTTCTTTGTTTCTTTCTTTCTCATCTCAATTTTGCAAGCTACCAAGCTCTCCAAAAATCATGGTTCTAACTGTCACTTTACAGTGGTACGATGTTTTTGCTACTTCGATTTTAATTCTTCAGGTTCTAATTACGCCGTGTTCCTTCAAGACGTGGGTAATCATAGTCCTCCACAATTTCCCATCATATTCCCATTTTTTTAAAAAAACGCACAAATTTCCTTCTAATTCCTTTGAAACGTTTATATTGGCTGCCAAATTCTTTTGCTTCTTTCCTGTGACGATATCCACTTTTCTCGGCTTGTATTGCCTGTTCGTGTGCATTTCAAAGTCCCAAAGGCTTTCTCCAAATCAACTACTGGTTTATAATTCCTTTACAACTCAAATCATTTGTAACTGTCATAGTTAATTACACATGACAAACAGAAATTGTACCCGATGAATACTGTTAACAATCTGTGTTGTTTATTGAATCAATTTCATTGGTTATTATTATTTCCTAGTAGAATTCCTAGTGGATATTTATTCCTGTACAATTGGTTTTTCAGCCGTCTTCTGATTAATTTGCGAGATCTACAAATATCAATTTCATCTTTGTCTTCGTAATCGATTGCTTCTCTTTGATCTTTATATAATCGATTGTTTACATGGGTAACGGAGAATTTGCATCGTAGATAGCTGTGACTAATGGGCTTCCTTGGAGATTTGAGTCGCACTTTTGTATAAGTAATTGTTGTAAGAAAATATTGAAACTTTCTAACATATTTAACATTCTTCTACTTTCATGTGCCATTAGCGATCATGGCTCTCCACAATTTCCTCTTCTTTGTAGCTCTTAGTAAAATTTAGTCTTTTCACTATCTCTCCTAATCCCTGTTCTGCCAACCATTTACACAAGCTCCTTCTTTTTCTATGTCTCATGACCTTTCACGGCATGGAAGACCATGGCTCTCCACAGTTTCCTCTCCTTTGTAGCTCTTAGTAAAATGTGTCCTTTTGCTATCTCTCCTAATCCCTTTTCTACCAACCATTTACACAAGCTCCTCCTTCTTCTATGTCTCATGACCTTTCGCGGCATGGAAGACTATGGCTCTCCACAATTTCCTCTCCTTTGTAGCTATTAGTAAAATTTGTCTAATTGCTATCTCTCCTAATCCCTTTTGTACCAACCATTTACACAAGCTCCTCATTCTTCTAAGTCTCATGACCTTTCACAGCATGGAAGACCATGGCTCTCCACAATTTCCTCACCTTTGTAGCTCTTAGTAAAATTTGTCCTTTTGCTATCTCTCCTAATCTCTATTCTGCCAACCATTTACACAAGCTCCTCCTTCTTCTATGTCTCATTAACTTTCACGGCATGGAAGACTATGGCTCTCCACAATTTCCACTTCTTTATAGCTCTCTGTAAAATGTGTCCTTTTGCTATCTCTCCTAATCCCTGTTCTGCCGACCATTAACACCTTTTCCTCTGTCAATCTTGCCTTCAGAATTTTTTGTGAGTATCAAATTTTCCAAGCCCATTGCCGAGGTCATGTGTATTCCCTCTGTCTTTTCCACAAATATTTTCATGGTTACTGCTCTGATGACCTTTTTACTCTGGTGCCTAGAATACATGAATTTAAGTGTGCTACCGGATTGGCATCTCGGACCCACCCTTTTACTGTTGAAATTTTTAAATGCTTCCGACAGTTCTAATCCAGAAGTTTCTTTTTTCGCACTTTCCGCCCGTGGAACTCCCTTCGTTTACTTGCTTCCCTGATAACTACAGTCTTCAAAAAGTTAAATGTGACGTCAATCGCCATCTTATATCTTCTCGAATCACGTTCATCTTTCATTCTTTCCTCCATCCTCGCTATACTCAGTCTTTTCTCTCACTTTCACTCCTTGTAACCCCCCCCCACCACGTATAAGCGGCATTCCCGCTTTATTTGGGGGAAAATGATAAAAAAATGTGCTAAAAATTTCAGTTGTCTTTGCTCGCATGTTCATTTCGGCATTATTCGACAATCATTGCTATATATGCAAAGCAATATTGCGTAGCATTCCAGTACTCTTTTTCAGTTCAGAACTCTTCAGTTCAGTACTCTTTTAATTTCATTACTCTTTCTAGGTCAGTACTCTTTTCAGTTCAGAACACTTTTCAGTTCAGTACTCTTTTCAGTTCAGTACTCTATTCATTTCAGAACACTTTTCAGTTCAGTACTCTTTTCAGTTCAGTACTCTTTTCAGTTCAGTACTCTTGTCTCCGTTTCTAAGAAAATTTCTGTTTCTTTATATCAGTCGTTTCCTAATGTGGAAACATTAGACATTCATTGACCGATACGTTGGTGCTACCCTTGATGGAAATTTATAAAATCTTTCTTTTAAAACATCGGGAAAATACGTTGCTCTAGTCCAATAACTTTTATCAGTACTTCCAGTAGTAACAGGAGAATCCTTCTTTGCCTTTTGGGACAGAATGTGGAACGTTGGCCTCATTACATTGTCATTATTTTCTCATCGACTCACACGTGTTATCCATGTTAGTTCCCGCTGTTCTGAAAATCCTCAATTGATGTGGTTTCTGTTATTTGGTACAGTACTTTGTTTGTGATTATGTTGCGCCAGTGTGTGAGGTTCGAAGAAATATGGTACTGGTTAAGATCTACATGCTTTACTTTCTGAAAATTATTTTAGTATTTAATATGAGAAGGCGGATGTATACAGCTAAAGAGTTTAATTGTCGCATTGCAGACGATGACGGTATGATAAAACACATTTACATTATTCGGACTATTGTCTTCACCTTTGTCGCCATATTTATTACAACGTTTCGGCCGTTGTACGCTCCTGTCTTCTTCAGGTGGTTGGAATGTTGAACTGAACCTTTAATTCGCTCACTGGGGTAGATTGTTCTAGTTCCACGTGCCATGTTTAATGGATGTCAGTTATTAGTTATCTACTGTTAAGTTTGCCACTGCCTTAACCAGGTATTGAACTTTGAGTCCTGTCACTGGATCTAACTAACGCCTTTATCCACTGTGGCATGTGTCTACGTAAATCCAGGGACAGGACCCAAAGAGTGTGAGTTCAAAACCTGGTTAAGTTGTTGGCCTTTCTTGTGCTCTGTGGTAAGTATATGAGTGTGGCCGGGAATCCATTAACATTTAGTCTTCTTTCTTAACTTCGTTAAATATGGTTTTATCACAAGAATTGTCGGAGAGCCTGCGGTTAATCGATTTTGGTATCTGTTTGATTATCGATTGATGATTGGAGGTATGTGTATGTACAGTGCTTTATCATTGGGTTTTCTGTGTGGTTTATATTTACCTTTTCGTAGATTAAAGGTGACATCTAGAAAATCTAATTCGTTTAGGTTAGTTTTTATATCTATGTGAAATCCGTTATTTTCAAAAACCCTTATTATTGCTTTTCTAGTTTTGTCTGTGTTTTGTTTGTTGTAGCTTCTTAAGATTATAAGGCCGTCGTTCCTGTAGAGTCCTGTAACATTTTATCTATTTCGCTTAGTTCATGTAGTAAATTTCGCACCCAAACAAATTAAACCCACGTGTTACTGTAGAATAAAGAATGAATATTCCTTAAACGGTAATTGCTTACAAAACAACGTAATATACCAAGCTACGGTAAAATCACCAGATAATGAAGAAAAAGTATATATAGGAGTAACTGAAGGACCCTGGAAACAAAGAAACTATGCACACAAAACATCTTTCACAAATAGTAAATACGCGAACAGTACGATGATTTCCAAGTACATCTGGGAAATTAAAACAAAACAGAAATCACGCCAAAAATATCATGAAATATAAGGAAAAGATCCTCAGCTTACAACAATCACTGAAAAACCTGCAAACTTTTCTTGGGGGGAAAAATAGCTATTATTACCTTCCCAGACCAAAAAAAAATTATTAAATAAACGATCTGAGCTCATCTCAAGATGCAGACATGAAAACGAATTTTTACTCCGTTACTTAAAAATCGAAAACTGAAATGAATAAATACAAATAAACAAAATAATATAAAAAAAAACTAGTGAAATAAGTTAACCCAAACAAATAATAAACAAATTAAAAAACACTTCCATTAGAATAGACGAAATACAATAAATGGAAATTAAAGATAAAATAAAGACAATCAACCCAAATAAGTAAGACAATTAATAATAATAAACAAATTAAGAAACCAATCCCACCAAAATAACCGCCAGAATAGGCGGCAACAACCAATCCAAAATTGGACGAAAAAATAACTATAACTGCTACATGTCGATAAAAAAAATCACTACGTCACTCAAAGATCGAAAACTAAGTAGAATAAATAAAAATATAAAAAATAAGTAAATAAATAAAAAAGCTAATAAAAATTAATCCAAATAAATAAATAAATGAACAAATTGACATATCGCCCCGGCTAAAATAACCGTTAGAACTAATAAAAATAAGCATAAATAATCAATCCAAATAAATAAATTAATAACTGTCCACCCGCCAAAATAACAAAATAGACTACGGTAAGCAGTCAAAATATTGGACGAATAAATAGCTTTAAGTATCTTCCCAGACCAAAAAAAACCCCAAAAAACTATTAGATAAACAACCTAAGTAAATCCCCATACACCCACAAATTTTTGTTACTACATAAAAATCATCAAAAAAACGAAAAGGCTAAATAATACAAAATGAAAATGAAAAACAAGTTAAATAAATAAATCCAAACAAATAAATTAATAAATAAATAAACAATCCACTCCCGCAAAATAACTGCCAGAATAGATTACCCACAATGCACCACTGACCCATATATATAAATAGCCGAGGAACTATCCAGCATTCGCGGCCTGACGATTGCGCTCAGTATGAAACAGCCTGTCGACTCTGAATGTTGAATTCACTATCCACATTTATATTTACATACGCTCTATCTCTGATATTGAGCACTTTATCCCATAAATATAGCACACCTTGAAATTATATGTCTTTATATTTCTTTATATATATATATATATATATATATATATATATATATATATATATATATTTCTTTATATATATATATATATATATATATATATTTCTTTATATATATATATATATATATATATATATATTTCTTTATATATATATATATATATATATATATGAGATAAAATGTGACAACACGTGTGCGCATGAAAAAGTTTTATTAAATTGCTTAAATTGTTCAGATGTTCGAATAAGATGATGTACATCAGGATCGAAATTAGGAACAAACTGTCCGAAGTTCATGTTTGCTTTCTTGCTTTTGTTCAAGTAAGTTCCAGTGTTTCAATTACTAACGAATTTCTCAACGCGACACACTCCCAAATATCTAATAACAACAACTTAGACTCGTTAGGCGTTGAACGTCTCTTTACAACTGCCCTAGACAAAGAAACCATAGACATAATAATACAGAACGAATACCATTACTTCTCGGTCTTATTTTCTCAAATTAGATCAGCAATTCTGCGTCAACTTTTATTCCTCACGATACATGTAGCTTGTTTATCGTCAACATCTACACAATGACTAACGGCATAGCGATGGGTTCGCCACTCTTACCTATCTCATCTAATCTCTACATGGTATATGTGCAAAGCAAAGTCTGTAATAATTTTGTCAAGCCATCCATATGTATTCCTTATATTGATGACATTTATATTAGCAACAAAAAACTAGAGGAAATTAAAAAAAACAAACTTAATGACTTTTTAAGAATTATTTCATCGTTTAATTTAATTATAAACTGAAAATTAGTACATTTTCCGACATTTTAGACGACGATAACATTCACCGTACTCTCATCCATACTTGACCAACTATAAAATAAGTTTACGACACAATCAATGTGGCTCTAAATGAACCACGAAAGGCTGGTGTGCCGTTAAGCATAATCAATCAATCAATCAATGGATTATTTTGAAAAAATCCACAAGCTAAAAGTTGTGTCTTCTCAACTATAAAAGTGAATGTTCACATTGATATAAAATAGATATTATAAAAACTTTATTTACCATATCAAAATAATCCTTTCTTCGGCACTATTTTATTAAGAAACAAATAACAAAAAAAAAAAACGGTTATTAGCATTAATTTCCCCAACCATGTCGTTGGCAAACAACTAAAATTATTTTTATCGGAATTTAGAGAAAATAACACGAGCAATCATTCTGATAATATAAATGAAAAAAAACAAAAACAAAACAACACATCTTTAATTTATTCTCTCATAAATAGATACATTCTATATTACAAACAAGATGAAAGCCATAGAAATGGTAGTTATCTGTTATGTATTACTAAACAATCCTAACAAATACACACGATTTATCATTTACTATTAAAAGTCCAAAACATCTAACCTAATTAGTATCAATAGCAGGAGACCTCAAAAAAATACGACGCTAAAAAAATAATGATTTTACGAATTTTTTTCCCCTCTGGGAGATTGCATCTCCGATATCAACGATACGGAAATTACATTCTTACATCGGCCACACCTTCACTACACTCTTTCGTAGGTTGACTTGTCACATATCTAAATTTGTGCACATATCGACCAGTACATAAGGAACAAGCAAAATATAATTATCAGAGTAAGACAAATATTAGTAGATAATACCAAAACACTATAGAGTATCCAATGTAAGAAAAGATTTGAAATCCTATAAGCTGATTATACAAAGCAAACAACCGGCATAAATAAATTATCTTTCACAGAGGTAACGCTATCTTGAAGTGTGTATAAATTATTTCATCTGCGTAGAGTAAAAGGTGTGATAAAGATGTGCTCTTTTCGGTATGGCCTCGCTCCCTTTAACTGTTATAGATGGTATTTATCAATCCACCCACGGGGATCGAATGTGGCACAAGACCTTTTTAATGTGGGTATCTCCGAGCCCGTAGGCCCAGCCAAAAATAAATAACCATCCAAACCCACCGAGGCGGGCCAGTTCCGTCAACCTCCCCCAACGAAGTCCTACCCTTCGGCGGAGCTTCGTCCGGGTTCCTCTCTGCAAGCAGAGAGTTCGACAGACACCGGACCCGGCAGCTCACAAAGCGCAGATACTACACTTTGATCCTAGCCACTGGGCCGAGCGAGTATTCTTTTTAGAGATGGTATTCATCAATCCACCCACGGGGATCGAATGTGGCACAAGTCCTTTTTAATGTGGGTATCTCCGAGCCCGTAGGCCCAGCCAAAAATAAATAACCATCCAAACCCACCGAGGCGGGCCAGTTCCGTCAACCTCCCCCAACGAAGTCCTACCCTTCGGCGGAGCTTCGTCCGGGTTCCTCTCTGCAAGCAGAGAGTTCGACAGACACCGGACCCGGCAGCTCACAAAGCGCAGATACTACACTTTGATCCTAGCCACTGGGCCGAGCGAGTATTCTTTTTAGAGATGGTATTTATCAATCCACCCACGGGGATCGAATGTGGCACAAGTCCTTTTTAATGTGGGTATCTCTGAGCCCGTAGGCCCGGCCAAAAATAAATAACCATCCAAACCCGTCGAGGCGGTCCAGTTCCGTCAACCTTCCCCAACGAAACCCTACCCTACGGCGGAGCTTCGTCCGGGTTCCTCTCTGCAAGCAGAGAGTTCGACAGACACCCGACCCGGCAGCCCACAAAGCGCAGATACTACACTTTGATCCTAGCCACCGGGCCGAGCGGGTATTCTTTTTATAGATACTGTTAACTGTTATAGATTATGTCACTTTCATCTCTCAAATAAAATAGGAGGATATGGGCAAGAGAATCTGGTCAACAACAGACATTAACAGCGCACGGTTTTTGATAATGATTGAGACTGTTGTTTTTAAACTACAATTCTCCATGATTTTCTCTGGTACATTAATATCTGCTCGATGCGTATCCAAATGAAAACAAATGACGTCAAACATTATGAAATGGACAAAGTCCGACAATTATTTTAAAACATTTTTTATATTTATACGTTCTTTTTATAGATAAAACTATTTAAGTAAATGCTCTGTTTATAATCATGGAGAATTGTAGTTTAAAAACAATAAAATCGACCTCGCTAACCGAAACGCTCCTCTGTGGCTAAAACGGTAAAGCACGTCAGGCTATATGACGATTCCGTATAGGATACAGGTTCGATTCCTGTCGGAGGACGCATATTTTCTATGAAAATTTCTCGGACATTCAGGCCGGTAAATGTCGTTAATACTTTTTATTGGTGGCCTGACGATTGCGTCTAGCATGAAACAGACTGTCGCCTCAAAGTGTTGACTTCAATGTTCACTTTTATGTTTACATATGCTCTATCTCTGATACTGATCACTTTATACCATAAATATAGCACACTCTAAGACGATATTTCTTCTTCTCACACACCCCCACACCCCCACACACGCATATATATATATATATATATATATATATATATATATATATATATATAGATAGATAGATAGATAGATAGATATGGACTGAGCTAGACAGTTTTAAGTGGTGCTATACTAACGGGTAAATGTTCTCGGTATCATAAATAGAGTATAGATAAATATAAAAGTAAAAAATGAGGTCAAAAACAAGCTATCACAGTATGTTTCATGATTTAATGTATTCTTCAAGCCTGAACTGCCCACGTATACACACACACACACACACATCATATATATATATATATATATATATATATATATATATATATTAATGATAAAATATAATTTTAAGGTAGCTTATATTTATGGTTTAAAGTGTTCGATATCAGCGTATGTAAATATAAAAGTGGACATTGAAGTTAACACCCAGCGGCTACGGTCTGTTTCATGCTTAAGCGAAATCGCCAGTTCATCAATTGCCCTGACGATTGCGTTTAAGCATATAACAGACCGCCGCCGCCGCCGCCGCCGCCGCCGGGCTTTGACCTAAATGTACACTTTTATCTTTATACATCTTTATACATTTTTAAATCGGAATCACGTCAAGCAAGGCGGTAATGCCTCTAAAACACAGGGCGTTTGGCAGAAGTAGGATTAGGAACATTAACGATGAGCAGAAAAAGAAGAGAGTACTCAGTAGATAGCTATTTATATTGCATTTAAATTTTTAAGATAAAAGTTGTCTGGAAAGCATGGAAGCGGAAGGGACTTCCACAAGCGAGAAGTGCGAGAAAAGAAACTTAACATAGAATTTACTGTTGCATCTAGCCAGCTCACCTGTAAATTGATGAAATCTCGACACTTAAATGTAAAAACTGTAGGTACCATAGCAAAGTGCTCATTCGAAAAATTACCATGAAAGTATTTGTAAAAATACATAGAGAGGCAACCTTATGTTGGTGTTAAAGTAACTGAAGCTGAGCCACCAGATCAGGACCAATAATATTGCTGATTCTTCTTTGGATTTTATCAAGGAGCTCAAGGTAAATAGCAGGATCATCGGACCATATATGGCAGCAATATCGTAAGGATGGACGAATGGTAGTCTTATAGATATGTAAGATAGATTCTGGAGAGAAAAATTGTTTCGCCCGACATAGTGAATCGACTTTCTTAGTAGTTGATCTAGCAATGGATTCAATATAGTTTGTCTACTTCATATCAGAAGAGAACGTGAGTCTTAGAAGGAGAAATGAGTCACTTTCATGGAGGTTAGCATCAGCCATGCTGATGGAAGTCAGCAGTGGCTCTCTCCGATGATAAATGGAGAAATGTTTAGCTTTCGAGGCGTTAAAATTAATAAGCCATCGTTTACCCCAGTTAACGACGTAGTTGAAGTTTGTTTTGGCATTTTGACTTTGTCAGACTGATAACCCATACTACTGAGGCAGGTGTAAATTGTTGCATCACCAGCGTAGATGCCAAGTTGAGACCTCATGTCATCAGGAAGGTCATTAATGAAAATTAAATATAAGTTAGGAACAAGGATGAGGTCCTGCGGCTCACCTGCGTTAGTAAGAAAGGATCTAGACGAGTGACCGTTCGGGGTAACTTTCATTTCATGATTTGATAGAAAGAGTGGATCAGTTCAAAAAAGTGTCCGGAGACACAGTAACTTTTCAACTTGTGGGGAAGAACTGAATGCTAAACCCTTTCAAACGATTTGGAGATGTCCACTGTAACAGCAGGGGCTTCACTGTTTGTTTATTTTTTTTTTGTTTTTTTATCTAGAGCATGATAAACTCTGCAAATATCGTCACATCAGAAACGAAAATCATATTGCATGTCTAAATACACACAGACAAACACACACACACACATATATATATATATTTATGGTAAAATGTTTGTTTACAAGTGCTCCAAATCAATGTGTATGTCCAAATAAAAGTGGATAATGAGTTCAATCAAGAGTAGCGAGAGTTTGTGTCATGCTTGAACGCAATTTTCAGTCCTGCGCTTTGGCGCGACTATTTATATATGCTTGTGGATAGCGCGCCATGTGTAGAATGTATATATATATATATATATATATATATATATATATATATATATATATATATGTGTGTGTGTGTGTGTGTGTGTGTGTGCAGCATATTATATATGTATATATATATATATATATATATATATATATATATATAATATGCTACACATGGTGCACTATCGATATATATATATATATATATATATATATATATATATATATATATATATAGAAGGAGGTACGGTGGCGAGAGGCTCGGATTTAGAGAGCCGAGTTCGAATGCCAGTCAAATCCATTACATTCACCTACGTGCTAATACCGTTGGGGAAGGTATTCATCCTCTTCTTCTCTCCCCAGCTATGGGTAACTAACAGGACAGACTGGGTTCTATAGCCTTGGATTGCAAGTTGTTTAGGAGAAGGAAAACTCTGAATTGTAACCTTGTGGCAGGTCTCTGGGTTCGGCCCTTCAAAACGTGTGGTCGATCTGCACAAAAACTTAACCACTGTAATTAAATCATATGAGCTGGTGACAGGGCTATCGGTTCCTAGGAACTGAACCTTCTTGACCCTCATACGTCGAATACAACGAGATAAGCCACTATAAATATGTATATAGACGGTGTATTTTCATTGTGGAAATCATATTATTAGGAAAAACCCGATCTATGTCTGATTCCACACAGTGCAAAATTTTTATGAAAATAAACTTAAAAAATAAACTTAAATTTGAAAGTTTGATCAGTGTAAACGCGTTAGGACGGTATATTATTAGTTGTACAGGGGAGTGGAGGAAATGAGAGTGTAAACAGAGATGAAGAGAGTTATAAGTTGCGGTGTGGGGAAGACGTCTCGCGTGTGGTCAATAGAGTCGAAAATTGTTCGACCAAGTTATCAATTCAGAAAAAACGGGCTGTCATTAGGATAACTTTTTCGAAAGACGTGTTGTCGTTATAATAATATCAGACGAGACAAAAAAGTGACGACCCTGACGATCCGTATAGGCGAAACCTAAGTAGGTTTACCTGGCTCTTTAGGTTCATATTTAGGTTTGCTCTGCTTAGTGTATTGAGCACTTTACGCAGTTACTTTTGCTTTACTCGTTTTGGAGGTTTTTTCTTTGGACTCTGAGCTTAGATTCTGGACGAATATTTTCGCCTCAATTTCATGGTCTCAGTTCTTTCTTTTTTTATCCCTTCTTTTCCCTTGGGCATTGGTCTGTTCAATTACAAGCCAAAATATCAAATGAGAGTATACATATATATATATATTTCAGGAAGAGGTATAATGTACATTATTTACATTATTACGACTATTGTCCCCATCTTTGTCGCCATATTTATTACGAGGCTTCGGTCGTTGTACGCTTCAGCCTTATTCAGATGGTTGGAATGTCGAACTGAACCCTTTATTTCGCTCACTGGGTTGACTGTTCTAGTTTCACGTGGCATGTTTAATGGATGTCAGTTATCAGTTCTCCTATTAATTTCCACTGCCTTAACCGGGTATTGAACTCACAGTCGTTAGGTCCTGTCTCTGGATCTAACCAACGCCTTTATCCACTGTGCTATGTGTCCTTGTATAAATTTCTGGGTATTATAAACCTAATGTCTCAGCAACCATTTTTACCAGTGCTCATATTGCAATTTCTGCTGTTATCAATTCATGTTTTTACCAGAGATCATATTGCAACTTTTGTTGTTATTATCGATTTTCTCTGGGACTCTTTATTACTGGTTCCCATATTGTATTCATTTCTATGCTTGGTCGGCTCAAAAAATTTTTGTGTTCTAGCATATGTGCTGATTCCTTAAGTTTACACATTTTCCACTGGTGTTCCTTGTCTATGATCTCAATTTCCTCCCACCGGAAGAAGGCTGAAGCGTACAACGGCCGAAACGTTGTAACAAATATGACGACAAATATGAGGACAATAGTCCGAATAATGTAAATAATGTATAAATATATAATAATCTTACATACATATATGTGTGTGCGTGTGTGTGTGTGCAATAATAATAAGAAGAAAAATACAGTAAGATATTACAAACAGATCTTTACGAATTTTACATAGAAATTGGAAGTATATATATATATATATATATATATATATATATATATATATATATATATAGATAGATAGATAGATATCAAAAGTCACCTTCTATTGAAAATGTTCAGAAATCTTCGGACAATATTTGGAATTTCCCAAAAGATTATAAAGCCAATGCACATCGTATCGAACGAGAAGAAGGAAAAATGATGCATGCACCCCTCCAAGAATGGGAAAATATAAACACCACTAATGTTAGGCAAGCTCTAACGAAATCTCAAAAATGTTAATCCCCAGGAAATGACAAGGTACCCAATTTTTGGCTCTATCATCTGTCATCAATCCATAAACCCTTGCACAAATGCTATCCATGCTTATTAGTGTTCCCAATGAAATCCTAGAATGAATCACTGAAGGTACATATCTCCTGTTAAAAACATTTGAAACAGATGATCCGAAAAATTATAGGCCAATAATATCTGTTCACCACATATAAATTGTTCACGTCTGTTCTGACAAACTGTACTTCCTATTTTCTCAAAGAAAACAACATACGTCCCTTGGAATACAATGGATGTCGAAAAGTTTCATAGCGTTGCACAGATAAACTTTTGATAAAAAAATCATTCTGGAAAACTGCAGGAAAAGAGGTAGAAATTGATAGATTACTGTAAAGCCTTTCATAGTGTGCCATACTTCTGGATCTTTGAGACTTTGGCAGTCTCCTCGATGATAGTAAATTTCCTTGAACAGAGCATTGGAATAGGGAAAAGCACATTATACCGAAATTACAGCAAACACACCGCTACTTCCAATCGCCTGAATATTCGACGAGAAATCTTTCAAGGAGACTTCTTGTCACCATTTCTTGTCTATCTTTCATTCACCCAATCATTCAATCACCTAATGAACATGATGAACCTAATGATCTCAAACTCTTTGCCAAAGACGACAATAAGTTGAACGGTCTCCACAATACTGTAAAATGTTTCGGTGACGACATAGGTATGCATTTCGGATTAGATAAATATGCAAAAGTAACATTCAAGAAAGGAAGAAACACACACAATAGATGTAGATTTTGTTTCAAAGATTAGGAAACTGGAACAAGAAGAAGCCATTAGGTAACTAAGAATTAACGAAGAAGATGAAATATTGCATACACTGATGTAGGAGAAATTAAGTAAAGAATACTACAGGCGTTTCCGTTTGGTATTGAATATTAATCTGAATACAAAAAACAGAATATCAGCCATAAACACATTAGCTGTACTGTGGTGCAATATAATTTCAACATCTTTAATTGGGTCATAGCTGACATTAAGCGAATGGACCCCAAAACGAGAACGGTTCTTACTTGCCGTGCATCATCCCAAAGTTGATGTTGATCGTCTGTATGTGCCCAGATCCGAAGGAGGCAGAGAATAGTTCAACTAGAACTGTCTTACAAAGGTATAAGAGTTGAACTTCAAAGATACATGGAAACTACAGGATGCTAGATGATGATCTGTGTGAAAGAACATGAAAGAAACTTTATTCTATAATAAAGGAAGCCAACAATTTCAAATTGGAATTTCAAGTGGGTGAAGAAATGCAAGTGAAACATAATGCACTCACTGAAGCGGCAAAAACATTAAAAAAATAAAGCAAAATAAATGTAATGGCTCAGATACCGAAACGATGCCAAGATAAACCTCTTCACTGTTAATTTTCTGGCTGTACCAAACAAGCTGAATGAAACAAATCCCGTAACCATCAATGGCTATGTAGGGAAAGGTTAAAAGTTGAAACCGAAGGTTTTATTCTTGCTTCACAAGATGGATGCTTGCTAACTAAAAAAAAACAAAAAAAAAATACTCAAGAATATTCTCTATGAACATGGACACAATATGTTGACTGTATTCTGAAAATAAGACATTCTATAATACTAAATATATAAATGGAACAACCCATTTCCAGTTAACAGGAAATATATTTCCTCCTTGAAGATGTCTAAATGTATAGCGGAAGGAGCACGAAAAAATATATTTGAACCGTTTTTGTATAATTTATCTACTTAAAAGCAAAAAAATACGATCATATATAAGAAATTATACAAAAACTTAATCAAAGCACCTTGTCTATCATATTTAAGGAAGCTTGCGCATACACACACACACACACACTCAGAGACATATATATATATATATATATATATATATATATATATATATATATATATATCAAATATGTGGTGCAGTTCAATTTATATTACAATGAATCATTCATACAAAAAGTAGATTAGTAAAGTTAATGATATAAAATGCTTATAATTTTTAAAAACAAGGATCATAACATTCATCGAGTGATTGGGAGGTTAATGCACCTTTTGGTAGCGAAGTGATTTCGCCATTTTATATCATTAACTTTACTAATCTATTTTTTGTATGAATGATTCTTTGTAATATATATATATATATATATATATATATATATATATATATATATATATATATATCAGTGGACTAAATTTGTTACTACGCTGACTTCCTAAACAACGAATACGTTTTGCTACTTTCTCATACATTTTTCCGAAGATAATTCTTGATATTTAATATATAAAATATTATATATCGTTATCTCATGCATATACGTATATATAGTCACCCCACCCCCGCAAAATATTGGAACGGCGAAGCTTATCCCTTTGTTGTTCTGAAGACATTTTAGATTTAAGATTAAAAGTTGAATATGAAGCAAGAGTTGAGAATTTCAGCTTTGAGCGCACTCATTTCTGTTAGAAAAAATCTGCCTGAGGACGCATACTTTAACAGGATTTCTCTAATATTCAGGCCGGTAGATATAAATAAAGAAATATACTGTTTAATAAATAAATAAAACAGAGCATCTACTCAAATATGTGTATCCATATGAAGAAATAAGATTTAAACAAATTCTTCAGGTGATTGGAATTTCGAACTGAAGTCTATATTTTATCCACCTGGGTAGACTCTTCAGGTTCTACGTGCCATGACTTTTACCCATGTCTCAGTTATCTCCCTTTAACTCAACTCCAAGTTTTTTTTTTCACCGTTATCATAGTCAGTTATTGAATTCACAACGCTTTGCGTCAAGCCAGTGGATCCAAACAACACTAAGCCATGTGTCCTTGCTGACATCAGTGTATGAATTATGGAGATTCAAAAGCTTAATGCCTCATTAACTATTTTACCAGAGCTCATAATGAAATTTTGTAGTTATTATTGCTTTTCTCTGGCACTCCTCATTACTGGTTCCTATATTGTATTCATTTCTATGCTTGGTTGGCTCAGGAGATTTTTGTGGCTTAGCATATGCGATCATTCCTAAAGTTTTCGTATTTTCCAGTTATGTTCTCTTTCTATTCTTTCAACCTCGTGCCACAGGGGATGGTGATCTCGCTTTTCCCTCCATATGTGGTCAGCTATGCTTGATTTTTCTATTTCTCATCGTGTTACCGCTTTATGATATTCCTGCAGTCTTACCTTAAGGGGTGACCTGTTTCTCCTTTATATTTAACACAGCTGCACGGGATGGCGTACACGCAGTCCTTAGTCATGTGCTCGTCGAGGGGAGGTCTTACTCGGAAGTAGTGTCTACAAAGTGTCGAAATTTTAATTTTGATCCGTGAAATTGAAAGGATTGAAATAAAAATAGACATAATATATCAAGATTAATCAGCCAAACACACACACACACACGAACACACACACACATATATATATATATATTGTTGATATTGAAATATCTGAACAATGTAATATTAATATGGCCTACAGGAAAAGCTATTGAAAGTTTAATATTTTTTTTTTATTTTAACAAGAAAAAAACGAATCATCGAAGAGTTCTTTAACCTACAAACCTTAGCTTGGCGCTACTTAATCTTCTTAAGTAAACACTCGTTTGTATTTGTACGAAGCAAGATTTTTCCCGCGATATCGAAGATAAAGCTTCCTTGAAGCTGAACTGAAGCGACATATTATTTTCAATTTGCTTAGACCGTGCTCCTTGCGTTTACAGGAAGAGATGTTTCTATATTTTGTTTTCTTTTTTTGGCCTTCGTTTCTTTTCGGGAACGCACCAGATCTGACATGTGATTTAACGAAAACTGACAACCTCTTCACGAAGGCAAAGTGACGTTTATGTAATCAGATAAACGCAGGATATGTTTACGTTGTCTGCAGACGAGCGTGAATCTCACAGACAAACGCGGAAAAGGTGAGAATTGAAATGGGCTGAAGTTTTTCGGTATCTTCAAATGGTTGGAACTGTTGACCTTAAAAAATACATTTCTTGATACCGATTCGTAACAACTATAAGTACAGTCGGCAATTCTATCGTTTTCGTCTCCAACTCCGTCTATACGCATTAGGAATTACAAGCAAAACGATAGCCGTACACTGACCGCTACCCAATATTCAAACGCGGCTAATTTGGATGTTGAGTAGAAATAAAGTAAATATGTCACTATTTCGACCGCATTTACGTCGGACAATCGGAAAGAAATCTGTATATTATAAAAAAAAAAAACACTGCAGGATTCAACAACTTAAGAAGAACATTATTGATTCTTACACCGAGGTTTCTGTTGATTTGTTGATGTGAAAAGCAAATGGTCAGAGCTACAAACAGCTGTTTCAAACTCAGTAAATACTGGAGATAAATATATACAAATAAATTTACTTACGTTTGTTTTTTATTTGATTTTGTGGTATTCATGTCGAGTTTTATGCTAATAAGTTCATTGAAGGATATCGAATGCTAGATTAAGACTGATATCTATCTATCGATCTATCTATCTAAATATTAGTCTGTTAATAATTATCTATCTATTTATCAGTCTGTTAATATCTCTCTTAAACTGTTAATAACTCTCTATCTACCTAATTACCAATCTATCTATCTATCTATCTATCTATCTATCTATCTATCTATCTATCTATCTATCTATCAGTCTGTTAATTATCTAGCTATATATTACTCTATTAATATTTATCTATCCATTTCTTAGTCTGTTAATATGAATCTATGTATATATATATATATATATATATATATATATCTATGCCTTAGTTAATATCTATCTATCTGTCTGTCGGTCTTATCTATCTATCTATCTATTATTCTAAATTTCTTAGTCTTTACAGTATCTATCTATCTATCTATCTATCTATCTATCTATCTATCTATCTATCTATCTATCTATCTATCTATCTATCTTAATTTCCTAGTCTTTGCAGTATCTATCTATCTATCTATCTATCTATCTATCTATCTATTAGACTGTTAATATATATATATATATATATATATATATATATATATATATATATATATATATACATCTTTGTCGGTTAATATCTGTCTATCGATCTATCTTTCTCTAAGTCTATTAATATCTATCTATCTATCTATCTATCTATCTATCTATCTGTTAGTCTGTTAATATTTGTTTAGTATTTATTAGTGAAAAACATTGGGAAGAGGTGGAGGATGTTCGCCTGATGTTTTGTGGGATTAGTTCACAGGAAAAGGAGAAGTCTTTGCCATATCTGCCGTCAACATCGGCTTTGTTGCAGTGGACTAGCCACTCTTTATGTTGAATACTGAAGTCACCGCAGATAAGAAATCTACTCGAGTGGTAATGAGTGAGAGAATCATCAATTTTCTCATATATTCGGTCGACGATTACCGTCCTTTCGTCCCGAGGGCGGTAGAGAGAGCAATGACAAATGCCGTACTATGGATAAGTGCCACATAGAAGCACATATACGGGAGATCGTGTTCATCGATTTTTTGTCCTTGCGAGTAGGGGGATGTAAGCTCCGAGTCCGTGGCCGTGACCATTTTAGGTAATCATATTTCTCTATGACAGGTGAATAGCTCGGGACTTTGAAACCCTCCAGTGCGCATGAAGCGTTGGTACCAGTTTCAGAAAATAACTGTAGGTATGTTTTAGTTTGAAGAATATGGTGTTAAACTTCTGGAAAGTTGGCGTAGGAGATGGTGTACGAGGGGTCGTCTTTCTATATTTTTGGTTGGGTTTGATAGTTTCGTTCATTTGTGTTTTGTTTGGTTTCATGTGGGCATTGATTGGTAGAAGTATCGTAGGCAGAGAGACAGACATACCCGCAGGAGTTGCAGGTATAAAAAAAAATTAGAGAGATACTTCCGTAGCAGTACCTCTTAATCATGACATCGAGAGGCCAGATCGGAGACTACTGATCGGTCCAGAAACCACTCAAATATAGTATACAGTAGCTCCGATATTATAGACCTGCTGTTAGGTTAGCCTTCTTCCGAGTTACTAGAAGGTTCGGATCCCTGACTATCAGGCGGATAACGCCAAAAACCAGAAAACGTCTAGCTTCAGCATCTTTAATGAAGGGTCTGTAATTATAAAAGTACGCGGGTATAGGGTTTAAGAAAGCTTTATTCAACTGATAATACAAGGTTCACGTATTGTGTCCTTTTATAGTCCCAGTAAACAGAAATAGCTCTCTTAAAGAGGAGAGTAATAAAACAAGGGGGGAACACTCTTCATTATTCATAACAGGGACGATTAACCCAGGAAAGAAAATTCATACGTGATGCTTAGAGTGGACATGTCGCGTCTGCCCAGAAGTCAAGGCAACAAAACTCCTCATTGGGTCAGAAACATCGTACAGGGCTGAGACCTAAAGGCACCGAGACAAACTCACTCATGTACTTGAAGACTAAAGAGACACTGGAAGAAGGTTGAGGAGGTAATGAGGTGCTTACCCGATCCCCATTTGAATTAGTATAGATGATTACAGGGTGGTGGTATGTAATGGGCAAGTTAACAATTCAAAAGAAGAAGAAAAGAAAAAAACAGGTTTACAAAAGAGAAGGATTATGGATTGTGGAGAAGGTTATAGACAGAGAGTCTGAAATGGTTATAAAGTGCCAATATCCACTTTTTGAATATGAACTCCTTCGACAGCAGACCACGCTAGAAAAAAAAGTAACATTAAATGTATGAGTCAAAGGAATCGTTAATAATTTAGTGTGCAAGAAAGTTTGGAAATATGGAGAAAAACAAGAGAAAACATATAGGAAACAGAACATATGCATTACGGGACATTGAAGGAAAGAAGATAGATTCGTGATGCTCAGAGGGGTCATGTCGCGTCTGCCGAGAAGTCAAAGCAACAGAACTTCTCCTTGGGTCAGAAACATCGTACCGGTCTGAGACCTGAAGGCACCGAGACAATCTCGCTTATGTACCTGAGGACTAAGAGATCCATTGCGATGGGGTAGGGGATAACGAGGGTTGTCGGGAATGCATGTGCATCTCCTACCCCCGTTTGAAATTATATAGTAGATGGTGACCAGGGCGGAGACTGCAATGGAAATGTGATCTATTCAAGTGAAAAGAAAAAAAAATAAATTCAGGCTTGCAAAGGAGAAGCACTATGCATCCTGAGGAAGGATTATGGACAGGAAGTGTGAAACAGCCATAAAATTTTAAAGCTTTAAATTCCAGTATGCACTTTTTTGGAAAGTGGATTGACTCCATTGCACAGTAAGTCACGCTAGCACTACATGCAAGCCGCTAGTGGCCCGCTGGCAGGCAGCCGATGGCAAAGCCAGTGGTCCTCTGCTGGCAGCCACCGCCAGTGGTAGCATTACCGAGAGGAACAAGCCAGCGGTCTGACTGCTCGCTCATGTACTATGTCTAAGACAGCGATCGGCAACATTTGCTTTGTGCCGACTTAGGGTTTTAAAATCATTCAGTGTGCCAATATATTTTTCTACGGTTTATCAACCCTTTTGCAGGTTATTTAAAGCCAGGCCATATTTTTCCATTGTAAGTAATTTTGGGATATAATAATGGTTTACTGATACAAGTATACTAATTAACCCATAGCATGGAGGGATGAGGCGGACACATAAATGTCCCAAGGATATTTGTACGTAAGTGATTATAACGTACCCAATAAGAATTAGAACTCAGCCCTCCAATTAACAATCACAAGTCATTATTTATTACACCATCCGCACATCCAAGCTTACAGAACCTGGTATTTCTAAGATACTGATCAGTTAATGAATTAGTAATCAAATATTGAGTGAACTTTTCAATCAGATATTGATTTTAACTACTAAAGTTTATTTTTTATTTCAGTGGCATTATTATTCTCAACTAGTGAAAAACTTCTTTTTTTTTTTTTTTATCAATTTGCTTAGATTTCACTTCTTTTTCCTGAAAATATGTGGGTCTGGGTAAGCTACCGTAGAGGTCAGTAACCTTTTACTTTAGTATATATTATTAAGTTGGTGCAAAAATAATGTCGTTTTCTCACATATGTTACTATGTGAGAAAACGACATTATTTTTGCACCAAACTAATAGAATTGCAACACCTAAATATCTTCTTTGCGTTGTAGTAGTTATTAGTTCGGACTTGGGTGATGTCATTTGCGGCTGCGTGCCATTGGGAATTCTTTGGCGTGCCATGTTTGACACGTGTGTCGTAGGATGCCGACTACTGGACTAAGAAGCTCCATGAGAGAAGTGGGAGTAACAAGGGTTTGCTCGAGGATGAATTTGTATCCTGCCATTTAGTAGATGGTTAAAAGGGCGGGGTCTGCAAAGGTCAAGTTAACTATTCAAGAGATAAAATTCAAGCTTACAAAGGAGAATTGTGGATCGGAGGGAGAGTTATGGACAAGGAATATGAAACATCTATAAAGTTAAATAATTTAAAAAGGAGTAAGTTAGTAATAATATCCTCTTTTTTTGGAAAGTGAATATACACCACCCGCAGTAACCCACGCTAGAAAAAACTCTCATTAAATATATGGCCCTCGAGAATTAAAAAATACATTAATGTGCATGCAATTTATACATATGTTATCATGCTCATATATATATATATATATATATATATATATATATATATATATATATATATATATATATATATATATATATATGACTCTCCCGTCGAATACGACGTACGATGTATGTGCATGACCATCCACAATTTTTTAATGGCCGAATACAGAGACCTGATGCACTACGTGACACAAGGTTCTCAAACGACCATCTGCAGGTTTTGAATATATATATATATATATATATATATATATATATATATATATATATATATAGTCTCTTTGTATCAGCGGAAGTAGTAAATAACACAGACAATTTTTAGCACGTTTTTTTTTGTATAACAAATATTAATTGGGAAAATCTTCCAAAAATATAAATTATCGCCGGATGTTAAAGAAATTTTCAGGAACTATTCACAGGTGATCGAAATTATTACAAATAAGTTGTTTTTATTAAGGTCAAAAAATAAATATTTTTTATGAAAACACTAGAAATTCGATCGTGTCTAGGTTAATGATTACAATAGGCACAAATAGGCACAATAGGATCACAGGGCTTTGAGGAATGCAAATCATGTTTTTTTTGTTTTTAATTGGACCCCCCCACTACCTGAAAATCAGCTCTGAATTGTAACATACAAAACTCAATAAAACAAATATCTTATTTAATTTCAAATGCTTTTATTTGCTTTTAGTTGTTTTTATGAATATGGACAATATTTTCTGAAAGCAAAATATTTTTTGGATGAAAAATGAATTTTTAATACAATTATTTGTTATTTCTTTAATTATAATACATTTTTACATTTAAGATGTTAAAATATTTTAAAATTAGTTTAAAGCCGCAGCACGTTTCCTAAGTTTCCTTATGAGATAGATCTTTTTTAGCGCGTTGTAAATTGTATCGTTTTGACTAATCAGAACATCCGCAGTAATTAAGAAATGTAATTTTGTGTTCATAAAAATCATTAAAATGGCTGCAATTAAAAAGTACGGAAGGTCACAAGCAATAAAACATCATGTGTCTTCAGTGTAAGCGTTCTCCGCTGAACGTCGATTACATTATTGCAAATTTTTCGTGCGAAACACATGCTGAGCATTTTGAATTAGCGTTTTTTACTCATTAAAAAAAATTTGAACATCATCCTAAGCCATTTTCACCATCAACATTACTACATTTTTAAAAGTACCATTTATTTCATTTACATATTTCATTGCAATTTCAATTTTTTGACGTTGATTTACAGTTTGTACTTTTCAGTGAGTCGTCATTATTTCAAACAAACTGTTTTCAGTTCTATCCTTAAGTGTTGTTGTCATCACCCTGCTGAAAAGGTGTTAAAAAACAAAAATAGATCAAGCCATTGTTCAAATATAGATTTTTAAAAAATGGATTTTTTTCAAGGTGATGACAGCTTGGTATTAATTTCAACACTGTTTTCCTTATCGCTGATTAAAAAAAAATCAAAAAAAAATCCTGGTTTTCAGTGTTCAGGAATAGCAATTTTAACTATTTTTTCATATTTTATCCCCTAGAAATTTTTTTTATAATCATTTAAACTAACCAATTTCACGTAGAAATGAAAGAGCATTCTTTGATTTTAGAAAATACCTAATTTCATGGGGTGCAGATCAAAAGTTTCCTTGATATTTTGTTCAGATGATGACAAAAGTCATTTTTCAATTTTTTGTTTCAGTTCAAATTGGCTGTAGTGTAACAAAATAACTTTTGATATGTTTGTGATGATTTATACTTGGGATAGAAATGTTTTCTCATAGCAGATCTGTATTGACTTTAGGGGGCAATAGTTGCCCTCAAAAAGCTGCACAGCACTTGTATTTTAATTTAATTATAGTATTTATAATTTCTACAGATAGTATCAATAAATTTATGGTTTGCGCTACAGTAATAAAAATAAAAATAAAAGAAATTTGAATGCTGAAAGGTTTTTTTTTTTACTTTAATAATTACGAGGTACCACAGAAGCTGGTTCATGTAAAAAAAACGTTTCATCAATTATGTCCTTCCGTATGATAACTCGAATCTCAAGTTAGCTGTCGATATGTGATGACAGCAATCATTTATCACTTGTCAATAGCCAACGATGTTAAGATCGCCTCCTTTTTATTTTAAACAATATTTTTCTTCGAAGAAAGTAAGCAAAAGTTTTTTTCAAAATATATTAAAATAATCTTTAAATTTGCTAATTTTCGTCACATAAATTTTAAAACACTTATAATTGATTTTTGTAAAATTATTAAACTAGGATTTTAACTTAGTTTACAAAATTAAAAAAAAAAAACGTGAATCGAGTTATTTTTAGTAATTCCACTGACAAAAAATACAGATGTTTAACTAAAATTTTGGACATGCTAAGAAAGAGTAAAAAAATTTAAAAAATAATCAAAAAATACTTTGGTATTTCTTCTTAATAATGATATATTTACTTAAGCATATAAGTTTTTTCATCAAATTTAAGGCTGTTCATGTCATGTTATGCTCTTTTTATTGATTTTCATGGAGGTACCTTATATATATATATATATATATATATATATATATATATATATATATATAAAAGTGAACATAGAAGTCAAAACTTAGAGGCGACAGTCTGTTTCATGCTATATGCAATCGTCAAGCCAAGACTATATTTCTTTATATATATATATATATATATATATATATATATATATATATATATATATATATATATATATATATATATATATATAAGTAGTTATTCGAAAATTATAATATAAATATGTTATAAAATTACTGCAAAAATAGTCATTTTGTTTCAACACTTCTGGTGTTGTATATTGCTCTACTCTGTATACCAATCCTATACCTGTATATATATATATATATATATATATATATATATATATATATATATATATATATATATAGTTTATGCGTTATGTTTATAGATGCAAATATTTATTACATGCTCTGTTTATAATAAAACAGTATTAACAACATTTACCGGCCTGAATGTCCGAGAAATTTCGTAGAAAATATGTCCTCCGACAGGAATCGAGCCTGTATCCTACACAGGAATTTTTTATGGCCGGAGTGCTATATAATTTAGCTACAGAGGAAGCGGCTAGTTAGAAAGTCGATTTACTGCTTTTAAACTACAAATTTCTAATGATTTCTCTCGAACGCTCATATCTACTCGAAGCCTATCTTAACGGAAACAAATGACGTCATATATTATGAAATGGACTAATATATTTAAGTAAATTCTCTTTGCATCTGTTTGTGTCTATAAAAAATACCGTATAAACAATAAATATATTAAGATAATTATCGAAATTAGTGCATTTCATTATATATATATGTATGTATATATTTAAATAGGGGTACTTGCTTTGAAAAACCTTGGGTATTTTGGCTTGTAGTTGAACAAAACTGTACCCAAGGCAAAATGAGGAAAATAAAAAAAGTAAGAACCAAGAACATGAAGCTGAAGCGAAAACAATCGTCCAGAGTTGAAGTTCAGAGTCCAAAGGAAAAAACCTCCAAAACGAGAAAAATGAATTATGTCAAGTGCTTAATACACGAAGGAGAGCAAATCTAATATAACCCTAAAGAACCAGGCAACACTGGCTCCTTAGGTTTATCTATATATATATATATATATATATATATATATATATATATATATATATATATATATATATATATATATATAACAACTATACTTAAACATGAAAACAATAAACAAAAACTAAAAATTCTTGAAGCTATATACATAAAACTGTTAGAACCTAACCTGAACAAAATAAACTATGAAATCTCCACAAATATTCTTAAATGCCTATAATTGATAACAGAAGCCATTGGTTTATACCAACGGCATCCTATACTTAATACTTCTCTTTATTTACTCTGGCGTAGTCATGTGTGACTTCATGAGTTGCGGTACGATTTTCGCTTCCAGCGTCTTATAAAATCGAATTTGTCGTTGCTTGGAAATCTTCCATGTAAACAGAAAGAGACTATCAGCACTGTCTTGTCCGTGTATTGCTTAATATATTATAATGTAATTGTCATCTTTGATAATGGCTTATGTAAGCTGAAATCTTAGATAGGATTTAAAAATATGTATCAATCTTATTATTTTTCTTTCTTCGTCTAATGATAATGTTATTAAGCTTATGAGACGATATGAAAAGAATTTACATAAAATAAATAGACAACACTTGTCTATATTATTTAATGAAACATGTATCAATATATATATTGCTATTGCTCAACACTTAGTTTAGAATATAGCCTGCGCCTAGTCGTACAAAAAAGAGTGGTTTAAAATTATTCATACAGCCGATTCCAACAATCATTTGAATATTTTGGAATCGGTCTGTATAGGATTAAGGAAACCTTCTCTCTGCCGGCAGAAGGAATTTGTAAAGTCTCTTAATCTGTTGGGGGATACTTTATTTTAACTGTCCCTCGCTTATTTATTTACACGTTATTTCCCCTTCCCTCGTTACAAGTATATACACTTGTTTGTTATTTTAGTGTGTTCCCCTTTTTTTGCTCTTTATTGTCGTTACTATTCTTTTCGTTAATTAATTATCCAACGATTACCTCCTGATGAGATGTTGGTTGAAAGGTCCTTAGAGACTTTTAAAATTAAAATCAATACATTGCTTGTTTTTAAAATTATATATATATATATATATATTCCATAGTTTGTTTATATCTGTCTATCTTACTCCGTCCATATCTATCTATCTATCTATCTATCTATCTATCTATTAGTCCATATATATATATATATATATATATATATATATATATATATATATATATATATATATTCCATACTCTGTTTCTATGTATGTTTTATGCCTGTCTATCTTACTCTGTCCATATCTGTTTCTCTATCTCTCTATCACTTTCTCTCTCTGTTTATGTATATATGTATGTATCTACCTATCTATCTAGCAAAAAATCTCCTCATATCTGTCTGCTGAAATGTCTTCTCGATAAAGTAGAATCTGCTTTCGGGGAAACGTCTAAAGGCCCAAACCTAGTCACCTACGTTGAAATCCAGATTTGAATAATGAATTATGCTACGTACGCGACATTTAGTTTTTTGTCGTGTTTAAAAAACGTTAACGCCACTTAACTCTCTACCAACATCTGTTCATATGTTTATCATTTCTCTCTCTTCCTCTGTATATATCTATCTAAATTGTTTATCTTTGTTTCCTTTTGTTTATTTGTTTGGTTTTTACAGTTTTTTTATTTAAAGAGAGACGATATAGAATGGTGAAATCCCTTCGCTAACAAAATTTTAAAGATGCATTAAACTACTAATCACTCATGTTATGATCTTGATTTTTTTTTAATATAAGGTCTTTCTTAAATACGCACGTACTTTCGACTGTACATTCAGTCATCTTCAGGCATGAAAATTATTTTGGTTTTGCTAAAATTCAGGTAGGATCCAAGACAAAAATTATTTATATCATTAACTTTACTAATTTACTTTTTGTATGACTGATTCATTGTAATATAAATTGAACTGCACCATATATTTAAAAGAACTGATTGGACGTGCAAAGTTTCGGAATAGCAGCTGAGATATTATTCTATTTATTGAACTATTTAGTCACTGCCACATTGACTGACAAACTCCTATAAGAAATGAAAAAAATTCTCAAATTGCCATATTAGTAAAAAGTGCACTCTCTTGAATTTTCAAAAAATATTCAATCTTAACGCTTCAAAAGATTGTATCCGTTAACAATATCACATTTCAAAAAAACATATTTCAATTTGCATTATATTTTTTCGTCTCGGATGCTACCTGAATTTTACCAAAAACTAAATAATTTCTATACCTGAAGATGATTGAATGTAGAGTCGAAAGTACCTGCGTATTTAAGAAAGACCTTACAGCTTATAATTAAAACAAAACAAAACAAAACAAGGATCATTACATTCATCGAGTGATTGGTAGGTTAATGCATCGTTAAAATTTTGTTAGCGAAGAAATTTTGCCATTTTATAACAAACTTCACTAATTTACTTTTTGCATAAATGATTCATTGTAATACACACACACACACACACACACACACACACACACACACACACACATATATATATATATATATATATATATATATAAAGAAATATACACTTAAGGTGCGCTATATTTATGGAATAAAGTGATCAGTATCAGAGATAGAGAGTGTGTAAATATAAAAGTGAACATTGAAGTCAACACTTCAAGGCGACAGGCTCTTTCATGTTAGGCGGAATCGTAGCCTGACGATTGCGTCTAGCATGAAACTGCTTGTCGCCTTTAAGTGTTGATTTCAATGTTCACTTATATATATATATATATATATATATATATATATATATATATATATATATATATATATAGAGAGAGAGAGAGAGAGAGAGAGAGAGAGAGAGAGAAATGAAACATTTTACCATCTGGTACAGATACACATCTTTAGATAAGAAGCTGGCATATAATGAATTGGTCCAGCTTTCTGTATTTACGATGTGCACAAATGGAATATAATATGAATATTGACTGCTACGGATTATGATTCTATTAACATGCAGTTTGTATATAAATTGCAAATACATTTAAGCTCGTCAAATCCCCTAAATATTTTATATTCAACGCAAAACAAAAACTTCGTAAAAGATATCAAAATAGAATAGTTGACATTCCTGTCAAACCCAGCGAATGAAAATCTATTTTCTAACCACCATCTCCACAACTACTATAATAGAAAAATATGTAAGCTTAACATAAAATGTTTCATTGTCTAAAACAATATAAACTTATTTAAGCAAAACAAAATAATACGTTAAAACCTGACGGAAGAATGTATCTATCACCGATATTAATTGCCACAAAATATACTTAGGAGAAATTTAAATAAAATATTATATGAAAACAAAAGAAGTCTTTTAATAACAACTGATTAAATACATTAGCTGTTCAGCGTAATGAGTGTTACAGTTTTGTTTTAAAAAATACCCTAATTAAAAAAAAAAACAAAAGCAATTTTCTGCAATGAAATTGTACAGAAATATTTACTCGACTGATCATCAACAATAAATTTACGCCCATTTTTTTTTTTTTTTTAATATTTCGCCTTTCTTGGCACATCAGTTATCCCAATTTTGGATATCTAATAAACAGAAAGAAAATGAACAAGAAACTAAATGAAATCGTCTAGACTCTAGACTCAAAACATATATTTAAAATAAAAAAGAAATATAAATGAAAAATTCTCAGCGTTCGCTCTCCTTCGTGCGTATGTGTAATCGCATCACTTGAGCCTGATGAAGCCCTAAATGACGCATTACAGAAAACGAAAAGTTATTTCACTTTGTCATAGATTTCCGGAAAAGTTTTCTGGAAATAGAAAAAAAAACAAAACTATAAATTAATAACATATATAACCCTGAGTAATTATGGAAAAAGTCAAGGATAAATTTATTAGAAATGATTTTATGTTCCCTAATGATTTTCCGTAAAAAGTCCTGTATCTAAGTCGACCACATTCATTCTAATACAAATTTATATTTAAATTATATATATAGATATTTTTGTACATAATAAAATATAATTGTTTATGTAATAATTGCTTATCAAAATTTAATTGTATTAGTATGTAATCTCAAATATATATATATAAGATTTGTGTATACGGAATAGATTCAAATAACCCAAAAATACTATTCTTAAAAGTGTGCTGGATACAGACTGGAGCAAATATAATTATTTATTCGAAAATTATAGCATAAATATGTTATAAAATCACTACAAAAATAGCCACTTTGTTTCACTTGATAAGACACCAAGAGTGTTGAAACAAAATGGCTATTTATTTTAGTGAGTTTATAACATATTTATGTTATAATTTTCGGAAAAATCATTATATTTGCTCTACTATATATATATATATATATATATATATATATATATATATATATATATATATATATATATATATATGAATAAGATAATACTTGCACGTAAGCAAGTATATTTATTCATCAGGTGTTATAAATACAGTACTTAATATTATAAAACAGTGTTATAACAGTGTATATATTTCATAAGTATAATATATATATATTGCATATATAAGATTGCACAAACTGCATGAAACTCCGAGTAGTGTTATCAACATTGGATATTATGTATATTCATAATATGTATATATATATATATATATATATATATATATATATATATATATACATTGCGCAGATCAATACAAACATTTTTGTGATTGCGCAGGTCAGTGTTGCCAACATTTTATGAAAACTTTTTGTGAATTGATTGGACGGTTTTTGAAATATTAGAAAAAAAGTTATCTCAATAATAATTTGGCACGCAGTGTATATATATATATATATATATATATATATATATATATATATATATATATATGAAGAAAAATATACGGAAAAAAAACAAAAAAAAAACAAACAAAAATCCTTATATGCAATTATGGTGTTTTAATGTTAATATGTCAACGTCGGACGTTTCGGTCTAATAAACCATCTTCCGGGCATATTCATAAAATATAATTAACATTATCAATTCAACATGACAAAGACGATAATTGATAATGTTAATTATATTTTATGAATATGTCCTGAAGATGGTTTATTAGACCGAAACGTCCGACGTTGACATTATATTAACATTAAAACAGCATAATTGCATATAAGGATTTTTTTTTTTTTTTTTTTTTTCCGTATATTTTTCTTCATACTGTCGGATCTATATCCATATATTTGCTCATATATATATATATATATATATATATATATATATATATATATGAATAATGACTAAAATGAGAACTTATCTAAGCCGATGCGTTTCATCCTCTGAGGGACTTCATCACAGTATTTGGCTAAGCTAAGTTTTTGTTTTGTTTTTATTGATATTTTCATTTTACAGATATACTCTATCCGAAATTATTACATACATACATACATACACACATCTCTCTCTCTGTCTCTCTCTCTCTCTCTCTCTCTGTATATATATATATATATATATATATATATATATATATATATATATATATATATATATATACAGGGTGTCCGTAAATTTCGTGTGCACTTTAAAAAATTATAACTTAAATGTATTGCGATAGAAATCATTTGTAAAAAAGATTAGAAAGAAGTATCAATATTTTTAAAGGTTTTATTGAAATTTTATTTAAGTTTCCACATGTCCTTCATCATTAGCAATACAAAGGTTAATACGATTTTGCAGTTCACGGAAAACATTTACCAACTGATTTACAATAATGCCCGAAATCACATTTTAGCTTTCAAATCTTCTAATGAACTATGTTTGGTTGCATACACAATTCTTTTCACATTTTCCCATAAAAAATCAAATGGCGTCAAATCTGGCGAACGTGGACGCCAATAAAATGGCCCACCCCTTTCCGATCCATTTGTTAGGAAATTCCTGATTTAGAAACTCTCTTATACGCACAGCAAAAGTGACAAGGAGCTCCATCTTGTTGAATCACTGTATTATAACATTTTTTACAAATTATTTCTATGGCAAATACAAATAAAGTTATAAATTTTTTAAAGTGCACACGAACTTTATGGACTACCTGCATATATATATATATATATATATATATATATATATATATATATATATATATATATATATATATATATATATATATATATATATATATATATATATTGCTTGAAACATAAAATTTAGTCGATACGTGTTTGAGTAGACAGACATATTTTTAGAGTTTAAATTAAAGTGTATACGAGAGTCTTAATTAAAATTCCCGCGACGATTCGATCCTTCGTCCGCCTTTTAGTGTATGTTCACCGTTATGCTTTTAGACCATTCAGCTACAAAATACTATCAATAACAAAAAATGCAATTACCCTATTTAGGAAATGCAAATCTCTTATTAGGGTCCCTCGAAATCCATATCTTCTAACTTTTATTTTCACATCCGAAACAAATTGCAAAGTAATAAGATAGAAGTTGCATTATATTCAACCAACAAGTTTTCCCAGTTCCGAATATCTTGCACATCTGGGATCAAAATGTTGAATACAATTCCAAAGTGCATGTTTTGGTTCCGTTAAAAACTTATTGGCCTGAAACACTTTTTTAGTTCCTTTAATTCAGACATTTCCAGCCAGGACACACCACACTGCTAGAAAAATTTTCCCTCAGTTGAACCATATCTTTTCTCAATAAATTCTATTTTGTAGAACAGACTCCTCAATATTAACCCCGTTCTCGGTATAACGATAAACTACATCCGCGTCCTGGGTATGAAAATAAACTACATCCTCGTCCTGGGTATGACGGTAAACTACATCCGCCTTCTGGGTATGACGGTAAACTACATTCGCGTCCTGGGTAAGACGATAAACTACATCCGCGTCCTGGGTATGAAAATAAACTACATCCGCGTCCTGGGTAACGGTAAACTACATCCGCCTTCTGGGTATGACGGTAAACTACATTCGCGTCCTTGGTAAGACGATAAACTACATCCGCGTCCTGGGTATGAAAATAAACTACATCCGCGTCCTGGGTATGACGGTAAACTACATCCGCCTTCTGGGCATGAAAATAAACTACATCCGCGTCCTGGGTATGACGATAAACTACATCCGTGTCCTGGATATGAAAATAAACTCCATTCGCGTTCTAGGTAAGACGATAAACTACATTCGTGTCCTGGGTATGATGATAAACTTCATCCGCGTCCTGTGTATGAAGATAAACTAAATCCGCGTCCTGGGTAAGACGATAAACTACATCAGACAGCAAGACCTCTGATCAGGAGGTTTTGAGAAGTGTGCAACTACCACTTATTTGCTATTGTTGCTAAGTCAACCCTAACCTGTTAGGGTCCTAGCTATGGGCAAGCAAAACTGGGGTCAAAGCACTATGAAAGTGAAAAATAGGTTTTAATACCAGCAATACATTTTTGTAAAAAAATTATTACCAACAATATATTTTTGACGAAAAAATAATCACCAGTAATACATTTTTGAAACAAAATATTACCAGCAATACTTTTGGAAAAAATACTATCAGTAATAAAAATAATGTCGACATTAAATAACCCATTGAGGTTGATATACCGTAAAGCAAACCAAGTCAAACCAATCGATCTTAACCAGTTCAAGTGTCAATCGTCATCTATCCGTCTTATTATCACTTCCTACCGCCATATGTTTTCATTCATATCAAACAGTTGATTCTTCTTTGTTGTAAATCTTGACCATCAGAAGTTCTCTCGGCTTGTATTAGATGAATTCTAATATTAAAAATTATCTAAATCAGGTCGATAAACTTTCTGCACCTTCTCATATAAATAAAATGTATACTATTATTATAAATTCGCGGAAGACTAAATTTTGTCGAGATGTTTTCACATAACATCAGTATCAGCGTTTTCTGGCACATACCGGGTAGGGGTTATCATCCCTCAGTTGCATGTCGGCCACAGTGCAACTCAGATGAGGCTCTGTCCGGGGACCGAGACGTATCTGCGGGAAAAATACCGAGAGGTGCCCAGCACCGGCGAACAGCTGAAGCGGCTGGACACACTTCATTGCAGAAGAGTAGTCATACTGCGGCCAGCGCAGTCGACGTTTGCTGGAGAACTTTTTGGCCCTGGTCGGGGTGCACTCGCTCGGGTTTCCCACGTTAAATCCCGACTTGTGTCACATCGCGTCTTAGTGATGGTGGTGATAAAACAAATATTGTAGAGCAAGTACTTGCATTTTTTCACTAATAACAAACGATGTTTACAACGTTAATGGTGACACTTAATTTGGATAACAATTTTTAAACAATTTTTATGTTTAATAAATATTTTATTCTTCTTATTTATTTTAAAATGTCGTTATATATAAATAAATGTTTCTGTTGATAGAGATTTTTTATTTTTTTTCGTGCTTCTATAGAAAGAATTTATATTTGCCGTGTCAAAATTAAGTTGTAAGCTAAAAGATATGTCCGCGTGTTTAAAGTTTAAGAAAACGGGAAGTAAACGGAATCTTGCCTTCTAAAAATAACTTAAAGAAATTTCAATAAATTGACGAAAAAATTGTTTCAATGAATAAAAGTCATCTTTTGTTGAATTAATATTTGATTGCTATAATAAAAAAAGTACAAACATATTTAAAGACGGAAATACCGTTGCTGATAGCGTCGACCAGCGTCAACCAGCGTCAACCCATTCACCCTTTTTTTTGGCCTAGTGCCACAATAGCTGTATTTTCAAGCAATAGCTCTCTTGTCTGAAACCGCTTTTACCTCGGGCCACACTTGCTCTACATAGACATATTACACCTTTTTGGAATCAGGATGATCCCAGGATTGAAAATCTGCCCTTCGTTTGCTGCTTGAGCATCCAGAAAATGAGATATGTATCTGGATGTGTAGGGAACAGTTAAAAATTCAAATTTTAAAATAATTTTAAAAAAATTAGAAATTTTAAATATTTTAGTTTATATTGAGTTTAAAGTAACACAAAAACTCCGTGAATTTGAAAAAAAAATGTTTTCAATTCGGTTTGAAATATCTCCAAAATTTTCTGAACTGAGGAAATCAATTTAAAGTGAATGGTTTTGTGATGTAAGGTTTTGAGGTTTTGTAAAGTTTGTGGGTTGAGGAACTCAACTCAATTGAAGTTCCACAGAATTTGTAATTTGAAGGACTCAATTTTCGGACTGAATTAGAATTTCTGCCCAAGTCAGACTTTCCACAGAAATCAGATTGTTCAGCTCAATTTGGTCTTTTGACAAGAATTGGACTCGTAGCCCAAAATCAGAGTTAAATTGAGTCTTTGAAGTTCCATAGAAGGAACTGAGGAATTCAAAGTTATTACTTCAAATTTATCATTGCTGTTTTCTAAGCCGGACCAGAAGTTACTTTAGTTTTGCCTCTGGACTCATTTAGACCTCCACGGGATCTAGCGTAATAGTACGCACGAAGGCTGGCTTTTAAGCTAGTTATTAATACAGTCATCAAGAGATCCTCTACTATATCTGTCTATAGTTGTGAAATGAGGTATTGTAACTATTTACACTATTTACAGTGTTCGGACTGATGACCGTCCTCATTTTCATTGTCATTCGTGGCCCAGTGGATAAAAGCGTAGATTGAAGTAATCCAGTGTCTTGACCCAAACAGTTGTGAGTTCAATACCTGTCCACGGCAGAGGTGAACAAAATCTTGGAGAGTTGAGTTATTAAAGGGGACTAATTGAAACTGAGATATCCAGAAAAGGCGTAGACCTAGAACAATCTACACTGGTGGACGAAATATGAAGTTCTGTTCAAAATTCTAACGTATATCATCTGAAGAAAACTTACAACGGCCGAAACGTCGTTAATATGGCAATAAAGATGAGGACAACAGTCCGAACGATGTAAATAGTGTAAATAGTTACAATGCCTCAACTCAGAAATAGAAACAGATCCTGAAGAAGTCTGGAACGTACAACGGTTGAAATATTATATCGTTAATATGGCATTGAAGATGAGGACAACAGTCCGAACGATGTTAATAGTGTAAATCGATCCTCCAGATCTACAAATCAACAATTCGCACTTGCATGGAGTATTGCTGCCATATATGGTCTGGTGCCCCCTGTTTGCCTAGGGGTTCTTGATAGGCTCCAGAGGCGGATATGCAATGTAGTTGGCCCTGCTCTGGCATCTCATCTACAGTTACTTTCTCACAGACGCGCCGTCGCCTCCCTCTGTCTGTTCTACAAATACTTTCATGGAAATTGTTCCGAGGAGCTGCATTCGCTGGTTCCCAGACGTCATGAGTTCAAGCGCCCTACGAGGCTGGCATCTCGCTCTCACCCCTTCACTGTCGAAACTCCTAAATGTAGCCGTCTCTTCTACTCCAATAGCTTCATGTCTCGCACCTCTCGCCTGTGAAACTCCCTTCCCTATTCCAGTTTCCCTGACAGCTATAATCTCCAGCTATTCAAGTGTAATGTCAGTCGACATCACCAGTTGCCACTACCCTTCTCCTCATCCTTTCTTCTATCACTCCTATCTGATCTTGCTCTAAATTTTCTGTAACCTCTTGCATCCTAGTGGCTTCCCGCCTTGCTTGGGGTGAAATGCTTAGGAAAAAAAATAGTTAAAATGCCTCATCTCAGAAATAGAGACAGATCATAAAGAAGTCTGGAGCGTAAAAAGTGTGAAACATCGTGAATATGGCAACAAAGATGAGAACAGTCCGAATTATATAAATAGTTTAAATAGTTACAATACCTTATCTCAGAAATAGAGACAGATCCTGAAGAAGACCGGAGCGTACGAAGTTCGAAACATCGTGAATATGGCAATAAAGATGGGAAAAGTACGGACGGTGTAAATAGTGTAAATAGTTACAATGCCTCATCTCAGAAATAGAAATAGATCCTGAAGAAGAATGGAGCGTACAACGACCGAAATGTCAGTAATATGACAATAAAGATAATGTCAACAGTCCGAATAGTGTAAATAGATCATCTGCGACAACTAACATTTGTATGTTCGTAGAACGGGTTTTTGGTTAGTATCTCTCAATAGACCTGTTTACACCATACATTCTGATATTTATTTTCTCAATCTTACTGTATAATGTGGGCAGAAAGCTTAAAGGGAACAACAGCCATTTTGGTTTTGTGAAAGGATAAAGTTTATGGTGCGAATTTTGTTGTTTATTTTTTCTGTTGAACTCTAAATCATGGTTGTTAAATGCCTGACCTCTTTTGAATTGTTGGTATATTCTTAGTGACTCCTTTTTGTATCACAATTTTATTTTCTTGTATCTAACAGCGCCGAGGTTTATATCTTTTGTCTCGACATTTTGATTAACAGACAAGCTGATCGACAGATGGCAGAACAGTTTAAGATTCAGGGAAAAGAAATGGGATGAAAAGATTTAAGGATATGCGTTTCAAAAGTTCTACAAACAAATCATTTTGCCTGGCATGACCTTCTTTTTATCTATGTACTGTTTCCTCGTCATAGCGTGATCGATTAAAGCTCTCCACAACTTCCTGTCCTTTGTAACTCTTTTGTCTTTTTACTATCCCTCCTAGTTTTTGTTCCGTCATCCATTTACACAAACTCTTTAGGTAGCTTACTAACTGTTTTTGCTATTCCACTTGCATTCATTATGTCCTATGACTATCATATGTTCGAAGTCCTCTTCATTATGTGACAGAGAAACTTCAATTGTCTCTTTTGTCAATTTAAGAATAAGCGCCCAACATAGATAAGCTAGAATTGTTATACACATACATACATAAAGCAATATTTTTTTTCAATTAGGCTTGGAATCTATTTAACTTGGAACTTCGAAGAAACGTGTCGTCTCTCCCTGAATTCGGAACGCCATAATTTATACTAACGTTTGTTTAACAAGTCGAATGTACGTGAAACATGATTAACCAAAGAAAATCAAATATTAGGTTGGTGCAAATATAACGACGTAATAATGTCGTTTTTGGACGTTAAAAAATACGTCAAGAACGACATTATTTTGCACCAACCTAATAACACAAGAGTAAAAATAAGAAAATGTATTTCATATTTTTCTCTATATCTTATTCTTCGATGAAGCTTTAATGAAAGCGAAACGTGTTAAAG